>WNNJ02001606.1:0-352732 GCA_012934845.2 Pomphorhynchus laevis | reverse complement strand
TTTTATTATCCAATTGCTATAATTTTGTGTTTTATTGTATTATTTTGTCTGTGTTCTTATGGTTGATAGTGTAAATGTTTTGTTTTATCATATGATGCTTTACTTTTTGATCGCTTTCTTTTATTATGTATTTTTCTTTTATCAGTTTATCGGGGCACATCATATAAATACATGTTTATGTTATTTAAATGTTCAAAACTGTAACAATTTTCCTTGTTTTCCGGATGATGATGGTAGTTGCCACTGAAATATTGAATAATCATTTGGTCTTTAATTTGATTTTCTTTTGTTCCTATAAATTAACATATAAATAAATTATATTGTAATTTTATATTTATGTTTATTTAGACTATTTACAATATCTGGGCAGACTTACACGCGCAAACTAGATACCGAAATTATTAGCGCATTGGCAAGTTTTGGAGCTTCAGCGCATAAGGTACTGGTTACGTGTAAAACTATTTTTTAGGAATAAAGTCTATTTTATTATCATAGTCGGTATTGCGTTACGTTTGGAAGTCATTAGTAAAACAAGAAATATGTTGATAGTAGATACATACTATATATAATTCTTAATTAATTCTTTATTGATTCATCTTTAATAATTCAATGATTGACCTTTGATCATTTTGATGAAAATGATCAGAATATTTACTTTTAAACTAAAGTTTCTCTAGTAATACAGTTTGAGTTAACGTTATAGTTATTCTGCTTAGATATGCACAGACATAAGATTGTTGTCAAGTTTGAAGGAAATAGAGGAGCCTTTTGAACCAGAACAAGTTGGTAAGTCGAAATAGTAAATACAATAATGTTTTCAAAAATAGTCATACATTTAACTTTCTTGCGAGTCACATCAAATCGCCTCTATTGTGATTTGACAAGCAAATATGTTTGACATCGAGTAGATGCATATATTCCTGTATTTTTCGAATCGATATAGCCGTCAATATTAGGTACTAAGAGTCCAACAAAAACACGTTTTAAGTTTCTTATACCGGGAGGAGTATGAAGTGTAGCACGCTTTATCATCTTTGAAGCATTATTATTTACGTTGAAAATTATAGCAGTTGATGCCAAAATATAGAACATAGAAGTGTTTGAGTCCTATAATTCAGTCAGCTAGCAGATAGAAAATTAGGTCGTTATTTAAAAATGTATTATTATTGTTAACCCTAAAGGCAAACTGATTACTGTATCTTTTCTGTAGGGAGTAGTGCAATGCCATACAAACGAAATCCGATGAGATGCGAGCGCATTTGTGGACTGGCTAGACATTTAATGAGTCTCGTTCAAGATGCTCTTAATACTCATTCAGTTCAATGGATGGAAAGAACACTTGACGACAGTTCAAATAGGCGAATATCAATCGGAGAGTCGTTTCTAACCGCGGATATTATTCTGTCAACGCTGAACAATATATTTGAGGGCATAGTCGTATACCCAAAGGTAAGTTGTTTATCCTTGAACATTTCAAACGCAAAGTTTTTATATTAAGCACGTAACAAGCATACAATACACGTTGTATTACGTATTTTACATATCCGTATGCTACGAGAATTAGCATTAAGGCTTTCAAATAATAATATTTTTGAAATTAATTGAAATTATTTAATATTTAATTAATTTTATTCATAAAAATGCTATAGTTTTGTACATTAGTATCTATAAAAATTTCAATCACTAAAATTACTGTACAAATCATCCTTGTAGATTTCCTTCAGTTATCTTTCGTACAAAGTAATTATGGGCTTTTCCGACATAATCTAATGTTTGAAACTTGCTTACCTTTACGTGCTTTTTAAACTTTGGAAACAGGTACATCACAGCAAATTCTATATTATGATTCTGTTCTTTTCCGACAGAGACATCACAGCAAATTCTAGATTATAGCTACTTGGAAAAAGAGGGTAAGAATTTCCCAATTAAATTTGATTAACAAAATGTGACAGAATGTGATGATGCATTGTAATGGTGAAACAAAATCATCTTTGAATAATGTCGTTTGAACATAATTCTTCTTGGACTATCTAACTAATGCCCGCGAACATTTTTTCGAAACGTTTTATGTATGATAATTGATCAATTTTTGTCTGAAATTGTTTCAATCATATAATATAATAAAATATATAATAAATTGTAGGATATTTACTAAATGAACGTTAATTGCATGAATAACTCAGTGCGACCAACAATGCCGATCATATACACTAATGTAATTTTGGATTTATCGATGCAATATAATTGTCAGACTGCAGTTGTATTATTATTCAGCACGCTAATATATTTTACAACAAATCATGAATAAATTATTTTAATATCTATTTATTTCTTATAGTTTTATGAAAATTAAGGAACGAAGAAATAAGTATTTTACATTAAGTTTAAACTTAATGTTTAAGTCATTGTAAGTCATGTATAATACGTCAAAGTGACTTTCAAATCAATTTTTACACTAAAGTTTATTAGAAATTTTACTAATTGATCGATTTTTAGAATTTGTTCTATTATCTTCAGAAAAATTACAAGCAGCTTACTCAAACACAAAATCATCAAGATTACAAATTATTACAAAATAAAATGTCGGTCAATTAATACTGCACAGAAAAACAAAAAGAAAATGAAACAAATACAAAAGTTAAAATTAGAGATGAAAATGAGTAAAAAAATAAAATTAAATAAATAAAATTGTGGAATTATAATTGGCAAATTGAATAAATTAAATTTAAAAACACAAATTAAAATCAAATTTAAAATATTCGAAAAGGCATGTTAAACTAATTAACAAATAATCAGGAATTCAAATCAATAAAATTTAAAATTAATATAAAATTACCCTGTTTATTATAAATAAAACATTAAACAAAAACTGATATGATATTTTTAAATTGAAATCAGCTATATTATTGAGCATAATATTATCCTTTTTAATCAAATAGGCTTCATGTATAACACACGACAGGTAATTACTTTCATATAATATAATGGAATGATCTAAATTAAGTTTTTGGTGTGAACTATAGCTCACAACCTCGTTTTATGTTACATTAATGTTGTGCGATACGTTTTTCCAATCCTTGTCCAGTCTGGCAAAAATATATATAGCCAATTACAACTATCAAAAGGAATTTAATATACTTCAGAACATTTATTAAATTTAGGTTTCAGCATAAACATATTATGTAATTTGAGTAACGTGTTATTATAAATTAAAACATCAATAGTATGTTCAATTTTTCATTTATATAATTCCTAAATATTTTTTCTGTTTAGGGGGTCCAATAATTTTTCTTTTAACATTATTACTTTTGTCGTAAGATTTATTTATAGCCATTCAAAAAACCACATCTCATTAAACTAATTTTGACGATATAATTCACATTTCTCAAAACTAAGTTATTAAAGCAAATACTTTAACTCTATAAAATAGGACCATTACCGATGCAATTAACCATTTTTAAGCATGCAAGAATTCGAATAGATAACATCAAGTAATGTCTTCTTTTGAAAAAATACTTTAGTTTGATAAATTTCATCAAAATCTTTAAAAAACTAAAACATCAAAGTAAAGTAACCAATAGTTGTTTATAAACCAATGCTCAAATGTATAGAAGGATCTTGAGAATTTTATTCTCTTTAAACATATATTATGTAGTTTCACTTGAACAAAGAAGAAATTAATTTCCCTTTATTTGAAAAAAATCAATATTTCGATAGCTTCTGCTATAGCAGGAGCTATTGAAAAATTGATTTTTTTTTCAAATCAAGGTAAATTTTTTTCTTCTTTATTCCAGAAAAACTGTATAATCGAAATGAAAGAAGATTATGGGTTTAGTATTTATTAAAAAATGTTAGTCATCAAAATTACTTAATTTTTTATTAAATTAAAACATCAGTAGTATTATTATATGTTATTATTGTATAAAAACGTAAATAACTAATTCCATTTTTTATATAAAAATGCCAAACTTGATATTTTGGTGTTTGAATAAACTGTTTGTAATTTTATTAAAGATGATTGCAGAAGCTGTTGAAATAGTGTGATCTTTGGAATAAAACTAATTTATTCGTTCCTGTAAATTTATAAAATTCATTTATTCTAATTACATTAATTGAATTATTATCTGTAGTAACAATTGTGAAGTTATAAAATGTTTTGCTGAAATGTATTTTTAAAACAAAATTGGCTATAAAGATTTCCCTGTTTTGTCTTAATTGATGTTTCGATGCAAAACATCAATGGATTTTTAAAAATACAAATGCTGTTAGTTAACCTTTTCTTCGCAATATGTTTATTTAACTTGCAAACAAAATATAACTAAATATTGAATTTAAAATAGTATAAATGACAAGTCCAGTAGATGAACAATTGTCATATGTTCATTTTCAACCTTTATTTTGTTTACAGATAAACAAAATATCGCTGTAGATGTTATTAGAGTGTGTAATCGGTTCCTAACATTTGTATACCATAAATTAACACATGCAATACCTTAACTGTAGAACTTATATTATCTTGTCACTTTTGAGCAACTCCATACATGTATATTAAAATTGACTCGTTAATAATAAATGTTCTCGTTGCAGCTACCGTTTTAATTTCGTCTTCAAGAGTATTCCAGAAAGGTGCCATATAAAATATGTTTGAATTAAAATCTGTAGGCACTTTGAAGTTTTGATTTAAAAGAAAATGTTTAACATTTGCAGATGATAAAATATGCATTAACTAATGATAAATGCAACGACCGAAATCTATTATGGAGACTAATGATATTTAGTTAATTTAACTAAACAGTACTCGAATTGATTCCATTTTTTATATTGACGGGTCAATTCGATCGTTTAATGTTAGCAGAAAGAGGTCTTAAAGATACACTTATATTGCAATCATTAATGATAGATTAATTTAGTTTATACTTTATAGTTAGTCAAATTAAAGAGCTGAAACTAAATAAAAAAATATTATCGGTTTATTAAAAGAAAGTAGAGATAATTTATCTATAATTAGTAGAGATAATTTTAATTTTAATTTACAATCGAAATCGTCTCTAATCGTTTATTACTAAAAGAGAAAAAACTTGCTGCAAAAGGGATTCGATGGCTACACTAGTAGAATCAGGTCTTATATATAAATTTCTATAAGTGATTGTGTGCCAATCACACTGTTTTAGTTGCTGATTTCCTCCTAGATGATTGAACGTCACCTAAAGGATGAACTCCCCTTTATGGCAAGTGAAAACATCATGGCAGCTTTGGTTGCTTCGGGTAAAAGTCGAACGGAAAGTCACGACAAATTGAAAAAAATTAGTCAAATATGCGCCAATAATGTTAAAAACGAAGGCATGCCAAATAACTTTATTGAAGAGATAAAATCTGATCCGTTTTTTGCCCCACTTTTGAATAAATTACCAGTGCTTCTAGATGCAAAAACGTTTATCGGACGTGCTCCTGAGCAGGTTAGTGCGATGATCTAATGCTAAATGAATGCTTTATTTAGTCTTTTATCGTATTTTTAGGTCACGAATTTTCTGAAGGAAGAAGTGCATCCATTACTTGCCAAGTACAAGTCCTTTATTACTAAGGAGAAAACTACATTCGTGATGTAGTTGTTGTTTTCTGGATACTAAAAACATTCGATAACATCGTTAATACAAAGAATATAAACAAACATTCACAACCTCATCATTACATTGTCGAAACTATATATTTTGTGCATTTTTAAATATTTTTACCTGTGATCGCCTGTGAAAATAATAAATTGTTTTTTTTTGCACTCTGGGGCTGTATTCCAACTAAGCGTTCGTCGGCCAATGTACGTGATCTTGTCGTATATGATAAATAAACCTTATTATAATTGAAATTCTGATTTCTTTATCGCATCATTAAACTGATTAAACAAGCACGTTGTCAATTTTGACCACAATTGTATGCCGAGAGTCGAGGGAAGATAATTTAATCCGTTAAATTTTCAAATCTTTATATGTCAGTAAAGACAAAAATTAATTGACGTAATGAAATTGTGATCCATCTTCATGTTACAGTATTCTACGAATTAGTGCTTTGTAGTGTAATAATTAATTATAATTAATTAATTATTTAATTAATTAACTAATTAATTAATTATTTCGTCTATGATGTAATTTGAGTGATATTTAGAATAAGATACACTAGATAATCAAATTTCATCAGAGGAAATACTTCATTAGCATGTATTTGGCCTAACTGCTATGTTGAGTAGAGGAATAGGAACCGAAACATGATAGCATAGCAGTTCATCCTGATGACCTCTAATCCTTATTCTGATCCAATGTCTGTTATTTATTAGTCAATTCATAAAAATTAACTTTTATTAAAAATTTTAAATTTTAACTTGATATAAATCTAAATTGTATAAAATCTTATACAATTATTTATCTTTAATTTTGATTTATATATGGTATAAAATACGCAGATTCAGTTATCCGATCTGATTCGTAATTTATGTTTTTTGCACATGTATCTAGATTACACCAGTAAGGTAAAAATATACACATTGTCTAAATCTAAATCGATTTAGAAGATTTAATATTCCATGTACATTTTTTTAAAAAAGTTTGTTTTATACGAAATATTTAACTGATATTTTTAATGATATTTATTTTTATATTTTTTATTTTAAATTCTGGTATTAAAATGTAAAAGTTTTGTTACATTAAACTGAAAGTTAATTACATAACGGCGAAAATCAACAGATTTATGTGTAGACAAAGTATTACATTTTCTACAAAGCCTAATAAATTAGCAAATACGTTCTAGTTTCTACCCTTTTCTCACATCGATCAAGTATCATTAAGGGGTCAAACGCCCGCTGAATGGAATTTAAAGTTATACATTCCATTTAACATTATAAATTTCATTATATATTTTTATATATTATAGCCTCTATGCTATTTTATTTAGCGTAATAATTTAAAAACCTTTTATTAATTTTATAAATTAATTAAATATTTGTTGCTATGAGCATATGTGCTCATATACGATATACATTCGTTTTCCTGAATTTATATTTTAAAATCAAATGAAAGATAAAATATAAATGAATGCAATTATTTTGCAAATACTATAAAATCGAAATTGTTTAATTATAAAGCGTTTTAATTATGTATTATGCTTTAGACACTAAGCTAATTTTTTTTATTTTTCGACGATATATTTTATTGTACAACAATTTCAACAAATAATCAATCGATATATATACCAAGTTCTTCGGCTGTATTCGCTACTTTTGATAAGTTAAATGAACGGATTAAATCCGCGCTTTCAAGTAACGACAATTCTTTAACGTATACACCTCCAGATGCACCTTGCAGTTCTATAAATAACAGAAGCGGAAATTATACATTAAATTAAAATGTTTTCTCAAAGTGTTTTTAATACCTAAAAATATGCATGATTACTATAAGATAAATGATCAAATTCACAGTACACATCAAGGACAAGGATATATTGTTAATACTATATAACGTGAAATATGTAACATGAAATCACTTTATCGTATCATTAAATCGTGCTTTTAATAAATTTTTGCAGGTAAAATGACAGAAAACATGTCAAAAGAACGTTTTCTTGCTGCTTGGAAGCCGTGAGTTTTGAGCAATGCTTAATACTGTTTAATTTTAGTTATTGATGGATGGATTGAATGATATTTTGTTATTAATGATATCTTCATATTTTATCGATTGGCCAGTTATTGATAAATTAGTTATTGATTAATGAAGCGAGTAGAGTTTAGTTATATAGATTATTAAATTTAATTATTTGAATTAAATTAAATTTAATAAATTAAAAAGCGGTCGTAATTGCTTATAAATCAGCAATAATTTCAACTTAGTTTAATTCATTTCGTATATCATAGTTTATAATGCAAACGTCCTAATTTATACTCAATATGTTTTAAGTTAAGTTAAACTGCAATATTTGGTCGGTCCTCTTTTGTTTTGTTATATCAAAAAGAGTTTTTTTAATGTGGCAAATGCACACAGACTGTGTGCTTACAAGATCATAAAAGCGATACATATTGAGAACAATACTTACTCGTTTAAAAGCACAGAACGTGGTTGCTATTTGAAAAAAGGAAGTGAGGATGAAGATCGCAGGTGATCAGGTAGGGATCACCTGCAATAATAATTCGTGATCCTATGAGTGATCATTTATCAAATGTGCTTTAATTTTAAAATTTCTCTAATCTAACGAGAGAGAGTATCGTTAAAATAAAATAACTATTATTACTAGTGTTATAAGATAGATAAATTGTTTTATTGACAGCACAAATATCAAATTTCGTTGAACATAATTTAGTATGCATTTTCATAATGTTTCGTTAACGTAATATATAACAAATTTTTGTTAAAAGGTATACTATTTTGTTATAATAATATACTTTAAAATATATTATTTTATTAACGTATATAATCAAATTGTTGCTAGGTTTTTTTGTTTGCCATTGAAACACGAACATTGACATATGGAAAATGAAACACAAATATTTATTCGTGCAGTCATTGCTGCTAAATTGCTATATAATTAAATTGCTAAAGATAGTCACACAGCTAAATAATATGTGTGGATATAACCACATATGTAGCCACACGACTAAATAATTAAATAAACATTTGCATCCAACTTAATCATCGACTTAATTAGCTGGGTCTTAAATATAGAAAACTAGTTCTATTTTATTAAAAAAAACTAAAATCAAGAAATTCGCAATTAAGTGCGAATTCATGGTGAAAATGAGTGCACTCGTTGTATTAAGATAAGTAAAACATACCCATCGTGCGCTTGAGAATCTGAAAGAGAAGTACCGTCGCTGCCAGGCATGATATCTATAAAAATATACAACTTCAATGACGAGTAATTTATTAATTAACGTATATTTGTGCATGGTCATTGGGATTGTAACAATATAACCTATTAAAACGTTGAGATATAAGGCTATACACATAAGTAGTAAACACTTCTAATTTATAACCTGCTACTACAACACGCAGAAGGAGATACCACCCGCATTATGAACTAAAGAAATCGATATTATCGATTGAAGAAAGCGAGATTATCGATTGAAGAATAATCGATTAAAGAAAACGATTATCAATTGAAGAAAGCGAGAATTAATAGAAATAAATAGAAAACGTATCGAAGTGACTTCAAGTTATCTGGACAGAATATCCAAATACACAACTAAATAATATTTTGGCTAACATTCATCTTCCGGTGCCGTGATATTCTAAAGAAAACATATGATTTGAATTACTTTGTAGCTACCACCCCGTTTGAGAAAAATCTGAGATCGAATGAATCCCTAATTACAAATTACTTAATTTCCATTACATTTCTTCCGTATATTGTCGAATATTCGTTGGTAAATAATTTAAATGTGCACACAAAAAAGAAAAACAATTAAAAGCCCTTTTGTGCCTTTAGGTAACACCAATTAAACTAATGAGTAGTAAAAATGTTCAGCGTAATGCGTCGACTAATGAGTATTGATTACCCGTCATTCTTCTGCATTAAGAGAAATATACCCAAGTTTAAAAATATAGTAATCCCAAAGATAATTTGTTTACATTCGCATATTCGTGTTATATCGCGAAATATAAATAGCTGATCACTTCTATATATAACAGGAAAAGTAACAAGGTAATAACATCAATCTTGGTAGCAATCTTGTTATTTTTAAGATCAATTAAAGTCCTTGAAATCTAATAAATCAGCTGAATTGTTAATAATGTCAACGTTTCGATATAAGGTCGTCTGCGCTACTTTGGACAACAATACAGTAATATTATCTAATAGTGGATACTAAAATACAAAATTTTATTTAAATATCGAATTTTCAATCGCCAACAGCTATCATCTGGATAAAATTGTTCAATTGTTCAATGTTCAAGTGTTTATAAAGCTGTCAATTGCTCTTATTTTACTTGGCGCAACAGATCACAAGTGTCGATTGCATATTTTTACATTGCGCAGCGGATTAAACGACTAGTAGATGGGCTATTTATTAAAATGTAACATAAAGAAAAGTTAATATATAAAACGCATAAAACTCGAAGGAATAAAACTGAAATGTTAAAAGACTAGTAGAACAATTATATAGAATCACGAATACATTAATACGGTCAATAAATGAAAAATTGCAATTATAGTAAATTGCAATTATATAAAACAACGACTAGATTAATATAGAAAATAAATAATAATTGCAATTATAAGATGTATGTTATTAAAATTTAATATCTGGTTTATTATTAGGCATCAGTATATTCCTATTTTTGTGCATAAAATAAGTTTCTTGTATTTTCCCTTCTAAAACACTGCTTTCATCTGTTATCACTTGATCCCTTTCAAAGTCCATTATATGGTTACTGTTTAATAAGTAGTCGATTACATCCCCGGATCCTGTTCCTTTTTAAATAGAATATTTGTGTTAGTCAATACGCTTAGATACTCCTTGCGTTGATTGGCCTATATATAAATCTTATCACAACCTTCACATGGTATTTTGTATACAACACCATCCTTATTGTAATTAGGTTTTCGTTTAAATATATTTTTTCATTTTGCGCATTTTTGATTATATACAACTATGATTGGTGTGCCATTTTTAGAACGCTTAATGTGATTAATTATTCTGCCATTCCATCTATCATGCATATAGGGTATACCCTATATTAATGATGATCTGACAGTGTAATCGACCACTTATTGAACAGTAACCATATAATGGACTTTGAAAGGGGTCAAGTGATAACAGATGAAAGCAGTGTTTTAGAAGGGAAAATACAAGAAGCTTATTTTATGCACAAAAATAGGAATATACTGATGCCTGATAATAAGCCAGATATTAAATTTTAATAACAAACATTTTGTAATTACAATTATTATTTATTTTCTATATTAATCTAATCGTTGTTTTATATAATTGCAATTTACTATAATTGCAATTTTTCATTTATTGACTGTATTAATGTATTCGTGATTCTATATAATTGTTCTACTAGTCTTTTAACATTTCAGTTTTATTCCTTCGAGCTTTATGCATTATATATATATTTCTTTATGTTATATTTTAATAAATAGCCCATCTACTAGTCGTTTAATCCGCTGCGCAATGTAAAAATATGCAATCGACACTTGTGATCTGTTGCGCCAAGTAAAATAAGAGCAATTGACAGCTTTATAAACACTTGAACATTGAACAATTGAACAATTTTATTCAGATGATAGCTGTTGGCGATTGAAAATTCGATATTTAAATAAAATTTTGTATTTCGTTCTCTCTCTACTAATAAATATGAGAAATCAATGAGTGATTAGTCAATTTATAATATAATACAGTAATATGTTTACATATATTTGAAATGTGATAATATTTTTAAACGCTTACACTATCAGTTGCAAGTTTAACAGAAATAAACGGCATGTTTAATTTTACAGAATTTGTACTAGAAAATTTCATTAATTTCAAAAATTAGAACTTACCCTAAAGTTTGTTTTTGTAAGTAAAACGAAATGCAAAAGAAACGCCGAAAAGCAATCACCAGTTCCGGTAAATGTAGCAGGTAGTTGAGGAATATATATTTTAAAGGTGGTTATATTTTTGTAGTTGGATGCTAAACAGGAAAACGAAGATGTTTGTATAAAAATAAACATCTCTTTAAAATACAAGTTCGTTTGTAATCGTTTGAGATTAAGAAAATCAGTAAGAGAGAATTAGAAACTATTAATTGTTGAATTAAAATTTATTTGTTCATTAGAATTACAAAATACTATGTATTGAATACATTAAATGTAAGGCATTTAGTAAAAACGCACATTTCTGCATTGGCAAATATCGAACTTTAGATTTCAAGAGTTTTGAAAATCTTGCACAAGCGACAATCGAACTTTATCTTTATATGATTTTTGTAACTCGTATTCAGTCATTTTTTACCGTTTATACATTTAACATGCTTCGACATGTAGTACATTTTGACCAAGACATGTAGTGAAGGTTCATCAAATTTAGTACGATTTATAAATAAATGTACTCTGCTATTTAAGATATTTATTATTATAATATTTTGGAATTTTAAGTATTTTATGAATTAATTGATGATATATGTATGGGGCATATATATAATACCGAAACAAAATATGATACTCTAAATTAGTTTAGTTCAAATTAAATACATGAATAAAACTTTTAAGTAAAATTGATACAAACATGAAATAAATAGCAAAGTATGAAAACGTTGAGCGAAACAAATATCAAAAAATAATAACTACATTTTATAATCAATTTCTATCTTTTTAAATCCTTAGAAGAACTTTGCTCAGTTAACGAATGTTGCATTTAATTTACATTTAAATGGTCAGTTGACTAGTAAAAAAAATTACATTTAAATGGTCAGTACGTGCATCATTGTAATAGAAAATGTGACTAGTAAAATATAAATTTATTCTGTATTTTTATTCGTTAACTGATTAAGCTACAAATCAAGCAAAGACTGCGGTAATTCACACTTCCCACAGAATGATTTTAAAAACCTTTACAATCACTGTTTACTCGTTTATATAGGCTGCGACCCACAATCGGAAAAGCTGTTAGTACACAAATATTGCATTTTTCAAATTGAGGATTGAAGTCATCATGCAAAAGCACAAATGACATAGGTGGATTCGAAAACGGATTAGCTTATTTGCTGACGTAGCTACACTAATACGGAACAGGGGCTTATTACAGATACACCGCGTTTAAGTATATAGCATTGAAGATTAGTGATACTTCACACAGTTTGAGAATAAGCATTTTACATTTCCTATTTTTAGCATCTAGTCGGTTGTTCGTAACTATCATCACTTATAATCGAAATTTCAATATATACGTTAAATGTTACTTGAGCTAACGAATAACGAATCTAACTTAGCAGAATGATTTAATTAATTTACACATTAAGTAATCAATTAACATATTAATTATTAACATTTTTAATTTACATATTATTTTATTAATTTATATTTTAGGCTGCATGATATAATACATTTCTCCTAATCAATTTAGAATAAAAATTGACTTTTAATTTAAATTTCAATTAAAAATTTTAATTTTATATAAATCGCTTACAATAATTATTTATTAATTATTTCATTATTTATTTTATTTATCATTATTTTTAATTTATAAATAGTATAAACATAAGAATAAATTCCGTTATGATCACAACAATTAATGGACGCAGTGTTGTCGATAATTTAAGAAAAGTTGCTTAAGGCAATCGCAAAGTTTAATCTTTTTGAAATTAATCGGAATAATTTCAGTTTAGATTAATCTGAACGTACCTGGTAGTACAAACGTAAATAAACCTATTAAATATGTTTATTCACATTTAGCATATAATTTATGGAAAGCTACCAAAAGCATATGCATACATTGAGCTCGACATTTGCTAATAACCCGCCTGTGTCATACTAAATATCAACAATCTTAACAGGAAATAATTACATTAATGCTTCACCAAAAATCGTCGCCATATATAAACAAATCAAAATATCTTGGTATCCTTGAAGCAGGTGCGAGCTATACACCCGAAAGCAGGCAAACTAACAACTCAATTTATCTTATCCTTTTATTGTACCGCTAAAACCCATTTGCCTAAATTTATTGTCTTTATACAAGATTAAACGTTCTGGTACTTTCTGAGAAACTCATCGACATTCAATCAGTTATTCGCATTATAAAAATATTTTGATATATTTAGCTTAATTTTAAGAAACGACAATTACATTCTAACTTATTTTCAAATTTCCAAATGATACGTTACATTTTTAAAGTAAACAACTACATTTAAAAAATCTGTCATTATAAATTACATTCGTACTAATAATTGTCATCAATGACATATTATTTAATAATATGCCATACTGTAATATGATATGCTTGCAAAAATTTATAAATTGAAGATAATATTATGTATTTATTTTTCATTATAAGTGAACAAGTGTGTTTATTGAGAAAATGCGCTTATATACACAAATAATTAATAATAACAATCGTGGATTTCATGTCTAAGACACATTTTTAATGTATTTTTAATTTTATTTATTTTTACTTTAAATGTATTTACTTTTATTTACTTTGAATTATTTAAGTAATCAATGCATTTACTTTTATTTAGTATTTATTTACTGTTAATGTTTTATTTTTATTTACAATTAATATAAAATTCCAAAGCCATGTGCAAAAATGGAGCACTTATATTGATCGTCACACATTGCTTTTCAGTAAATCTACCGAATCAACACTAAAGTCTATGAATGATTCATAGTTCCTCCTGATGACCTTTATTCCTTATTCGACGAATACATTGTATGTTCATAGTTTGTTCATAGTTAGTTCATAGTTCCTCCTGATGACCTATAATCCTTATTCTTATACATCGTCTATTATTTATTAGTCAATTCATAACAATTGACTTTTAATTTAAAATTTAAATTTTAAATTTTAAAATGAACAATTGCATACACGAGCGAGTATCATCATTTGGTCGGCTTCATCAATTATCCTCGTGTAAATTCTTTAATCCTATCAGCATCACTGTACACTACAATCAGCGTAGGTGGACCTCATCAGCAGTGAGCCTACGCCTCCCTTTCGTGTTTCGGGCCTTTAATTATCTGCTGAAATTTTCCTCTGCTGCCTTTCTGTAAAAACAAACGATACAGTTTGTGAGAAAAACATTTCCACTTGTGCAAACTGTACGTTGTATCCGTCGATTGAAACCAAAAGACGGAAATAGCACAATTTTTTTTCATTATTTCATTTTTAAATTTTAACTTGATATAAATATAAATTGTATAAAATCTTATACAATTATTTATCTTTATTTTTGATTTATAAATAGTATAAAATACGTCCAGTCAGTTGTCTGATCTCATTGTAATAATACAGCATATCATGAAAGATCACGTTAATATATATATTTAAAAATGAAATGTTATATTTCAGCAGTACCTTGACACACTATATTCATTAACAAAATTAAAATCAGTTGCTGATATATCGAAAAAGTAAGGTGTAATTGAAAATCATTGTCATTTTATTGCCGATTAAGTTAATATTATAAAAATCATACATTTCCCATGAACATTAACAGTTTTAAAAAGCTAAATAAAATTATAATATTGTAACTTTAATTTGCATGATATCACCAAATATAATAAACGAGAATATTTTATGGAACACAAATTAAATAAAAACACATATTAGGAAATATACGTTAAATAAATTGGCTAAAATTAACAAAGTAAATGTATTACTATACCGCGGAGATAAAAAAGGATTTATAAGGAAAACAATAAGAAGACGTAAATGTTGAAACACCTGATCGAGCATTTTGTAGGTCAAAATGTTGTCGATTATAAAATACAGTAGAAATTTAAATATAAGTACCTTCGCACGTGCTTCCGTAAAGAACCAGATGCTTATCCTTTAAACCTTCAACACTAGTGATGGCAATATGTCTTGGGCCCATTTTGTGAATATCCTTAAGTCCGCTATGAATACTTAATGGATATGAACTATTCTTATCTTCAACCAGTAGCCTATATATGCAAATTAGAGGAAATACTAGATTAGAAACTAAGTGAATTAACTAAAAGGCAACTTGATGTAATAAAAATCAAGATGCTATTAAGAGTAAATCCGAAAATACGATTAAAAACTAATTGTAACCAAATAATCAGTAATTTATTAATGATTAAATATTGCGTGAAATAAAGGACGATTCGACGAGTGGGTTAGACAGGTGAAATAAGTTACAAATCACATAAATCTGTGTAATTTATTAAATTTATTACATAAAGATTATTATATTGTTTGTTCAGAGTATATTTAGTGATTACTATATCCACAAAAACCAGATTTAGTTCCAAAATGTAAATTAATGATTCAGGATATTCATTATTTTCATTGTTTCTGCTTATAGAAATTAGTTATTTCTGTTTCATTGTTTGCGTTATTTTTGTTTCTTCGCTTAGTGGCAAAGTTTGAATTTTTAATGAATCACAACATCCTTTGTTGAATTCTGTATAAAAATATTCTTTTTACAAATTGATAGTAACTAGTTTTCGTTTGTAATGATTTTGTTCATATGTCCCTGACGATGATGACAATGGTCATTGAAATACAGATTTTTCAAACGTTTATCAAACCTTACTCCTTCAACGTCATGCAATACGCCGATGACATCCTCATCTATGATCATGCAGCCGCCCATTGCAAACACGATTTCGGCATTTCTGCCTCCAACTGTCTTTCTTCTATCTACAAACGTCTCTCCAATTTTCAATCTCGTTCTAAACCCCGACAAGTCTAAAATAATGTGGATCCTCCCCCGTTAACCAAACATATCTCCTCCCACTGTATCTTTTGCCTCATCCACCATCCCCATAGTACACAATCTCACTTTCTTAGGCTTCCATTTTGATGATCACCTTTCCCTTCAAACCTTCGTCCGTGACAAGGTCCGCTCGTCTAACTTAATTCTCCGTGATATCCGCCGTATCCGCACTTTTATCGACTTCCGTTCTTGTATGTTTCTTCTTTCATCGCTTCTCTACTCAAAAATCGATTACTGCCTTAGCCTTTTCGCCAATTCTACAAAATTCATAATCATACCCCGACAACGCATCGTCAACTCTGCCGTTCAAGTGCTCCTACGTCTCCGTCGCTTTGACCACATATTCACATATCTTGCCCAACTCTCCTGGCCTACCATTTACATCCGCATCTAACTCCGCCTTTTTCTCGTTACTTTTCGTCTCATCGCTGTCGGCTCCCCATCGTTCATCAACCTCCCTTTCTTAGACGACACTCGCTCCACCTCTCTCTATCGCTGCGTTGTTGTAATTCCCTCTTATTCCACGTTCCCAATTACTCTAACGACGGTATCCGATCCTTCCTTGTCGCCGCCCCGCTCGCCTTGAATCAGCTCCTTATGGACGTCCGCCGCGCTCCCTCCTTTATCACATTCAAATATCTCCTTTGTTCCCACCTTCTTAACATATGACTTAGATTTTTGTCTTTTTTTCGTGGTCATGTAAGCGTGCGCCGGCACGCATTTGCCACGTAAAAATAAATCTTATTTTTTTCATAATAAATTTATCATTTTAAATTCCGAAATTAGAGTATCTTCGTGACTGCGTGGTAAAGAATTTTACAAATACTAGGCATTTGACAGTTATAGCGTTTATTATTTTATATTAAAAATGTGTTATTAAATCATAGCCGTGATTATGATTTAATATGATTAAACCACAATTGCCAAGTTGATATCTATCTAATATGATTAGGCTAACCTCTCTCTACATACAATCGTCTATCGTAATAAGTTTCTATTGCAATGACTCCGCATTGAATCTGATTTGTTCGACAAAAAGAATCCACAAGCCATGATATCCATTATGATTAAGCTAATCTTTATCTATATACAATCGTCCATCGTAATCAGTTTATCTTGCAATGACTCTACATTAAATCTGCTTTGTTCGACAAAAAGATAAGTGTGTTGTACTAGTGTAGATCTTATCATAATTTTATTTATCCTTATTAATTTTTATTATTATATTCTTATTTAGATTCAGTACTTACTAAAGACAAGTAAGTTGTACTTTTTGTCAGTATCTACACCAATATTTATAGAACTATGCATCGAATAATCAAATGACTATTTGATACATCTACTTTCAATTGCCAAATTAATGAACCGTGTTCAGTAGTATGTAAAAAGCGGAATAATCAATTTTTGTACCTGTCTCTCACCGCAATTAACGAGTAAAATCATAACTTGAGAGCAATTGTACAACTCTTTAAAATGAATCAAATTTTGAAATTATAGATTTTATGAGCAATAAGATATTATTTCAATTGAATGAAAAAATCCAATATTATATTGCTATGAAGAGATAAAGAATTTTCAGTACTACAGGTTTCTCGACTAAATTTCCAAGTTGACGGTAAAATAAAAAGAAGCTTTCCCAATTTACCATAATTTAACGATCATGAATATGACTACGTAATATGAATAGCCGTAATATGACAAAGTCTCGTTAATGCTCAACAGGTAAGCTTTAAACAATTCACATGTATCGTTATAAAGTAGTTGGGCTTTAGAGACTATGTCAATGCATACATGTTTAATTTCAAACCACCTTGCAATGCAATGCAGTATATCGATATTTTACATAATTAGTAGTTAGCTAAACAATATTACATTAGAGCATTAGTAGAATAGATAGGTAGGAAATAAAGGTGTATCAATGTCATTGAATTGAACGAGTGTATTAATATTATGACTACTAGTATTTTTACAAGTATCTCGATAACTCTGAATTGGCTAGTTTTATATTTGTAACTAGCAAAAGAAAATTTACATTTCAGTGTCAAGTAAATTCATCATACATCAAAACAGTTGCTTACTTAAACTCGAAGAAATTCGGAGTTACAATTTCAGCCAAAGGTAGTAAATGCTGTTTGTAAACATCTAGTACACAATTTGGGACATACTAAATACAATACATTATATTTTGAATGCAAAATATGATCAAGTTAAATATTAGTTAGTTATTCAGCTCCAATCATAATTGTAACTTATGTATACAAGAAGAATGCTGCGATTTAGGATCTTTAAAGTTTTAAGTGACCAGTCTTATTCTTTAAATTAGTTCACAATAAAATGTTCATTCTTTTAATACGTGAAAATTTGTTAAAGATTTAAAAAATTTAAGACATTAGATTTATAACTGCTAGCTGTGTGCTAGCACTGAAATGTGAGACCATCGAATATAAAAGTCATTTCTAAAACATGATAAAGAACTAATTAAAAGGTTATAGAGCACGTATTTTAAATTAGGGTACAATTAAGACGCTTCAATAACATGTTGGTGATGTTTCGAACCGCATCTCTTATCCCATGTAGGATGCATATGTATAATAATGCACTACATATTGAATTACATAAATCCAAATGTACTACATTTGGCTTTCTTCAAAATCATTTAAATTATTTTATAAATACATATTTTAAACTAGGTTACTATAAAAATAAAATTAAACAGAAAATCGTAAAATATATAAATCAACACAATAATATTAAAAATAAATTTAAATTCTTTAGCGAAAAATGGGTATATATAAAATGTGTATGTATAAATGTATATATAAATATATATAAATGTATAATAATATATAACTTTAAAAGTAATCAAATTGACTCAACAATAAGCAATACAGATTTGTTGACGTTTCAGCTGAAGCCTTTTTCAATTGTAATAAGCTTGAACACTTATAACTTTTCTGTATTGTAATTGTTGAGTCAATTTGATTACTTTTAGAGTTATATATGGCTGTATATATAACTTTAAATCTGTATCGCTAATTGTTGAGTCAATTTGATTACTTTTAAAGTCATATATGGCTGAATTTGTAAATCAGAATCCTCAACAGTGGTTTAAAAATCAAGAAATGATATATATAGTGTAAAATCTATTGAAAAAATCTAATAAAATATATTGTGTATATATATTGTATATATATTGTGTAAAATACAATGAAAACCAGATTTCGATCAATTCTTTTATGTTTGTTAAGAACAAAAAAATTTTACATCATAAATCCACAATATCTGACCTGAAGAAGACCCTACTGCGGATCGAAACGTTGTCGAAATAAAAGAATTGGTCGAAGTCTGGATTTCATTGGATTTTACAAATATATGAATGAATCCATGACAGATCCCAGGTCGCAACAAGAATACACAAAGCATTCATGCATACATATAATATTAAATATAATATATTAAATAATGAAATTTTAAGAATTGCAACGATTTTTGTAACGATCTTGTATTTCTTCAAAATCATTTAAATAGTTATTACAGGAACAAAGAAGAAAAAAAATTATTTATTTGATAAAAAATTCTATATTTCGATAGCTCTTTCTATCATTAAGAGTACAATAAAATAATACATTGTATGATTTTATTGTAATCCTGATGATGATAGAAGGAGCTATCGAAATATAGATTTTTTTTATCAAATAAAGGATAATTTTTTTGCTTCTTTGTTCCTGTAATAACTATATATTTGAAATGGAAGAAACGATTATGGGTTTAGTATTTATTATTAAAATAATTTACATAATTTAATAGATGCATATTTTAAACTAGGTTACTATAAAAATACCATCAAACATAAAATAGTAAAATATATAAATCAACAAAACAAAAAATAAATTTAAAATTATTAGCGAACAATATTTTTGGATGGATAATAAATAATATATTGTGTTAGAATGAGATATTACTATAGCTTAAATCACTTTACATAAGAGGAAACACACTGTTGGCGTGTATTTGGCTCCGCTGCTATGTTGGGTTGAGGAACACAAGTTGAAATCTGATAGCATGAACGTTTATTCAGATGACCTCTGATATTTATTCTAATAAGTTGCATCTTATCTAAAAATTCTTCTTGAAGATTAAAATATTTTTATTTTAGAATATATGCGTATGCGTAATACAAAATATGTAGTTTCACCTAAGTGATGTGATTTAAAATCTAGAACAGAACGCACAATAGAAAAACAATCTTTAGACAATGTTTAGTTGCGAATATAATTTACTGAAAGTTTAATTGATTGTAAACACAAAGTTACTATTATGACCAATAACAATAAAAACAGGTGTACAATAATTACCATTTTCCCATTGTCGCCCATTACCGGATCACATACTATGAAAAAATACCATAACAATATCATAATTGAATAGATTTATAATTTAAAAATAAAATACTAAGACGCAATGGTGCTTTTCATAGAATAAATAAACTAATTAAACAAGCCTGCATAACATTATCGATCTAAAAGCGTTTAATATTCTTTAAAAAGTAACTCAACCCCTACAAGACATAATTAAATACTAAACAGAATGCGATATTTCATATAAACTTCACAAACAGAACTTTATTGTTCTGTTTAATAAAGTTCCGAACAGAACTTTATTGAAATATCAACATTTCATGTTGATTTTAATATTTGTAATTATTGACTAAGAAGCAGTCAAATAGACTTAAAAGTAGTGTTTTTGTTGAATGATGATTCTGCAACAAAAACTCAAAGATGCTCAAAATTTATAAAACCGTTATTTACAGGAAGCAACGGCACCTATGCATACTTAAACCAAGTATCATTTGACAAATGTTTACCTAATGTTCTAATTGTTATTGAAACTCCTACTCAAAAGGAGACGTAATGAAAAATGTCTTTTATTATGAGCACGTTATACGAGCATTCTATAAGTACAATGTGTACAGTATTTTAAAATGATGTGTTCAAAGGCTAAGATCAGTTTTGGAAATTTAAAATTATGTACCCAAGGTTAAAAGACATCTTTGTAAATTAATTAACACTTTCGTGATTAATTTACGGGTCACAGTGAAATAAAATGTTATACTAAATGCATTTAATCTTGTAGTAATTCAACAATTATTACTGCAGTCCCGAATATTCTAAAGCGGTGGTTCCCGACTGCGTTTGTTCGCATATGGTGTGATATTTATCTTGTCATTAAAGGAACCATAAATATGTGTAAGTATAACATAATATGATTTAAGATGGTATCTTTTCGTATATCTACTCAGAGTAGTTTTTAATTTTCAAAATGCAATTTTGTGCTTGCGATTTTATGGACGTTTTATGGAGAAGCAATTGCTTCTCTTCCCTGGTTACGAATTTAATGTAAAAAACATTAAATTTTGTGTAATACTATACAACATAATTGTTAATATATTTTATATATTATCATAATTACAAATGATGCAGTATTTACGTAATACCATATCTCAATGGTATTAGTCGTTTTATTATTAGTCGTTTTATCTCGTATAAAACGACTAATAATGCTATACAAAGCTAAACATTTATATCTTTGATTGTAGTATATCTTTGTGAAATATTAAACTTTGTGTAATTGCGGTTTTAATATGCATTCATCACTAATATAGAGATCTAAGTATTTAGGCAAGGATTTAAGCAAGATGGGCATGATACAACTTTAATCTTCTATCATAAATTATTATTAATTCAAGTAATTAGAAACTTATCATCAACGTTTAAGTTATTTCAATAAGGGATAATCTGTAAGAAAGTAATTCACAATTCAATCGTAAAAAATATGACAACTTTTATTCTCTTCCTTCTTACGGTTTCAGTTTAAAAGAAACAAGAAGAATTGTACTTTTTACTCCAAGTAATAAAGGTATAACAATATTCAGGTAGCTACTGATAATGCATGATTAAGATTTAAAGTCAGGATAACCAAGACAAAATACGCCTATTTTCCGTAATTCATAGAACATGGAGCACAGCGTACTGCATAAATTACCTTTTAATTTATCTATTTGTATTGAGTTGTTTAAATATTTGATGATTTACCTAAATTGTGTTCAGCATTTATATTAATACAAGGCAATTCATTCGTAATTCATGATATATATAACACTTTTTAAAGTCTTAATATTATAGTAAATATATACAAATAATTCCATGGGTGCATTGGTTAATTTAAAACAAAACTTACTGTATATACTCCTAGGAACCATTTGCTTTATATAGTAGGCAAGCTCAATTCCAACTTCAGCAGATTTCATGTAACCTTGATATTAAACATTTGTATATAAATAAATCTTAAAACGATATTCATGATAGAAATACAAAATTTTAATTAATACTGACTCGAAATTGAGCCAATAGTTGTTGATGCAAATATTCTAGCGTATTTGTAATTAAATTTGACATATTTGCATATGTTAACATATAATTGCATATATGCATATATTAGTTTTATATATAACTTAATATAGTCATATGTTAACATTTTTTGAACAATTACAAATATGGCGTATTTGAATTTGTTCACAAATAATTTAAATGGACTCTATAAGATAGATAACTTCAAATAAAATAAAATACCTAGTTTTATCTATATTTTATAAATTCGATGGAAAATACTAATTTAGAAATTATTCTTTAGTTCAAAAGTAAACTAAAGAATTATAAACTCGTATTAAAAAATATAGGCTACGAAATTTTTTATTACTGAGCAATAAAATATAAATTTCTTTATGCTACAATCTTATAATAGTTTATTGTAAAGAACAATTATGCAATAAATCATAAAATCTTCAATTTAAGAATTTTTTTTACATGTAATCATTGAAATTCCTAAATCAAATTTGAAAATTGAAATTTGCTATGTAAAATTTAATTAAGCAAAATTAAGTTTAATATATTTCAAGAATACAATTGATGATCAATTAATTTATATGTGATAGAAAGAGGTCAATATTTATCAGAATAGATGACGGATTTATAAAAGTATGTAACTTAATAAAGTTAAATTATAAATTAATTAAAAGTAATGATGAAAACATTCTTGTCGTTGTAGAACGATAATACAGGGTCTTTCAAGTTCGATTTTCTTTTAAAAAATGTATTGTTCTGACAACTATCACTGTTTCAAAAAGCTTTTTTTCCAGATATCAAGTAGAAGGTTCACGATTTACTGAAATGGATTGTATTTCGCTTGAGAACCGTATAAACATAATAAAAATGCACTACAAAATGGTGGAGCAGTAAAAACAACATTTCGCAAAATTGTCCACATTTTTGGTCGATATAATCGTCCTACGGAGTCAGGAACAAGGAAGTTGGTCGAAAAATTTGAGTCGACTGGATCGGTACAAGACAGAAGTACACCAGAGCGCAATCGTCCGATGCGTTCAGCTAAAAATATCGCTGCTGTTCGCGAAAGCATCGAGGAAGATAAAAATTTATCGATTGAACGACGTTCACAGCAGTTGGGCCTATCTGCAACCATCACATGGAGAATTTTGCGTCAGGACTTAGTTCTCAAGCCTTACAAAATTCAGCTGGTACAAGAATTGAAGCCGAACGACCATCAGCAACGTCGACAACTCTCTGATTTTGTTCAGCAACAACCTCATGATATTGCTGAAAAAAATCATCTTTACAGATTAAGTCCATTTTCATTTGAATGGCTATGTGAACAAACAGAATTGCCGGATTTGGGCACTGGAACATCTACGGCAGTATGTAGAGAAGCCACTACACTCCTCTCGTGTAACTGTTTGGTGCGCGTTTTGGTATGGTGGAGTCATTGGACCGTTTTTCTTCGAGAACGCATATGGAAATGCGCTTACCGTCAACGGGCTGCGATATCGGGAAATGCTCACAACTTTCTTTTACCCTATTGTTGATGGCATGGATACGGGGGATATGTGGTTTCAACAAGACGGTGCGACATGTTATACAGCCAATGAAACAATAAAGCTATTGGAAACGAAATTCAAGGAAAGAATACTCTCCCGAAATGTAGACGCAAATTGGCCCCCAAGATTTCCGGATTTAACACCTTTGGATTATTTGCTATGGGACCATCTTAAAGACAGGGGTTATGCTAACAAACCAGAATCAATTGAAGCACTAAAAGACAACATTCGGCGCGAAATTAAGAAGATAGAACCACAAATATGCCTAAATGTAATTGAAAATTTCGGCAAAAGGATTGACGTCTGTAAGCGTTCCCGCGGTGTGCATTTACACGATATCGTTTATCATTCTTAAATTGCAGAACGTGTACTATACATCGACAAAAAATATGATTTTTCTTTCACAATGTGTGTTTAATTCCAATTTAAAAAAAACTCGAACTTGAAAGACTCTGTAATACTATTTCTAACGGCAAAACGCCATCACATCCATAATGAATTTTAACAACGTGTCGTATTTACTTAATATTTCAGTTTGTGCACGCAGATTAGTAAATTACTAAAGAATTGTTGTTGACGATTATGCTGATTCCGTTTTGATTTGTCGTGGTGCCATTGTAATAAAGATTGTATCATTTAGCAACCTACCTGGCTTTGAAGCCCTTCTATTTTATTTTTGTATGCAAGCAATATCGACGCGGCGTTCCTGATGAAGGATGTTAGTTACTTCTTTGTGAACTAGTATCCTGGTTCACATCGACGGATTCTGCATATTTGTGAGGAACTAATAAGCAAGGAAGAAGATATTCGGAATAAGCGGACAAAAAACATATCAAACAAGCTTAATTTATAATATCGTAATATTTGTAATAATCTCAAATATTTGATAGCACATTGACATGGTAACATTTTACAAATTTGGCATGATTAATACGATATATAGTATGTTACCGACTTAATCGTTTGTTTACTCCTGACTTAATTATTAATTTAACAGGAAAGACTAAGTTTAATTAGCAAATTTAATAAATATTAAATTTGTTAATTTTAGAAAATCTCATTAATTTATTAAATTCCATAATTATTAAATTTATTAATTTTATTATCTCATTATATTTAATAAATATAAAATTTATTTTTTAAAAAAAATTTAAAAAATGCTTATTTTACTTTCTTCGGTTAAATCAATAATAAAATTTCATGCTATTCCATTATTGTGTTATTTTAGGAATTTCTAGATACAAATGTCAAATCTAAACGAAAAGTGAGGATTTTTAGAGAGAAACGGCGAACTCGAATTAAAAATTAAACAACTTAGATTTAATAAAATCGGAAATATTATGAAAAACATGATTTTACTTTTTGTATTAGTAGAAATGGTAATAAAACCAAACAAATAGTCATTGTAGAATTTACGCTATATGAAATGCAAAAATATGCGATGTTTTCATGAAAACACAAATTGAGTGAGAAAAATGATATTAAAATATACATTACAATTAAAATATAACGTTATATTTGTAGAATCATGACATGGAAGTGTAAACTATTACTCGGTTTTAAAGAAGAAACAATTAAAAAATTAAAACAATAAAACAAGAACTATATATACCTGTTATGATACCATTATACGAGGAAAGACAATTTTCGTGAAACGATTGATATATTTGGTATATATCACCTTCCTTTAATTCTGTGCCAGCTACTGAATCATATCCTAAAATAAGAAAAGCCAAAATGAATTTGATCGATTAATTAAGATCTCTTTATCAATTATATTACTGGGTCATTTATTCTCGAGTGCATGGATACAAAAAGTAAAACATCAACAACTAACAATTGATAAATGTGTGAAAATCGATTCAAATTAACACTTTAAACATTCGGAACGATCTGCAAGATTCCAAAATGCCAAATACCTGCATGCCATTAGAAAGAAGCAATTAATAATATCGAAAACATAAAACATGTCGAACAAATAGACAATATCTTCGTCAATTTAAAAGGAATCAGGAAGACTACGCATGCGGAAACAGCAAAGTATTTTACAATACTTTACAATGTATATTCTTCTATTTGCTTGTACAAAAATTAAAATTAAATGTTCAACCATAATTTAATATATTAAAAATTAATGAGATTTAATAACTATTGGTTCGAACTGCACCTGCAATTTTCTTGAGAATGTTTCCATATATCATATGTGTATAAATTCAAATTAAAAGAGGAAAATAAGATTTTTTTATCAAAAATGTCTGTCTGGTGAAAAGCTTTTGGATTGTATACAAACGGCAAGCTTTTCACCAGACAAACTTTTTTGATAAAAAAATCTTATTTTCCTCTTCCAGTTTCAAATTTATATACTAATTATATATAATTATATATATTATAATATTATATAATTATATAAAATTATATATCTTATATATTTTAAAAAATCAAGATGAAAAATGAGCGAAAATCAAGCCAATAATTCATAAATTTGCAAACGTTCTTAATTACATTAAAATTTTATGAATCCTAAAAATGATGTTTATAACATAATGTTCATTTTAACAGGTAAGACAATTGTCTACAGAGGTTGTCACTGTTTTTTAGTATTTGTGTTGTGATATTGTTTGTTTAGAGCTGATCATTTTTTTAATATCAACATTATTACAATAATAATGAGGTGACTTAAACAAATTTTGCAATTAACATAAAATCTAAATGTTATAATTCACATCTTTCAAAGATTGAGTTTAGTTTTTTATTTTAATATACGAAAGCCTTATGTATCTAGTTTCTAGTAAGCTAAAAAGCTCATATATTTCGAGTGCGAATGTGTACTATGATAGTCCATGTAAGGCACTCGTTTTCTATGAGATCGTTATAAGTGTTGAAATTGCAACAAGTAATGTCAAGTAATTCGAACAAATACAATTAAGGGATGAAAAGTGGTGATGCAGTATCAATAAGACATTTACGAGAATTGTTAGAATTTCATGAAACAGTGTTGGTGATAATGTTGCTAACAAACGATTACATGATATAAAACAACATAATACTTTCTGAAAAATAATTAAATGATAATTACATCAGGCGTAACCATAAATGGTCGACAGCAAATTCAAAAATAAATTAAGAATTGAAAGCACAATTATTACCGGTATGATTTGAAAAATGAACGGTATTGATTAAATCGACATCGTAACCTAAAGTCTAAAAAGTAAATTTTAAAATATTTAAAAATAACACACAACTTAATATGTACATAAAAATTAAATTGTTTGAGTTTGTACCTAAATGACTGCATATGCCATAGGTGGGGAACCTGCGCGGCATTCTGAGCCAACCAGTGTGGGCTCCTATAATTTTAGACATTTTTGTTCGTCTATAGTTATTTTGCATAATTCACTCATTGTAATTAATAAAAGCAGTAGATATAAGTGCATTAAACTCAATTGTTTTAATAAGCGGTTTTCAAAAATCGGTTTTCTGCTCAAAAGATCGGACGATTTGAAAAGGTGAGGTTGCGGCCTCTTTTAGTATTTAACTTAAAATTAAAATTTAAGATTAAAATTTAAATTCGTTTCCAAAAATCGGTTTTCTTCTCAAAAGATCGGACGATTTGAAAAGGTGAGGTTGCGGCCTCTTTTAGTATTAAACTTAAAATTAAAAGTTTATTAAAATTTAACTTAAAATTTCGCTTTTTAAATAGCTTACTTTTAATCTTACAAATTAGGATGATTGTTTTAATAATATTTTAAAATAAATTTGATTATTTAAAGATAGGAAACAAATTAAAATATCGTGATAATTATTGTATATTTTTCGCATAATTTTGGATCGTTCGGTGCTAAAGCATCCGAAAATCGCTTTAAAGTCTAAAATCTTTTAAATACGAACTATTTGACAATTTCCAATCCATAAGTATGTCGAATAAATTGAAACGAATTTTGAAAGAAGAAAATAGGATCTTTAATGAAGAATGATACTTACAATATTTTTAGTGAGTAATGAAGGCAAAATGTTTTGTTTGCTTTGTGATACCGCAATACATGCATTCAACAAATTCAATGAACAGAAGCATTCTACTCTTCAAAAAGACAATAAATAAACCAAACTAGAGGATGAGTCTTGAAAGTAAGCGCTACATAAACTGAAAGAGGGAAAACAAAAACAAAGACACTTTTTCCATATAGTGTTAAATCAAGGAAATCGTGCAACAAAAGCCAGATATAAAGTTGCACATTTACTTGGGGAAAAAAGGTTATCCGTAGTAGCAATGCATGCTAGAAGTGGTAAGAAGTATTTAACCGGATGAAGTTAACAGATATATGGAGGTGACTTTTTCAAGAAAGACCAATACAGATCGACATCACGAATTGGCATGTGATGTAAGAGAGCATATAACAAATAAAATTTAAAAAGGAAATGTGCATTATCCATTAGCTTTGGATGAATCGACAGATCCCACTGATTCAGAACATGTATTGTATTCTGTTCATAATGTAACTGATGAATTTTAATTATATGAAGAACTGCTTGCTTAAAACACTCTTTAAGGAAGTGAGCGGAAGATTAATATTTTTAACAACTTCAAAAAGCAATGTAACAAAGTAGGAGTAGACATTAGAACCGATAATTTGATAAGTGTGTGCACCGTTTAGGTGCTCCAGCTATGATGGCTAAGAACGAAGGATTTATTGGACATCTTAAAAAAGGAAATCAAAGATTCAACTGTATTGATTTCTTTTTATTGTATTTTACATCAGCAAAATCTTTGCGCAAAATCTGTCATTTATAATCAATTAATAGAATCCTTAAATATTAAGGATTCAATTAATAGGATCCTTAAATATTTTGATAAATCAAAATTATTTAAAAGTAGGGACATCTATATTTAGACAAGTAAAAGGTGTTCCAATGGGTGGTAATAGTAGCCCAATTATAGCTGACTTGTTTTTAAGCTTTATAGAATATGAATTTGTTCATAACTGTGTAAAAACTAAATCTAAACAATATAAATATATGAAATATATGTTTCGATACATTGATGATATATGTGTATTTAATTCTAATAATTTTTATTCAATTAGTGAGCACATTTATCCAGAAAGCCTTATTCTTAACAAAACCAAAATTAATGATAAATAAGGTGTATATCTATATATGAACATTAAATTAACATTAACTAAAACTACTATTAATTTATATCGTAAAGATGACATATTTAAATTTACAAGAAACATATTTTTGCATGAGCATTCATGCATACCATATAATATAAAATATAATACATTAAATAATGAAATTTTAAGAATTGCAACAATATGTAATGATATTGGCTTTCTTAAAAATCATTTAAATAATTTAATAGATACATATTTTAAACTAGGTTACTATAAAAATAACATCAAGCAGAAAATAGTAAAATATATAAATCAACACAATAATATAAAGAATAAATTTAAACTCTTAAGTGGCAAATTTTTATGGATGAATAATAAATAATATACTTTGCATTAGAATAAGATACTAGATAGTTATTTCAGAGGAAATACATCATTAGCATGTATTTGGCCCCGCTGCTATGTTGGGTAGAGGAGTTAGGGGCCGAAACCTGATAGCATAGCAGTTCCTCCTGATGACCTCTAATTCTTATTCTGATACAACGACTGTTATTTATTAGTCAATTCATAAAAATGACGTTTATTTTAAATTTTATTTTTTACTTTTTATTTTTATTTTTTAACTTGATTAAAATTATAGAAAATCTAAAAACAATTATTAATTTTATTATTTAATTATTAAATTTTGATTTAGCATTATTATGTTTTGTTTATTTTATAATTATATAACAATACGTAGACTCAGTTAGCTGATTTAATTTAAATGATACTTTACAAAAGGTTTCAAGTATTGTGTAAACTACATTCGAGCAAATTCCACAAGGCATCGTCAATTTATTGGCATATTGATTTTGGATGATTAAATACTTAAGTTGATCTTTCTTATCATTCAAAAGTACGGTGGCTGTCACAAAGGAAAGTACTGGACAAAATTATATCTTTACGACGGCTGATAATTGACTTCGTCAAGGAAACAGCAAAGATTGTGAATTATCGGATACAAACTTTTACAAAGATGTTGATTTTTATGTGATGTCGAAGCAAACTGAGTTGAACATATCGTTGCAAGGCAGAAATAAATCTATTTATGATATGTGGCAAAAGCACTCAGGCATTCAGAAAAAACTGTTGTTTCACAAGTCTCTTTTGGCTTAATCAAAACTTTCAGATGAACACTTTCCCCACTTTACGAAGGTAATTAGAGAGTATGAAGATATCTCTGGATCGTTTGAAGAATACAAGTCAGTTTTAGACTCAGTAGAAGAATACAATAAAATATTCAGTGATTTTTCTAAAAAATGGCATAACACTCAAACTTGTTTTTCAGCCCCACTTAGTTAATGTATCTAAGGCTCCCGAAGAGTTACAAATAAAACTCATTGAAATGTCCGAAGATGATATTCTGAAATCCCAACTTGACAATAGGAACGATCCCATTGAAATTTGAAAAAGAGCGATAGAACATACATAATGCATGCATAATCATGCATGCCGACTGAGTTCCTGCTGTTCTACAACATACTGTTTCAAATTCACATTCTCGTAAATGACGCAAATCAAGAATCACTAAGAACACAGTTGACAAATAAGTGTTTAGAGGACCAATTGAAACTAAGAACCATTAGATAATAGAACTTGACATCAAAAAGTATTCTCAAAAAAAGCAAAATAAAAGAAGTCATTAATTTGAATAAATATGAGTGATTATATTGGCAAAATTAAAAATTGAAAGATTACATATTCTCAGTTTAATAAGCTTGTTGTTGTTTTTATCAACCACCCTAAGGAAGGGTGGTTGATGAACGATGGGGAGCCGACAGCGATGAGACGAAAAGTAACGAGAAGATAGGAGTTGTATGCGGATGTGGATGGTGGGCCAGGAGAGTTGGGCAATATGCGTGGATGTGTGGTCAAAGCGACGGAAACGCAGGAGCACTCGAACGGCGGTGTTGATTATTCGTTGTCGGGGTAGGATTATGAATTTTGGAGAATTGGCGAAAAGGCTGAGGCAGTAATCGATTTTAAGAAAAAGAAGCGATGAAAGAAGATACATACAAGAACGGAAGTCGATAAGGGAGCGGTACGGCGGATGTCACGGAAAATTAAGTTAGACGAGCGGACCTTGTCACGGACGAAGGGTTTTCTTCTAAATTTACTTATTGCTTGCATAGGAGTTCCTACTTCAGAAAAATATTTGAAAATGTCAATTAACGATTTTTATTCACATTTCTTTCATAACGTTACTAATAAATTACTAAGCGACCAAGGCCTGCTATATGATAAAAAGACAAACAAAAATTATTTGTTTAATGCGGCCTCTATTAGCAACGATGAATTGTAAAGTGACCTTCATGAACAAAAACGTCCCCCTGGTATAAACTACTGCTCTACATTTCACTACTAAAAATGAAATAGCCAAAACTGATCTGCACATAAGCTGCTTTAACACCAAACGCAACATCTTGCTACTAGTACCGTAATCTCAACTTGCTGTCATTATTAAAGTTAAAACAGCAATGTCATTTAAGAACGTAACCCAACTTTACAAACTTCACTAACTTGCAAGATTATTTTAATTGAAACTAACGGCTACTGCGCGAGTCCACATCCATAGTATTAACCAACACCAAGCGTTTTAAATGCATTTATCCATAAGAATAAATGTAAAACATTATTTCTTATTTATATCTGAATATGATTTTGTCAGAATTTCGTAAATCATCTTGCTAGATGGCAGATCAGTAAAAAGGAATAAACCTAACAACTGATTTTCACCGTATTAACCATAAATCAGTATAAATAATCATCAATATTAGCAGGAGAGGGATTCTTATAGACGACCATTTATCATCGACAATAAAAAATGCAGATCGATGAACGTGTGAAAATCTCACGATGAACCAAGATAAAGACTATTCTGTGATGATTAGTTGCTAAAATATGCTCTTGTTGCTAGTTTCTTTTTAGTTACGTGTCTTCAAAATGATTCTAATAAATTTTTAATAAATTATAAATTAAATATTACGGTCGGGGCTAGTAAAGAAATACAAGATTTTCAATAGACGGTTATCAATATTATTGATTTCTATTAAAAATAGGCTGTAAAACTCTAAAGCTAGGATTTTAACATGATAAAACCCTATCATGTAACACGTAAAATGTTGATAGCATTTAACATGTTACAAATTCTGAATACTACATGTTACACTGCTTATTCTTTAATAACCATTCAAAATTCGAATTGAATTCCATAAAATAAAATGTCGCGGAAACAGATATAGTCATATATGTACCTTAAAATCCGTATTTACAGCAGTACATACTCGATAAACATTATCAATACATGCTCAAAACTCTAGTAGACTATCGCATACAATGCATTGCTCACTCAGGGATATTAGTTTCTGGGACAACTAAAATACAGAATTCAAATTCCAACGATATTACTATAGAGTAGAACAGAACAATTGAATAACACAATTTCATATTTAAAAAAGCATTGCCAATAGTATAATATAAAAACAATAATTAAAAAATACAAAATTGGCATGTTGAATTGCCATGTCGAAATCAGAAAAGGCACCTGGAAATACCATCACATTTTTGAGTAAAAGTAAATTCGCTATTTAAAATGAAAACTAATGACTAAATTAAAATTAATAAACAATGAGTGTGTGTCCGTTCTTCCTCGTGATGGCCATGGAACCCCCTCCACGCAGCATATCAGCTGCGGGGTAAACTAAACGCAGGCAACTCCCGGTGACATGACCATACGACAAAACAATCATGAAAATACCAACAAAAGTCGTTATCAATGATAAAATCCTTCAATTTTCGCACTGGAGCTAGCGAGTACATCGCGATTAACGCGGCAGGACTTCTCAAACTTACAAATTTCTCAGACTTATTGCGGGAATTCTCAGGACTTCTCAATCGAAACTAATGACTTTCGGACTTAACCCGGACTAGGCTCCGAATAGGGCGAAATGGATGAACAAATCCTACATAGCCGACGCAGCCTCAAATCGGGATAAAGGCTTAAGAAGAAATTAATAAACAATGAATATGACATAAAATCTAGCTATATTAAAAAATACGATATTTTAATTTGAACGAAATTCAGCATATTCAGCATATAGGACTTCCTCCTGATGACCTCTAATTCTTATTCTGATATTTCGTCTGTTATTTATTAGTCAATTCATAAAAATGACTTTTATTTTAAATTTCAATTTTTTATTTTAACTTGATTTAAATTATAGAAAATCTAAAAACAATTATTAATTTTATTATTTAATTATTAAATTTTGATTTAGCATTATTATGTTTTGTTTAGTTTATAATTATATTAAATACGTAGACTCAGTTATCTGATTTGATTATCAATTTAAAGTAATGATGCATTTAATAAACTAGTAAATATCGTAGTTTTCAGAATTGCTCATTTAATTGTAAAATATATACAGACAACAAAGGATCATTAAAAATTATCGAAGATAATTTTTAATGAAGTAAATTTTAATAAGTAATCCAGAATGCATAAGAATGCAACGCCACTTTATAAATGAACGCTTCGAAGCATTACTGAACTCTGTTGTTTTGCTATGGCAAACTATTTATGCTTGTCATGAAATTTACGATTTCTTGTTTATATGTGGCTCGAATGCGAAGGCAATCACACACTTCGTAAAATAACATAATTTCAAATTGTATATATTTGATTAGTGAGGCGTTTCATAGCGAGTAGAATAAATGTCACGTGGTGTGATAACTGATGCAGTGCATATTTTGATTGGTATAAAAATATAGCTATATAAATAAATAATAATTAAATAAATAATATTTAATTATTTATTTAAATATTTATTATTAAATAAATAATAAATATATTATTTATTTATAAAATTACCTGTAAAATAAAGGAAGCGCATTTATTACCAACGAATCCGTGAACGACATGGCTTTGGACAGATAAAATTCGATCAAGCGACCTTACGTTCATCTATTAATAAGTACAGATAATTATATAGAAACAAATAAGCAAGGTACGCTAAAAGTGTATTAAAGAATAAATTAATATAATCATAATTTAAATTCAATGAACAAAATATTTTTTATTTCAAATATTCAAATACTCAAACAACAATATTAAAATAACTATCAATGAAGTTATGAATATAATTTTATGTTTGAATTAAACATTAAAGACGATTTTTAAATATCGACAGCGAATGTTGAAATGTAATCACTTATCAGGGGACACCGTAAAAGAGTTTCATGGCAATTAGACAACATCAGCAATTAAAATAAATTACAAAAAAATGCAAAGTCGGTGTTTGTAGAAACACTGACTGTTTCTACGAACGATCAGTATTACTAGAAATGATGTTTCTAAAAAATAAAATACGATTAAATGTTGAAATCACGCATGTAATAAGCTCATGCAATTAAAATGGTATGCACGAGGAATTTATTAAAGTTTTAACGAATATAAATTTATATTAAATATTACTAAATCAAAATGCACGTGCCGGAATGTTGAACAATAATCAGTAAAAAGGTTTGTATAACAATTGTTTCTTTTACAAAGCAAACCTTCTTTTACTTTCTAAATTGGAATTTATCATATTTCACATTAGACGGTGTGTAAATTATTTGCAAATGTAAGTCCTCCAACAGATGCTTTATTTCTATTTTATGATATATTACATAGTTTGAGAAGTTGAGGTGTTTTATATCTTATATCATATTTGTTTTAATCAATCTAATATGAACGCTTATTAAATAAAGGCAAGTATACACAAATGAATCTTTCATGTGCATTTCAGTCAGTAAATTGACACCCACAAGGTTCACCTTTTGTTAGATGTTCACTTTTTGCCACCTTTTGTTAGCTGGAGCATACATCATGTAAATGACCGGATTTGTTAAAAGTGTTTACTATTCTCAGCGAGTTTCTAGCCTAACTTAAATCAATCGTCAATGTATCTCTAATAGTAAATGGCTTTTGCATCCAGTGACTGTATAGTTTGGTGTTTCGTAGGGGCAACGGGTGTATCCATTACAGTTCCACTTGTTTGTATGGCATATTGTCAGAAATTCTGTTGTTAAATATAGCACACGAGCGTCGCTTTGTAACTCAATTTTTTTATCATTTTGTTTTAGACATTACCTCAACACAAATTACAATATTGCAAGTTCGTAGTTATTAAAGAGGTGAAGTGTAATTTTACAAACGTCATAAAAAAGGACATCACTATCTACCAATTTTCATTATGCATAGGGTAATTTGATAAAAAGTCGTCTGTACTTATTAAATGAATGCACATCTTCTTTAAAGATAGACGCTCGGACCACCCCTTCTGAAGATTTCAGTTGCGATTACTCTATTACGCTCTTAGACAATGCATACCAGCCATTGAATACTATTTGTACACATCTAATATTCATGCAATACTCGATGTCAAGCACGTGAATCCACTTTGCTGAGCGTGCATGCCGCCTACTTGTGAGTTAACATTAATGCTACTTGAATCGTTTGGCTATATCCTATGCGGTTTGACCATCGTTTCACTTTTCGCTTGATAAAAACGATAGTTATAAGGAACTAAGTCTAAGACGTTTAGAACCGCATATTTAAAGGTTATACAGAACTTTTTAAAAACTATTTAAAGTTCTATTAAGTATCAACAAAATATAATTTTTTAAAATATCTTACAATTTAATAAAATTATAGAATAAAGTATCAAATATTGCAAATCAAATATCATATGTCATTATAAGTATTAGGTTTTCACGAACCTCATTTAATTCAATTATGGGATGTGATATTGATAGTAGAAAAGATTTGTACGCAAACACTGTTTTTTCCGGAGGAAGAAGCATGTGTCCCGGAATTGCGGATCGAATGTAAAATGAAATGAATGCGCTAGCACCCAGTATAATTAAAATAAATATCATTGGACCTCCTTAACGAAAATACTCTATATGGATTCAAGGTTCAATTCTGGCATCATTATCTATTTTGCATATGGATTTATAAATAAGAATACGATGAAAGCGGTCTTCGATCGTTCATGGAAAATGCTTTTATGAAAATGCTATTTGTGACGACCCCATAAAATATGGGGTCGTCACAAATTAAAACAATTACTGTTAATTTAGAAAAATCATGTAAGTAAGATATTTTTATAAATACTAACAATTTTGCAAATTAGTTATAATTAAATATATCATTAAATATATTGTATTTCATAATTATAAATAAAATTGGCTAAACATTACAAATTATGTTTACATTAATATAATTTTTATATTTGATAATATACATTAAGTTCAAACTTAATGTACAAGTCATATATAAGTCATGTATAAGTATTATAACACGTCAAAGTGATTTTCAAAATTGGTTTTTTAAATTTTTTAGAACTGTTACTTACTGATTGATGACTCAACAATATTTAAGCTTAGAGTTTGTTCAAATTTGCAATAGCCGTAAAGATACGGCTTTTGAAAAAAAAACGTACGTGAACAAAAACCGTAAAGCTAGAACAAAAGACGTAAGCTACGTTCGATTGCAATAAATATTTGAAATAAATATTTGGTCAAATATAGTAATAAATAGATGGTTGGTTTAGACTAACTGTTTATTGAGATCGAAGATATCGAATAACCGGCAGAAATATATATACAAAAAGTGTATGGGAATGTTAACACCTAATTACTATTTCGCAATTAGCAAATATATCACAGTTTTTCCATGCCAATTGAGAAATTCATCTAAAATTAAACAAAAACGACATTAAAATTAAACAATTTTATAAGATAAAATCGTGAACGATTTTTTTGCATTGTCTATTATAAGAATAGACAGTCTATTTCGAATGCCATTTAACACAATACTAACAAGTCAACAAAATATAATGTTTATATTCCAGGTTAATTCATCCAATACATGTTTGAACTGTCAATCCTAACAAATTTAATGCTTTTAGCGATTGCTTAATCGCATCCACTCCTTAGTACGGGTTCCTATTCGTCGTAACCATTTTAATTTCGCTATTGCGTCCGGATTGTCAGCACCTACAACCAGGCTATCTCTTCTTTCAATCATTGTTCGAACCATAGCTAAAGTGAAATAGACGCAATTAGATAGCTATCAAGATCAATTTATCAAATTAAATTGATTTTAAAAGAATCAATAAAGTGTACATTATATAAAAAATAGTATGCACATATAAAGGAAAATATGTTGAAAAAAGGATTATTTAAAATATTCATTTAGAAGAAGAGGTTGGCAATTATTAGATAGACTAATTATCAGATTTACATCAAATCAAAGTATGTATACAAAAAGCATCTGACTATTAATCGATTATTAAAGTACACTCGTAAATATTGGCTATATTCTGCGTCCATCTAGTTATATAACGGTGCAGCTAATGTGACTAAGCCTGAATATTTATTCGAATAATCAATAAAAAATCGGCTAAATGCTATAAAGCGGAGGTTACAGTTCTAATGTTTTGCTATTATCGACATAGATGAGCATAATGATACATTACACTATACCTAACGATAAACTGTATTTAATAAAAAAAAAGGCATAATCCATTTAAATTTTTTAAATAGATTAAAGTAAAAATAAAATATTGAGGAGACGCAAAATCAACAAAAGCAATAATACGAACTAGAGCAACAATAAGATTGCAGTTGTTAAACTTGAGGTCAGTAGTAATAAAAATTTGTGTCGGTAATAATAAGTTTGATAAAAACAAATAATATTACCATTTGAGCATTTATAATAACAAAAAATAGTGTTTACAGCTTTGTCGACGTGCTTTACGGATACGCTAATAAGTCAAGTTATAGTTTAAATCTTAAAAAGTACTCGTTGAAAGTCAGTGGCAAAAGCTTTAATCATCTATGAGATGATATTGTGACAAATAAAAAAGCAATATATATACTGATGATTGAGTATATATACTCATGATTGAGTATATATATAATGTATGCATAAGCAAATACTAAACAAACAAATTGCAAGGAGTAATATTAATCGTTTTAAATTCGAATCCAACATCAATTAATTGATTTTATGTTTAATGTCCTCGACTAATTTTATTTTGTTTTTCTTGAATTGTGTAATTTTTGTGAGTGTGCAACTTAACTGATGAAGGTAATTGGCTAAACGTTTTAAATAAATGTTCTGATTGCCTTGCAATCTGGTGTCTGGTTCTGTACAAATTTAGACGAATAAATAAAAGTACAAAAAATGGATGGTAAAAACATGTTCTATAATATTCCAGAATCATTTTGTGATGGCGGCATTCGAAGCCGGATAATAAAAGCTGGTTCCGCTTCCTCAAGTATAAACTCTTTCTATGGTGCGATACCAATGTATCTATTAAAACAAAGGTCCAAATGTATTCGTATGTTGTCCGCTCAGTTGTGTTGTATGGCTCTGAGTGCTGGCCTGATAAACTTACCACAAGTAAACAGTTTGATGTCTTTTAAAACTGCTGTCTACGCAGAATTGCAAGAGTCAATCTGTTCGATCGCGAATTAAACGCAAAAGTGTATTCACGATGATCACTCGGCGTTACTGTGTCTGGCCTGGTTCGAAAGAATAGACTGGCCTATCTTGGCCATGTACTGTGAATGGGAATAGAAGACTCCCTAAGTTAACGTTATACTTGGATCAAGAGGAATCTTGGCGACTTCCTAGATTCGGTGTTCGAAAGAATTTATAGAGAACAATTGAAGACGACGACAAGAAAATTCTTTACAACGACTCGAACATTATCTGACGCAGATTTAAACGAATATAGAGACAAGAACTTGAAATGGTGTCTCAGAATCGACTGTCCTGGTCGCATTTTGCTACTTCGCTTTGATTTGACTTTTTTCCTTTTCTTAATGCTTTGGAACTCACAATATGTGAGGTACTCCGATTTTAATATGTAATTTTAAATCAATTGTAGCCAGCTTTGGCTCCTGGACCACAGTTTTAAGCGATTTTTCGCAAAAACAATTTATAACATAATGCATTCCGTTTGGAATCCTGTGAGAAATTCAGTGACCTCGTAATCAACGGATACGCATTTGTGCCTTATATAAAGAATAACTAAAAGGTCCACACACAACAAGCCAGTAAAAACGCTTTCTGCACCTAAGCTTCGTTTAGCATCGTGAGGAATTGCTGGTGTCTTTATAGTTATCACAAAAGCAGTCGAAACGTACCCTAACCACTTCATCCAACTTACGATGACTGCTGGGTAGTTAGGAACGTCTCGGAGTGATACATTAGACAGATAGAGCTGATGATCGAAGTCCAGTTATATATATATAATTGTAGATGTTGCCAAAAACCAGAGTTCGATGACAAGTAGAGCAGACTGCCTTATCACTCTTAGACGAGCTGATGGTAGCCGGCAGCACTAATCAGTAGGGTGAACTACCATCAGTCGTTTCGGCTACCTTGTGATATATTAAATAGGCATTTCCGAGAATTTGCTAACGTGGTAGCATGGACCTAGGATCTTTAAACTAACCATGTGCTTTCCGTACCATCCTAATTTTATTCGGCACTATTTTACTTGCTGTCGTTGCTTGCTTTCTCACAGGATCATTTGAAGGATACATTTTTATAGTTTTAAATCCGGTTGTGTTAAACTGTGCTCCGGCAGCTAATAAGCTTCAGTTTCATAATTGTTGATGTTGCCAAAAATCGGAGTTCGATTACAAGTAGAGCAGACTTCATTATCACTTTTAGACGAGCTGATGAGTGCTGCCTGCTACCATCAGCTCGTCTAGGAGTGATAAGGAAATCTGCTCTACTTGTAATCGAACTCCGGTTTTTGGCAACATCTACAATTATGAAACTGAAGCTTATTAGCTCCCGGAGCACAGTTTAACACAGTCAGATGTAGAATTATAAAAAAGTATCCTCTAAAGGATCCTGTGAGAAAGCAAGCAATGACAGCAAGTAAAATTCCTGCCGGATAAAATTAGGATGGTCCTGAAAGCCCATGGTTAGTTTAAAGAGGCTATGCCCATGCTACCACGTTAGCAAATTCTCGGAAATGCCTATTTAATATATCATAAGGCAGCCGAAACGACTGATGGTAGTTCACCCTACTGATGAGTGCTGCCTGCTACCATCAGCTCGTCTAGGTGTGATAAGGAAGTCTGCTCTGCTTGTAATCGAACTCCGGTTTTTGGCAACATCTACAATTATGAAACTGAAGCTTATTAGCTCACGGAGCACAGTTTAACACAGTCAGATATAAAATTATATATATATTTTGACTTGTATAATTATTAACTCGTATATTGTTATATCCAAACTTTTGTTGCAACACTGCCCACATATAATGCGTGAAACATTTTTAAACTGTTTAATCAGAATAAGAGTATTTCAGATAAATTGCTATAATTGTAATTGAGAGAATTTCTATTCAGGTTTAAATCTAAAACAAAAAATAAAACATTGAGTTCAATTAATCAAATATTTGCGGATTTACAAAACGTTAGAAAGTAATTTTAGAAGTTAGAAAGCTGCATATGTTCAATTAATTAAACCAAGCACAAAAAATTAAGGCCTACTGTAGATTTCGTTAAGTTCGGTTAATTCGCTAGAGTTTTGTTCCTGTAGTGATAATTCGATAATACGCAGTATAGCAGGAATCATTTTTCCGGTTATAGGTAAATACAAGGAATTCGAAGCGTACAAAATTAGAATTACGGCTTGACGAAGTGCCTTGCTTAGATCCACTTCTGATTGCAGCTTGGATTTTAAAATCTCACGAGTTTCAAGTCCGACTTCCCTGTAAAGAAAACAAAAAAATTGTCATATTGATGAAATATAATTATTGAGACCGATGAATAAAATGTCGTGCAATGTGGCAGTCAGTAGAACAATACAATTTTAATATTAACAAGGCGCAATGCACTAGATACCAATTTACAAACAATCGTTTTTCCACAAAATAAACAATAAATTTTATTAATTTTTACTAAATATTAAATTAATAATTAATAAATTAAATCAGCTAACTGAGTCTACGTATTGTTATATAATTATAAAATAAACAAAACATAATAATGCTAAATCAAAATTTAATAATTAAATAATAAAATTAATAATTGTTTTTAGATTTTCTATAATTTTAATCAAGTTAAAAAATAAAAATAAAAAATAAAAAATGAAATTTAAAATAAACGTCATTTTTATGAATTGACTAATAAATAACAGACGTTGTATCAGAATAAGAATTAGAGGTCATCAGGAGGAACTGCTATGCTATCAGGTTTCGGCCCCTAACTCCTCTACCCTTAATATAATAAAATATTAATTTTATTATATTTATAATAAAATTAATATTTATTAATTTTATTATTAATTTTATATAGTAATTACCACATTCAATTTCAATTCGTAATATAAAAATACTACCATTTGACAAAGTTTATCCATTTCCAAATGCTAAGAGTAAAATATAACAATGCAAACATATTTATTACATTTTCAAAATCTTAAACGGCGAAACTTCTCATTTTATCAAAATGAGAAATGTACCTTGTAAAGTTATCAAATTTTCTACAATCTAATGAATTAGTTCAATTCAATAATCAATATAAATATAAAAATATTAGCAATTGCATATACTTTTATGTATTATATTACTTATCGTGGACACTATGGGAAAACATCGAAAATCTGGATACTCGATGAGGTAAGAGGAACCAAATCTCAAGAGAAAAACTATGTGTATTGTTGACCTGCACATACTTGATTAATGACAAATAAAATTATTGATTATTAATATTACTAATAATTAACGTTAATTTTATTAGCTGGAAATATAAACTATTTTACAACAAAAACGTATTCTAGAAATATGCTGCCATATATTTCTAGAATATTGATACTTATAACATTATCTGTTATAAGATTATACTATACGATTTACAACAAATTTACTAATAAATTAGGTGAAAGCACCGTCCCAAATCATGTCATATGAATAGTAGTATACTATATATAATAAATAGACGCAAACTAAATACCTCGCTTGCTTTTTATCCATCTTTCGATAAGTGACGTTAAATAATCGTTCCACAGTTGCAATACAATATGATAAAAATTCAAAAACATTCTAAACGTAATATATAAACTGAAATGGAATATATTTATATTAAATTACTAACTACATAAAAGATAATAAAGTAGGCACCGATACTTTAAAAATGACCGATTTTAAGCAATTAAAATAAATTTAACATCAAATAATTGTATAGAAAAAAACGTATGACAATAGAGCTGGAAGTTCTTTGCTAAAGCTGCATGCATACATCAGCCAGCCGGTGTCGATCGAAACGTGATTGTTGCAACAACATGGTTGTTGCAACAATGTTTTGAAAGCTAAATAAGTTTTGAAAGCAAAAGAGATATCTTAAGATATTTTTGATATGTGTGTCTTCAATATTTCTATGCGGAAGAGCTGTCTTGTTCTTTTTTAAATTCATTTTATCTCAAAACTACTTATCGAGTAAGGAGAGAAATTTTATGGCATCGGATATTTAATAATCAACATTTTTGGCCCTAAAGAAATAACTAAAAGTTGATATACTTTGAATCCATCGCTTTTAATCACGAAACTGTAAATTTATTTATAAAAACGTTTAATATGACGTTAATTAACGTTATTACAATAACGTTATAACATTATTAACGTTCAAAAAACACAATGAAATAACGTTATGGCATTATTAACGTTCAAACAAACACATTAAAAATGAAAAAATTATGCATTCTCACATTAAAATTGCGTAGGATTATTTTCGGAGTAAATATGATCATATCTTCACTTTTTCCCATAAAATAAAAAAAAACTTTATTTTTTTATTCTAGAAAAAGCCAAGATATGGTTACGGTAATAGAAATGAAAATTGTTTTTATAGAAAAAAGTATTTCTTTAAATAAACACAAGTAAATATAAACATTACAAAAATAGTTTATATAAATAAACTATCGAATGTGTATAAGATATTTAGTATTTAATCTAAAATTACGCTGCTAGTGAGAAAACATTGTCAGCAAAATCGGATTTTGTTGATTTAAAATCAACAATTAAGCAATCATGTTGCTGCAACGAAATAAAAAAACGTGAGCAATCTGTAATAAAAGCAAATTGTAGTATCTGCAACCGTTTACGGATACTAACATTAGGAGTCAGCATTAATAAGGATGCATTAGGTTATCAATTGTTTTTGTTGAAAAAATACCAAACTAAATGTCAAACATGTAATTTCTAATTAAACAATCTGTTTGTAAAAGAAAAGCTACAAAAAATATTTAAAGTCAAAACTTGTATATAAGAAATTGAATAGTAAAGGATTAGTTATGGATGTACTTAATAATAATTTACAATAATTCACGCACCGTTGATTCACCAAAATAATGTTCTAGGTTTTGAAGACTTTCCTTATTTGATTCGGTGAACTTCTCAATCACTGATTGACGGTCCTAAAGGAAGAGAAAAATAATTTCAAAATATGCTGATAATTTAAGCAAACAATTACTTTATTAGTTTTCAATGTATCCTGTTGTTCATAACTCATATTATCACAAGTTTCGAGAAGCTTCACGTTGTAAATTACATTCAATAGATTGTTACAGTAGGCATTCAGAACATATGCATTTAATTCACTCACAAAGTCTGGGTCTAAATAATCACGGAAAGATGTATCGCTATTAAATGAGTAAAAATAAAGACGATAGCGGTAAAATAGCAGTCGAATAACAATGTTGAACAATTAACAATTAAATCTTAACAATGTCGAATAATTCCTCGTATAATGACGATAATTAGTTATTCAACAACAAACCTTACTTCCTGCACTGGTGACGATCAGATTTGAACTCAGGACGTCTGCATCGCGATTCAACACTGCATCCACTAGACTGGCTGCTCAAGTGTTGTAGATATACATTTCTGTATATTACTTTTGGTAGGGATCGTATTCTAACGATTTATTAGAAACCTACCTAGTTGTGTGATCCGCTAGCCGGATCACCGCTGGAGCAGCCAGTCTAGTGGATGCAGCGTTGAATCGCGATACAGACGTCCTGAGTTCGAATACGATCATCATCAGTGAACGGAGTAAGCAGATAATAAGTGTCGAAACGTGAAATGTAGGTCCGCTAGCCGGATCACCGCTGAAGCAGCCAGACTAGTGGATGCAGCGTTGAGTAGCGATACAGACGTCCTGAGTTCGAATCCGATCAGCACCAGTGTACGGAAGAAAAAGATAATACATGTCAAAACGTGAAATGTATTTCTGGGTCAGCGGCTGATGAGGCCCACCCATGCTGATTAGTAGAATCATGCTGTATCAAGAATAGAAACAATACCTGTGAGGATAATATCGTGCCACAATCAGAAGAATTTCAGCTCACAGATGCAATCAAATTAAATAAACAACTAGAATATTTAAATTTTAAGATTACTGAAAACGTTCATAAATATTATTAAAAATACAAATATGCTTAGTGGAATTAGAACACAGATAAAAAATAGCTTAAGACTCACCACTTGTAGGTAGATTTATTTACTCAAAAATATAAGCACACACTTATGTCGTAGCTTGAATGCTAATTGGATATAAAAACAAATTATATTTTAAAAATTTTCATATTAAATATTAAATTTTAATATTTAATATTATGTTAGTGTCATTTTAAAAATATCATTGTGTAAGCACAAATTGCAAATTTGTAATCTTGTATAATAATGCCAAATAGACTACAACGAGATCTTATATTTGTCAATTATAAGAATAGTAACGAGAATTATTTACTAATTAATTATAAACTTTATAAATTATTATAATTATTAACTTTCAATTAATAATTGATAACCATTAATAATTAATAATTTGATCGATTTTCCGAAGAAACGTTGTCCATAAGCAGCAATCATTCTTTAGAAAATAAACTACAAACAATGGATATCTAACAATGAAAAAAGTAAATAATCTTTGATAATCAATGATATCTACTAAAAGTATCATACCATCAAATTGGGGATTATTATTCAACTCTTCAATACTTCTTGTAATTAGTTCGACTTCTTGTAAGGATTTAAAGATATCATTACAAGTTATATTTAGACAATTTGAAGTGCTAGTATTTATGGTACTAGTATTTCCATTCGCAATAGTATCCGATAAATGAACTTCCATCTTCTTACAAATAAACGACTCGACTGTACTTAATTTAGAACGAAAATTTGTTAAGCAATAATACGTCGTTCCGCAAAATCATACATTCCTGTAGAAAAAAATACCTTAAATAAAAAGAAGCAAAACTTTCGACCAAGGCATCAGGAAGGTCTAGTAGCTGAAGTGTGGGATATAAATCTGTCGGGGTGACTTGAGCTATATCAGTTATCGTTATCTTTTCATTTGCAGATATAGGACTTGGACTCGAGACGGTTGCCTTCTTTTTGCCCTTCTGTTTCCTCTCTAAAATTAATTAAATCAAACGTTTCACAGCAACATTAATTTATGAATTTACAAACACCTTGACGCTGATTTGAAAATGTCGATCGACTCTGACTGTTAGAATTTACGACTTTTGATAAAAGCTTATCAACAAGTGCTCGATCATTAAGAGCCTAACAAAAACAAGCGTGCTTGTAGAAAACGTATGAAATCAAAAATTTACAATGGTAAATAATTCTATGGAATATTTTATAATATCAACTAATAAACTGTGCAACACATAACAAATCAAATTACAAAATGATAAAGCTAGTAATAACTTTGTCTTCATATGCAAAAAGCTTTATTATGATATACTAATGAAAGAGGTTAATTCTAATGATTTAAATGTAAATCCAACATATGAACGTAGCGAGTTAAGTTAAGAAACAATTATTACAAGTTACTGTTCTATAATGGATAAAAAGGGTATAAAGGTTGAATCAGGTAATAAAACTATACCTATAATATATTATAATTTAAAATTACATAAAAATCTAATAAAACCAAAATTCATATGTAGTGCTTTTAAATGTACATTAAAACCATTTTCTGATTATATAAATAATATACTTAAAGTAACTAAAACACACTTCAAGAAATATTGTAGGGTAATTGAAATTAATACTGGTATAAAACATTTTTTCAGTATTAATTCTACAAAAGAATTCGTAGAACATAAAAAGAATAAATTTTCAAACAATATTCTTACGATTTTAGTACGCTATATACAAATTTAGCAAATTTCAAGTGAATATAAATATATGGATAAAATTGAATTAATAGAAGCCTTAATATTTAATTTTGATATATCAAAAATATTTAAAAGTAGGGACATCTATATTTAGACAAGTTAAAGGTGTTCCAATGGGAGGTAATAGTAGCCCAATTGTAGTTGACTTATTTTTAAGCTTTAAAGAATATGAATTTGTTCATAACTGTGTAAAAACTAAATCTAAACTATGTAAATATAAAAAACATATGCTTCGATATATTGATGATATATGTATATTTATCTCTAACAATTTTTATTCAATAAGCAAACAAATTTATCCAGGTAGCCTCATTCTTAATAAAACCAAAATTAATGATAAAGAATGTATTAATCTTGATATGAACATTTAATTAAAATCAATTAAAACTACTTTTAATTTATATCGTAAAGATGGCATATTTAAATTTACAAGAAACATGTTTGCATCAGCATTCATGCATACCATACAATAAAAAATATAATACATAAAATATTTAAATTTTAAGAATTTCAACAATATGTAACGATATTGGCTTCAAAATAATTTAAATAATTTAATAGATGAATATTTTAAACTCGGTTATTATAAAATTATCATCAAATAGAAAAACGTAAAATATATAAATCAATAAAATATTTTTAAAAAAAAATTTGAAATAATTAGCGGATAATTTTTATGGATGGGTAATAAACAATATAATTTGTATTAGAATATAATAATATACAATCAAATTTCATTAGAGGACATACGTCATTAGCTGTATTTGCCCCGCTGCTATGTAAGGTAGAGGAATAGGGGGCCGCAACCTGATTGCATAGCAGTTCTTCCTGATGACCACTAATCCTAATTATTATACATCGTCTCTTATATTTTAATCAATTCATAAAATTTGACTTTTTTAATTTCAATTTTAAATTTTAACTTGATATAAATTATATAAAATCTTGTATAACAATTATAAATTATTTATATATATTTTTATTATAACTTATTACTAAATTATTAAAATTTTATTTAGTATTATTTTTAATTTATTATTCTTCTTAGCGCTTATCCCGTTTGGCAGGGGCGCTTGCCACGTTCGCTAATGACAAAAAGCCCTATCCGCTGCGTCTTCGGGCGTGAGTCCGACCATTTTCATTTTCATATCATTCTGTATTATTTTTTATTTATTAATATAAAAAATACGTTGACTCAGTTAGCTGATCTGATTTATTTAAAAATGGCGGTGACATTAAAATAAAAATGGTACTTTATCAAATATAACTACTTGAATGTATATTTTTGAGAAACTAGGTTACAAAATGAAGTGTGTAAAACCTGATAAACATACAAACCTACCTTTTGGAAGATAGCTTTTCCTAAATCCATTAATTTATCGGACACGTTTCTGCGCAGCTCATCTGATACGATGAAAATAGAATCTATGACATGGTCTACATGTGCATTGCCCTTCATTATGGTTTCAACAAACTTTGCTAAATCTGTAGATGGCATTCCACATGGAAGTAATTCCTATAAAGATGTTTCAATCTTTTATTATAAAGCATATTCATTACGAAAAGCATTTAGAAACGATAAGTGGTTTGAAATATAAAAATATTTAAATTTCCAAGAAAGAGAGTGAGACCAGTCCGCGTGAATTATGTACGCAATCATTTTTAGCCAGACGCGGAAGAACGACGATAACAGTAGCAAGTACCGTTTCGTCATCACAATGACTCATCAGTGCCAGATCCCTCCCACTGCTGGATACAGAGGAGGACTGGCAGACGGCACACGAGTCATGTGTATGAAGTACCAGAAAGATTTCTGGTAACTTCACATTGAGTGCTTAATCAGCACTACTGCTTCACCCAATAGGATCATTAGCAAAAGCACTGGCAAATGCCAGCGCAGGCATATTTTTTGCTTTTGCTAATGATCCTATTGGGTGAAGCAGTAGTGCTGATTTAGCACTCAATGTGAAGTTACCATAAATCTTTCTGGTACTTCATTAATAAATGTATGGATAACATAAATATTGGTAGACTTTTAAATAATTCGAAAAGTAAAGAAATAGCAAAATCAAATTTAAGTAAATATATTCCTAAAATAAGGTATAAGTTGTTACCGCCATTAGGACAAAAAATTTGAAATTAAAATAAAGAATTGAAAAATAAATGTACCGATAATATTAGAAACATAAGAGAAAGAGAATGATAGCTGAATAATGCTTGATATAAGTTATAAAATCTTATAACAATTATTTAAAATTATTTATTATCTAATTATTAGATTTTAATTTAGCATTATTATCTTTTAATTTTATAATTATATTTAATACGTAGACTCAGTTAGTTGATTTGATAGAAACATAATATCATACTTCGTCGTCATTAATGATAACTACTTACCAAATTAGATATGAAATGTAAAACTTAACTTATTTATATTATACGCTTAATTAATGTATTGTAAACCTGCAATTAATTTATAAATTATATCGTTATAACCCTGTAGTCTTTGCACACCAGACAGAAATAAGCATTTATTGCTCTGATATTACAATTTTCGGAAACATTAATATCTTACGTGATTATATAATATATAATGATAAAGAATATAAATATCTGTAACAAAAATCATAAATATTTCTTATTTATAAAAAATATTTGATTTTGATCAATTTTTGTAAAATGATCAGGAACTCGTCTTTTATTTATTTTGAAACAACACGTCAATATATCTTTTTAAACGAATTTCTTTAACGAAAAAATAATTACACCCAGAACATATAAATTATTCAATAACCATTAATTTATTCAGTTTTAAATAAAATGAGTAATTTTTGAAACCTACTCCGCTAATTTCCAAGTATTTCCGTGAGGTGATCTGAGTCAGTTTAAAATGCAAATTTTGTTCTTATTGGGAAAAGGTGTCAATAAAAATGGCCAAGTTCGGATGTCTTTTGGTAAAAAGAGATATTTAGGTCTCTGTGACAGCCTTCGAGAAATTTGATCTTAATATTTTAAATTTTGTAAAACATTTTATAAAATAAATATAAATAACAGAATTTTAAAACTATTAATAGGTAAAATTTATTTAATTCTGTTTAATTTAAGCGTATTTATGTCTTTAAGGCCGTTTATTTATTAGTTAGTATTTGATTGTCAGGATAGTGTAGAGTAGTTAGTTAATACAAATATTAGTTTCGTTTCTTTGTTTGTTAGTTCAGAGATGAGTTGTCCTAAAATAAACAAAAGACGAGTTTGGGACAACTCGCGCTGGGACGGGTTGTCCCTGAGCCAAATATCTCTTATTTATAAGAAATATTTGATTTTGAAGCTATTACAAAACATTTATTTAATACTTAAAATTTATTATAAAAAACTTTTTTTTTCGGATTACGATTATTCAATCACTAAGTAAAATGGAATTAATTAAAAGCAAAATCATCATTATTATTTGACCACAAAACATCGTAACAATTAGACTGTGATGAATCACTACGGATTTAAAATAGGCCATTGTACACAATGAAAGTTGTTTATCGTTCATTGAAAAAATAAAACTTTATATCGCGAAGCTCCAAATTGATTAAAAAATAACATAGCAAATAAAGTATAGAGATGCATTTTAATGGTGAAATTTTTAACTGTGTCGTGTTTCTAAAGCAAACAAAAATAAAATTATTTCTTTATTCCTCAGATTTTGGACTATTGCAATAGTCATTTTCAAGTGTAATATTTTATCACAATAATAAGATTGATATGCAAACAATCGAACACTAAAGAAACCAACACAAACTCTGTTCTCTCTATATCACTAACAATTTTGTATCTTGCTTATCGGTGTGGTTAAATACTAATTATCATGTCAATCACTTACTACTGTGTTACTACTAATGTTGATGTTTTCCTTGATTAAACGTCCTGGAAGACTATCCTCCGTTTTCCAAACCCTTGAGTTTTTCATAAAAGAACTGAATAAGGATAATTGAAAATTTTCCACACTGATAAGCATGCTATAAAATCATAAGGGATATAAAATAGAGTATGTGTTGATTTCTTTCGTGTTCGGTTGTTTGCATATAAAACTCATTATTATGATAAAATATTCCACTTGAAAAGGAATTTTGCAATAGTCAAAAATTTGTGAAATAAGGAAATAATTTTATTTTCTTTCTTCTCGATGGATACAATCCACAATAAAAAACAAAGTTGATTAATATTGAATATGTACCTCGATATTGCAGTACCCCTTTTCCATTAGTGAAGATTTTGCTTCTGTAAACAAACGATCTAAATGCTCACTCGTAATCCAGCAGCTTTCAAAAAAGCTTGATTTATTGGAAAACATCTTCTGCATCAACCACTGTCTATCAATGACCTTCCATTCATTAAGCAATCGGTAATCTAATTAAAAATGCAACACGAGAAAAGTATACAATCATATATCGCTAGAAATATAAACTTTACAAAAATAATTGCACAAAGACCAATATGTCGGAATAGTGACTACTTTGTGTAAACCGTCTTTATTAGATAGTAATAAGGCACTAATTTTCAATTACTACACCATATACATTTCAATAATCGTAAATTAATAACTTTTATAGAACATTCATTTCACTGAATACTATATCAATCAGTATTGGTGATTATTATTTATAATAATGCCCACTAGATGTATTGGTGAGTATTATTTATAATCCTGCCCACTAGATGTAAAACAAATAAATGTATCGAAGGAAATTGATGATAGATTAATAATTATATGAAAAATTAAAAAAAAATATTGATGAGCGAACGTTAAACATCGCTGATCAACCAATACATCGCTGATCAACATCGCTGATCATCATCGCTGATATCATTACAATAATATATACAACACCTGTTGGTGAACAGGTTGAATCAATCAGTTACGGAAAAATAATGTACTAAACTCACTCGCTTGTTGAGCAAATATATTACGTTATAATAAAGATCACAGAGAATTTTTAGAATTTTATCTAAAAGATAGTTGTCATTGCAAGGTTTTAGTAACGAACTGTTACCATCTTCAGGTTGTTAGTGTAATAATTACACAAGAACGGTTACACTAGGTAACAGTTCGTTACTGTAAATTTGCAGTAATGATAATTTCCTTTTAAATAAAATTCAAAAAAAATCATGTGCTCTTTATAATTGGCAACTAAAATGAAAGTGTCCTCTAAAATAATATTGGGTTTTAGACACCTTATTTAACTGCATTCCATTGTCTTCGCAACAATGAGTTTTTGGAATACTTTGAATACTCTTTTAAAATCTTAACATTACAAAAACAAGCGCATTGCAAATGCTTACATTACAATTATATCATGAATGTAATATTCTGTCGTCGAACGTGTTGTTGAGGTGTAGCGTAACATTTTTTAAATAAGTTAATGGGAGCGCCACAAAAACTGTAAAAATATATTTATTCTATGCTTATATGAAGTATGAGATTTGAAGTATTTAATGGAAATACTGCAAAACCATTAATAATTTATATTATTGCTATTGATTGTAGTTGCGGTTACCACATTGATTTAGCAAATCAATGTCACTAGAGAAAGCTCAGTGTATTTATGCGTGTATTTGACACCATGATTATACAGGGTTGATGACAAAGAAAATGAACTCCAAAATTAGCAAAGCAAGTAAAGCACGTCATTGTGTCATTGTACTTAGTTGACGGCAAAGGTGCTAAAATAAGTTAAGCAGATGATTTATCGTGAAAACTATTTCCTTTATTTTCAGCAATAAAAAATACATTTTATTAATTTAAAAATTAATAAAATATAAATATTCCTCAATTCCTATAGGGTCGACAAATAGGGGTCGAAATCTGATAACATAGCAGTTCCTTCTAATGACCCCAATTCCTTATTCGGATACATCGTCTGTTATTAATTAGGCAATTAAAAAATAGATTTATATTTTAAATTTCAATTTTAAATTTTAAATTGATATAAATTAAATAAAATCTTATATAATTATTTATTATCTATTTTTAATTTTGTATTGCAAAAAAAGAGTATACTCAATTAGCTGATAGGACTTCCCGCGTTTTGTGAATTAATAAAAATTTAAATAAAATTTTAGAAAATTTGAAAATCCACTGAAAAACTGTAAATGACAAAAAATGTTAACATTACAAATATCACATATTTGCAAGATAATAGTACCTATATATCCATTAGTGTCGAGAAGTCTTCGGATAGCGATCATTTGCTTTTCAATATAAGCATTAGGTATATAATAGCCGTGGATGAATTGTCCGTTTAGTGCATGTTTCTTTTTGATTGCTTCCAAAGAATCTAAAGCGAACAAAAATAATTTTCTCGTTATTTGTATAATAACAATAAAAGAAACAAATTAACAAATATTAATAGACTTGTCATCAAATTTCATTTTACTACGTAAAGTCAATAACATTGATTAATGACAGGCAATGGCATCACTGACAAACTAATCCATAAATCGTAATAATAGTGGATCATAATAATAAAACAATAATGAAAATAAAACTAATTTTGCTTATAAAATCAACTGATATTATGGGTTACAGCTGCACAGTTATGAAACGATTAGAGTGGAAATGAATTATTAATGACAAAACAATGGTTTTACTAGTTAGTTACAAAAAGGCTAAACGATATGTATTTTAATGCATAGGAATTATATCAAATGCAAAAATAAAATTGGCTATAATAATTATGGTTAATACAATATGCTTCTTGACTCATCTTGTAAACAACAAATAATGTCGGTCATCGCGGCAGTATTTATATTCTTAAATGACAGTCCGGAGGTGGAGCCTTTGCAGCCAGAAGTATAATTCTGTATTGATGAGTGAACAAAAACGATGACAAAACGGTAGTGGCACTATAAACGTGTGTTTCTTACTAATTCAGGGACTAGCAAACTGATTTGGAAAATAGTTTCTGCTATTCTACATTGACTACAACATAGTGTGCCGTATGAATCAAATTGAAAAAAGTCATTTTCGTTTGCTCATTAAAATTAAATAAAAGGCTGATCGCAGTGGCACTAATTGCTTGCATACATGAACATAATGATATGAAGTTTAGCTTAAAATCCTTAGTAGACGAGTAGAGTGATATACTTACATTGTAGGATATTAGCATCAATTAAATCAGTAGAGCACAGCTGTTTGCTAATATCAATGGGACTTATGCACGCCTCCAGTGAACCAAGTAAGAGAGAACATTGTAAATCCTTGTACGTTTGGGAACATATTGAATTTCCAATAATCTCTATTTTATACTGTTTCGAAAACGAATCCGACATCGATAAAACCTAGTTAAATGCACGAACATAAGAAATTGAATTGTGATTTAATATATAAGTGTTTGCATTAGCAAAGAATTAATAAATTCGGCTTATTACCTCATTGAATAGCGACAGAGATATTGAATCCAATCGACTGCACAAGTCCAATATGCGAATACAACGCTTTTCGTAAGTAACCTCGCATATCTCTTCGTAGATTTGTTCAAGGCAAGCCCTGGTAAATAAGTATAATAAATGCATGCAAAGAGAAATACATAATATAACAAATATATGCAAACAGGTGGCGATTTTGCGTGCAACTAGCAGGATCAATGATAGCAAACATATTGGAACAATCCAAATATTTGTAGTCTCTTGTACCCAAAATGTTTATGGCCAAGGAATATTGCAATATTATATTATAATATAATACTATTGCAATATAATACTTGAAATTTTGCATCGAGGTATGCAAATAAGGAATAACTACTGTTGAAAGAAGAACAGGCATCCGCCGACAGAACATTGTTGTTAAAATCAATATTGTTGTTAAAACCAATATTTCAGTTTCCAAGCGAAACCATTTTCATGGTAATTTACAAAGTAAAAACAAAACACATTAGCGAATTATACAATGTAAAGGGGAATCTAGGTGAGCAAAGTATGACAATCGTTACCGTTCATTGCTGGATTTTTTTTCTAATTAATATTGCTACTTTTATTTTTCGCAGCATGATGTCGGGTTCAAATGAGAGCCTTTATGGTGACTCCAAATTTATAGTGTCTAGTTGCAATATTAATTAGACAAAAAAGCCAACAATGAACGGCAACGATGGTCATACTATGCTCACTTAGAATACCCTGTACATTGTATAATTTTCTAATGTGTTTTGTTTTTACTTTGTAGATTATCTTGAAATTGGTTTCGCTTGGAAACCGAAATATTGGTTTTAACAACAATAATGTTCTGTCGACAGATGCCTTTTCTTCCTTCAACAATAATGTGAACCGACATCCTCGACTCTCTTTCAAATTTATCAAAACAACCTAAGGAATAATTACGAGTGACTCTTATTTTCAAACACGTTCTCTTTCGCGAGGAGGGATTACCTCCTAGCAAAAAAGGCATGGCGTTCTAAAATCTTCAAAGCCATGAAGATACAATAATCTAAATGGAATTGTCATTTAAAATTCATCATTTTTCTACCAAACTTAATGATTTGTAAAAACGGCGATATCGCCGCGTTTCGTGTATGCAATTTTTTAAAGGTAGAAACAAATCCTATTCACAATTAGTTAAAATAGATAAAATCACGCTAGACAGTAAAATCATGAATCTTCATGATTAATAATAATGGTATTCGAACTATCCAAAGCTAATATATTTACGCTTACGTTAAATGCATAATGTTATAAACACGGCATTTGTTGAATTATATTTTAAGAAAGCACCAAAGGCCAATTATCATATCTATATAATGATAACGCAAGCATCAATTAGCGCTAGTTCTTATTAATAATTACATATTATAGATAGGAATATTAAATAAATAAAAAACATTATTTTTTGTATAATATTTCACCTACCGGGTAAATACTTCTCCGTGAAGCATGCAGATATCCTCACAATTTTTAATGAGTTCATTAAGCAAATGGGACAAAACATAAGAGTCAATTTGTAAATTCAACTGAAGTGTTTCGAGTGTAGCGCGACCTAAAAAATAAATACCCAAAATTCAGTAAAAGCATTAAGACAATTTGAAAATTTTTAATGTTTTATTTTTAACCATTAGCGATTTAAACCTTTATTCTTCTGAGTATGAACGCAATATTATTATTAAAAATGCAACGAATCTATTAAAAATCAAATAATAAATCAAGCATTATAAAGCACTAAATATTTGAGTTAATCAGAACAATTTTATTTATTTAAAAATTAAAATAAATATGAAGAAAGAATTTTTGAATTTACAAAGTTGATAAGGCAAATAGCTTCTCATCTGCTGATAATTATTTTATATTAATGATTGTAAATTTACATTTACAGCAAACTTATAAATAATGTTCCTGTAACATATTCATCGTATTTAATTGCATCACTATTTATAAAGATAGCAGTCAGACACTAAAATTTAATTTTTTAAGTTAAAGCAAATCAATAATATAAACGTTACATTTAATCAGTAGCTTGTAAATCACGCAATTGTTAATTTTATCTAAAATCATTTAGATGGTAATCGTGTTTAAAAATTGAAAAAATATTGAATTAAAGAAGAAACAGGATATTATGTTACCCAACAAAACATGAGGTGGAAGTAATGTATTTCGTTTAATAGCTGTCTTGATCATCTTTAGAAAAGTCATGTAACATGACATGTTTTTATTTCTGAACGAATATTTCACAAGACATATTCAAGTGATTGAGCACATCAGCCATCAGCAGCACTGGCACAATTTAGGTAAGAAACAGTTTGCAATATTTGATATAAAAAAGTCAAAAGTCATAAGTAAAAAATCATATTTGATATTAAAAAGTAAAAGAATATATTCGTTGCATAATAAAAGCAAATTGTAACGTACCGTAATATCTAATATGTCGTTCAACGCATGTATATAATCGTGGTGGCGTGATGTAGAAACGTCCATCAAGCGAATGATATAATTCAACTAGTTTTCGTTGAGAAAGAAGCTCAATGATATCTACGCAACTAGTTTCGGAAATTGCTGAAATTATTCATTAATAGAACATGAATTTAACAGATTTTAAAAGAGAATTTGCTAAACTTAACTAAATCAACCAAAATTAACATACAATATAGGAATTTTATAATTAAACGCGGCTTAGCGATGTTATGCTGCAAAACACTGATAAGGATTGATATTTTTCAAGATTGTAAGCAATCAAATAATGATCGACGTCTTTCAATCTCCAGATAATCAAACCCTTAGTCTAGCAATAAAAGCATCCTTCCATCGAGTAGAAAATCTAATCAATGTTTTAATGATGTTTGTGCTAAGTAAATGAGATCGACAGTGGTAACGGCTAAAATCTTAATTTTCAAAGCACACAAACTTAACAGTTTATAAACTACACAGGTTGTATTCAATATTTTTGTTGGTCAGAGTAAGATTACAAAGTCAAAGTCTTATTTGAAAATTTAAAAAATAAATGAAATAGTATGTATTAGGCAAATGTATATTTGCAAACTAAATATGAAAGACAAAGAAATCTTCCTAGAAATTAAAAATTAATTAAATAATTAATTTTAAAATCAATTGTTTAATAAAAAATTTAAAAAATTAATTAGTTATAAAAATTAATTTAATTACATAGATAATTAACAATTACATTAATTTAATTGCATACACGGTATAGTCATTTCTGCCTTCAACTGTCTTTCTTTTATCTATAAACATCTCTTCCATCTTCATCTCGTTCTAAACCCCGACATGTCCAAAATAATGTGGATCATCCCTGGTAACCCTAACATATATCCTCCCCCAATATATTTTACCTCATCAATCATCCCATAGTCCACAATCAACTTTCTTAGGCTTCCATTTCGATGATCACCTTTCCCTTAAACCCTTCGTCCGTGACAAGGTCCGCTCGTCTAACTTAATTATCCATGATATTCGCCGTATCTGCCTATTTATCGACTTCTGTTCTTGTATGTCTCTTCTTTCATCGCTTCTCTTCCCTAAAATCGATTACTGCCTTAGTCTTTTCGCCAATTCTCCAAAATCCATAATCCTACCCCTACAACGAATAATCAACACCGCCGTTCGAGTGCTCTTTCGTCTCCGTCGCTTCGACCACACATCCACATATATTGCCCCACTCTCCTGGCCCACCATCCTCATTCGCATCAAACTCCGCCTTCTTCTCGTAACTTTTCGTCTCATCGCTGTCGGCTCCTCATCGTTCATCAACCTTCCTTTCTAAGATGACACTCGCACCACCTCGCTATCGCTGCGTTCCCGTCATACCCTCTTACTTCACATCCCAATTACTCCAACAACTACAATCTCTGATCCTTCGTCGCCGCCTCACTCGACTAGAATCAACTCCCTCTCGACGTCCGCCGCGCTCCCTCCTTTATCACATTCAAACACCTCCTCCGTTCATGCCTTCTCGACACATAATTTAAACTTTTGTTTGTTTTTCTTCGTAGTCATGTAAGCGTACGCCAGAAGGAATTTGTCAAGTAAAAAAATCTATTTTTACTGCTATGTTCAATTCATAAAAGCCAAAAGTAGCCTGTTTACATTTGGTAATGGTAAACCTCATCAGCTGTTACCTCAATATTTACATTTCAGCTCATATCTTATCCAGTGATCGTTATATCATTGTTTGTGACATCATGTTATCCATATTTGATGTTTATTTTAATGATTTTTATTTTAATGATCTCGATGTTATTCTTTTTAGCATTATCTTGCAATCATCCGAATTGTCTACTGCTTTAAGATTTGCACTGATGAACAATCAAATTTTTAAACACAGTACAAATTCAATCGAAAGCATCTCTGATTTTGGATTACACCTGTGACAGTAGGGGCGGAGCAAAATTTTATCCAATAGCCTGACTATACTTACTGATTATTTCTATCCTCAAAGTAGTCATCTATAGATTAGTTATACTTTTAAGTTAAAGAAGAATTTATTTTTACGTGGAAAATGCGTGCGGGAGCACGCTTGCATGACCTTGAAAAAATTAAACCGTGTGTTTGAAGGTGGTTACGGAGGCGTTATTTGAATGTGATAAAGAAGGGAGCGCGGCAGACGTTGAGAGCGAGCTAATTCCAGACGAGTGGGGCGGCGACAAGGAAGAATCGGAGACCGTAATTGTTGGAGTAATTAGGAACGTGGAGTAAGAGGGAATGACGGGAACGCAGCGATAGTGAGATGAGGCGAGTGCCGTCTAAGAAAGAGAGGTTGATGAACGATGAGGAGCCGATAGCAATGAGACGAAAAGTTACGAGAAGGTGGAGTTAGATGCGGATGTAGATGGTGGGTCAGGCGAGTTGGGCAAGATATGTGGATGTGTGGTCGAAATGACGGGGACGTAGGAGCACTCAAAAGGCGATGTTTAATATATGCAAGCCAAATGACCGACACATTTGTTCTAAGCACTTGTCCTTAACAAGTGCCTTGAAACATTTTAAGAACTTGTAAGCCTGCCTGCAAACAAGATTCAGATTGTAAAGATAATTTTGATCTTTTCTATTTTACTGACTTTGTCGTAGCAAAATAAGAATGTGCTAAAATAACGGAATTGTAAGTACTTTTTCAACTGACAAATTTTTTTGGGAGAAACAAGCAGAAATATAAATATTTAAATTTTTAAAAAAATTAAATATTTAATTTTTTAAAATTTTAATCGAATTGAAGTTGGAATGGAATTACTTTTAAATATATTTGTATTATTTGCATGAATTTCCGGTGTAATTGCTATCATTGTAAAGTTTTTCAATAAATGAACGAAAAGTTATTCAACTTTCTTCACTTTTTCGAAACAAAATGATTTGAATTTGAAAAATCTCAAATATAAACATACAATTTTTATTGCAGTACTGCAATCTGCATATTTATCATGATCTATAATCCAAAACTTTAGTAATTTGAGATTTTCCACATAAAGTTATTGAACATTTAATTTCAAAAACTAATTTTTAAAATTCTTAGAAAATTTGATCGACCAAACGATTACTATGGGGATAATGGGGATTTATCGGGCATTGTCGTTTAAATTTCATATACATCAAATTCATCTTCATAACATTGTTTATCACATATATAATACAATCTTTAATCTCCCTTTGATATACCCCATTCCTCCCAAGTGATATGGTAAGTACGTGTAATCGATTTTTCTACCAAACTTTGTAGATGTTCAAAAGTTTTAATACCTCTTTGTTATAATCTCTGTGAACATATTATTTTGCAAATTCGTAAATATTAGCAGATGTCTAGTAATATAAACCTAAACTGGTTACGCAGTAATATTACTACGGAAATGGATGCGGTAAAATTCTTGCAGACTCGTGAACTTATTCCAAGAGGTATGTCAAACGTTATATTAATAACATATATTCTAAAGATATTTTAGAAAAAATATGTCGTCGCAAGCATTCGATGAAACTGAGTAATCGAGGCGACAATATATACTGGCGATGCCAAAAATCGCAGTGCAATGTTTCGCCATCCGTTCGTGAAGGGACTTGGTTTGAAGGAGCACGATTATCCCTATCTAAAACAATCAAATTAGTTAACGAAATATTACAACAATTACAACAATTAAAAAAATTACTACAGGTCATAGCCATAAGGCTGTTTTGACCGCTCACATAAAAAACAAATAAATACAAGAAAAAAATCAAAAAAATCGTTCAGTATATATATCAGAACCATGGGTACTGCAGCAACCACCACTCGTTCTCATTTCGAATCCAGTTCTTTATATTGGATTTAAATTCATTGATTGTATGCACCGCAACGACATCAACTGGAAGACGATTCCAAATATTCACCGCTCGATGAGACAGTCGGAAATGACGAGGGTATTTTCCGTGCTCATGTACTACTAGTACTTTCGAGTGCCCTCTACGTCCATCCCGTTCATTGAGTTCAACTCTATTTGCTGGAAAATTTTCATCTTTATTAACTAGTCGATACATAGCTAGAAGGTCGAAAAGAAGGAACCTTTCACGCACTGTCGGCATATTCAAACTTTTTATTCGTGCCTCATAGGGAAGATATCGTACCTGAGGACATAATTTCGTAAACCGTCGAAGTATGCGCTCTAATTGATCAAGTTCTGTACGCGTACACGGAAAGACTACTGGCGACACATATTCTAATATCGGTCTTATAAGAGCATTATATAAACGCACAACACAAACGGGAGATAAATCTTTATTATTATTCCAATACATACCAAAGCCAAAAGGCTATTCAGGCAGAGTCCAAAAAAAATAAAACAAAAGCAAATGGTCAGTCAACGTAGCTAATTAGGGTATTCCAGTGGTAGTGTTGAATGGCGGCATTGTTCATGTATCCATTTGTAGCATCGTGATTTAAACGTTCTCAAACTGGGGGCTGCAACGACTTCCTCAGGCAACGAATTCCACATGTTAATTCCTCTCCTTGAGAGTCTATACACTTTTGGTAATCTGCCAAATCTAAATTTATACAAGACTCTGCTATGTCCCCGCAACTGATCTACCCGCCTAGTGATTACATCGGTGGGATAACCTACCACATCATTCGACATATGCCATATACATAGCATTTCCAAGGATATGAACCTCTCACGTACCGACAACATCCCAATACGACTTAGACGTACATAATAGTCAATACCACTTAAGCCAATACAGAGCCTCGATCCGCGCCTAAGAATAGACTCCAGGTCTAATAGTTCTTGCTTAGTGACAGGGAAACAAGCCTGAATGCAGTACTCCAAGTGTGGCCTGACGATGGAGATGAATAACCTCTTAAACATGTGACAGCTTAACCTGAGGAATGCATTTTTAATACAATATAACGCCCTAGTAGCTTTACCTAGAAAGAAGTCGGTGTTCAACTTTGTTTTCAAGGATCTATGGACAATAATCCCTAAATCCTTATGATGAGACACTTCCTTTAAGACCATATCTCCAATAAAGTACCTTAGAGTTTCAATAGGGCGACCTAGTTGCATGAGAACACATTTATCAACATTCAACCGTAGTCCGGTAGAATCGCACCACTTGATCAGGGAGTTTAGATCATTTTGTAACGATACTCGATCAGCAGGACTTCTAATGATCGACCAAATCTTTAGATCGTCTGCAAACGCTAGATGAGAGCATGATAAGCGGAGTAGCAGATCATTAATGAAGATTATAAAGAGCAGTGGGCCAAGGACTGATCCCTGCGGTACGCCAGAATTAATATTTACCGAATAAGAAAACACGCCCCCCCCCACACAAACTCGGAAAGACCTATTCGATAGAAATTCCCTGACCCACTCACAAATATATGAATGAAGTCCATAGTGATACAGTAAAGACACTATGCCGTCGTGTGGTACCCTATCAAAAGCTTTCGAAAAATCAAGGAATACTGTATGAACCTAAAACCCAGCCCCCAGAGCATCAGCCCATTTTTCACGCGCAGTTAGTAGGTTAGTAAGGCATGAACGTCCGATCCTGAAACCATGTTGAGATTCAACCAATATGTGATTACGATCCAAATGATCCCTGATTCTACTAGCAATGATTCTTTCTAAAAGTTTGCAGAATACGCTAGTTAAGCTAATGGGCCGAAAGTCCGCGCAAAAGCTAGCAGGATGCTTTTTGGGAATAGGCACCACAATTGCACACTTCCAACTGTCAGGAATCCAAGATGTATCTAAGCTGTATCTGAAGAACATAGTTGAATCATTGCTCAGTTTGTTCGCTAGGGATTTGACGAGGAAGGGGACAATATTGTCTGGTCCCGGAGATGTAAACGAATCGAGCTTCATAACCTCGTTCAACACCTCATCCACTCTGAGTGGACGAACACAACACCGATGAGCAACCGGAACATACTTCCAACTAAAGTCATGCAGTTTGTTAGAGGTCAAAGCCTGTACCAAGAAGCCATCAGCTAAATGTTGGGCGATTAGAGACGGATCGGTCAAAGTTTCAGTTGGCGTTTGGATTGAGCTAATTGTGGCGACAAGTGTTCTGTTGTTTCTTACATAAGACCAAAACCTCCTAGGATTCAAAGATGCATCCCTGGCGATACTATCTTCGTACGAATAGCGTTTCTGAAATTTTAGCCGATTGCATAAGTTCCGAGAGTCGATGTAGGCACGTTTTGAAGCAGAAGAACGCCTAAATTCGCGCCACAATTTGTTGCGGGATCTTATAGCATCAAGAAGCTCTCTGTCGAACCAAGGAGGATGTCCATGCTTGAACTTGCAGGCACGTAGCGGAGCAAAGATATCAGAAATTCGCATCAATTCATCATGGAGCAGATCAAAGACTACAGGAACCTCCAAACCGAAGTGGATACGAAGACTATCACAGATACCTTTTGGGAAGCTTGCAGCTAGTTGACTAGCATCAACACCTACCCAACAACGTTTTTTAAAATTAGAGTTTTGTGAGGCTCTGTTGAACAGCGACAGCCGCATAGAGAGTACACAGTGATCGCTATTGCCAATTGGTGCGTCATAACGAACACCTGAAACGTCACCCAAACACTTAGTAAAGACCAAATCGAGTATAGAAGGCGTCCCTGTCACACAAGTAGGTTCTTTAATATGTTGAACTAGTAGCATCTCGAGTAACAGAAAGTCACTCAGTACTTTCCCAATTCCGTGAATTGGTCGTGAATGACTATTTTTCCAGTCTATTTGGGGGATATTGAAGTCACCCAGGAGCAAAATCAGAGGATACGAAGATAAACTCAGCAAATGTGATTTAAGAGAGTCTAATCTTAATTCATAGGACGGAGAACGGTAAAGGACGCAGAATCGGGATCGTTGACCATTTCCCAGTGTAAAAGCAAGACCTTCAAAGGAATAACCAATATCGTCGCGAAAAGCCGAGATTTTCGATACCAGGAGACTATTTCGCACATAGGCGGCTACCCCACCTCCACGTTTACCACATGAGCGATCCAAACGTATTAGAAAATAGTTAGGGATGGCAACACAGTCATCCGAAATGTCAGAATGTAGCCATGTTTCGGTTATACAAAATACATCAAAACGTTTCGAAGCAACTATGAATTTAATTTCCGAGAACTGAGCCAGGAGACTACGAACATTTGAATAACCGACAAAAATGTTCGTATAATGGGAAAATTTGACACGCTCGGTGACACTATCGAAGTCTACTAGTTTTCCTACACACGAACCATCACTACTAAAGAGGTCTGACTCTACAGAAGTAAGGGATGCCACCGGACAGTCGGACGCCACTTGACCACCCGAAAATTCCGGACACATAGGTTGCACTCACCACTTTCCAGCCGTCGATGCAGCTCGTTGAAAGCCTCGTGTCTTCTCAAACGATCTGCAGGAGATAAATCACGGAGTAAATGAAAATCAGAGCGCGATAATCTAAATGCATGCTTGAGTAGGAAGTCAACATGATCTTTTGAGTCTAGAACAACTTTTAAAAGTCTAGGTCTATCTGAAAGTTTCTTGCCTAGACGAAAAACTCTTCGAACTTTAAGACACTTCGCAACATCCACATCGCTCTGGAGAAAAATCTTAGAAAACACTGCGCGAAGATGCACAATATCGTCATCCAGTCTACTTTGGGGATTGTTACTGAGAGATTCTTCAACACCGCTCACGATAACGTTTAACTCTCTTCTGGAGTTAAATTGTCTAGAGCTGAATTGTTTAGGGCTAGCAGACGGAACTAATGAAGAATGAGTCTCAGGGGCAATCGATGGCCGTCGATGATTTGGAGGAATCACTGCATGTTGTTTATTATTTGGAAGGCTAACTATTTGTCGTAGATTATCTATAGGCCTAACTATAATCTGACTAGCCTTTGCAAGATCCTTAACGCTCTCAATTAACGGGGCTACTAGAGGAGCAACACATAAACTGCAGCGGGGATGCAGTTGCTGCGGGTAAGCACAAGGACGCTCACTACAATCGCTACCTAGAGGACAGTTTTGAGAACAATCACTGCCCGAGGAAGTGTTAACAGGAGTTGACAAATCAACATTTGCATGCTTGAGGGCGGAACATTTGTTATCTACATCAAGACCGACGCTGCTCGAGTCCAATATATGGGGATGAACAATAGAATCCAAGACAGGAAGTTGTTTGAAGGAGTAATCCATCACATTAGTCTCATGCAATGCATCCCTAACGAAGCATTGAGTTGAATTGTTATTGAAGGGTATGATTGAACGATCGCTCATTTCTAACTTCGACTGCTGCGTGAGAGAATGATTGAGTACATGAATAGCATTATTGGTTCCTATCTCAGATAATTTTGGAGTGGCCGAAACATCATCAATCCCTGACGACGAGCTGCTTGACTTTCTGAACGCTTCTGAACTCCGTTCTGGTTCGTTAATACTATGATCTTCCCCATCGTTGTGACTGTTTGAATCTGCGTTCCTCTTTAAACCATTTATTGATACTTGCTCGTCACAATGGCCCTTGAACAACAAGGAGAGCAATTCGGAGGCACAGAACCCACAAACAAAATCCCTAGACAGTAGCGATTTCGTCAGACAGGATGGAACGTTGACAGCTGTCCATATGTCGCATCCAGATCTGCTGCAATAGACCTCGTGTTGCTGATACCCAGAGGAGAGGCTTGCTAATTTTGGTACAGTCTGATTGCGAGTACCGTTAATCTGCTGACTTGCTAAGCATTTTTTCGTTTATGTCTTCTTTGTTCTTGCCATCGATTGTTGTGTCAACTCGCTTCGCTCGTTGTAATCGAATAATTGTGTGTTTAAGCTTGTGTGTTCGTTGGGATTGCTTGTAAGTAGTTGTGTATTGTAAGTAGTAGCTTGTAAGTAGTAGTTGTATAGTCGATGTGAATTAATATATTATTATTAATCTCCTGATCCTTGTTTTGAAAGTTGGCGTCTTTGGAGTGAATTGTATGTTATTTTATTGTAAGTAGTTTATTAAGCAGCCAAGAAAGTTCAAATGTATGTTATTTTATCTCAAACTTTTTTTAAGCTATTTAAAGCAATTTTTGACAATATAGGTCATTCTTCTTGCTGTGTTACAAATCCTATCAGTGTTAGTACGTGTTTTCAGATTGTTTTGAACAATTATACCAAGATCCAGAATGGACTGCGTGGAAACAACAAACTCATCGCCAATAAAATATTCTTGACTCACATTGCTATGACCTAATCTCATATGTGCACACTTTTTAAAATTCAATGAAATTCCAGTGTTTAAAGACCATCGATAAACAATGTTTAGGATATTTTGAAAGTCATTTCGATCCTTGTTGGTTTTAATCAATTTCCATACCTTTACATCGTCGGCAAAAGCTAAAACACTACAATCCTCAATTAAATCTAGTAGCTGATTTATAAATATGTTAAACAACAAGGGTCCTAAGACTGATCCCTGTGGTACTCCTGAGGTGATAGGACGATAAGACGATAGGCGTTGACCTACACCAACAGCAAAGGATCTATCTTTAAGAAAATCTTGAATCCAGCTTATAATGGAGCGATTGACTATATAAGACTAGGGTGGAAATTAGCATTTTGTGAGGCACCCTATCAAAAGCCCGACTAAAGTAAAGAAATATTACGTCGATACAGTACCCGTTAGCAACATGTCCAACCCAATCTTCACGAGCATGTAATAAGTTTGTAAGACATGAACGCCGAGGGCGAAATTCATGCTGTGCATTATTGAGAATTCTCAGCGAACTCAAATGATCATATATGCGTCTGTTTAGTATGCGCTCAATCACTTTGCATACAACACTAGTTAGACTTATTGCCATATAGTTATTCGGATCATCTTTTTCACCATTTTTATAAATTAGTACTACAATCGCTTTTTTCCAGGCAGCAGGTAACTTCGAGATGCGCAAGCTCAGCTCAAATATGGAGGCTAATGGCTTAGCCAGAACAGGAGCAAGTAACTTAAGAAGTTGGGGGTGAATATCATCTGGGCCTGCCGCTGATGATCTAGATAACCTAGCCAATTCAACAAAAACCTCATGTGCTGTTATCGTTAAAACTGGAGAACCAATTTCTACCTGTTGTGATGCTGCATCTCCACATATGCTAGAGAAAGCATCTGGTGTTAGCTCAAAAGCGGATGCAAACACTTCTGCCATGCTGTCTGGCGATGTCACTCGAGTGTTACCGTCTCTTAAAGATGAAATAGCTGGTAGCAGAGCTCTGAAAAAAATCATATTTTCTTTCATCTAGATCCAATAATTCTTTAATATTTATCTTTTGATTTGATTTGCTTTTACAATTTGTTACAAAGCCTCCTTCTAAGCTTAATCTTCACTATAAGTCGATATAAAATACAATGTAATAACAAAATATTTTAACTTCATTGTTATATTTCCACAACTAAAATTATTTTTAGCTATTTTAATATATTGTGATCTAAATATCGTTTTTATGTGCTCTCAGCATATTAAGTTTCATATTAGTTTTACAAAATTGATTCTTTGTTTTATAGAAAGTGAATATTTAAGTAACTAAATTTTTATATACCATTATTGCTAATCTTCTGAGTTTTCTGAAATTGTTCAGATAGCTTTTGTATTTCATCCCACATTGAACAATCTAAAAATAAGGGGCACGAATAAACTAACTGTCGTAAAAGATTGCAAATCCTAATCAGTATATGTAATGATATTAAACTATTTAACTTTATCTTCAAGATGTATTAGAATAAAGCCTATTATTCGCTGATTTGTTTCGATCTCGGTACAATTTGTTTTAATGTATTGTTTCCATGGACAATATATTGAGGTCCAAAATTCTGGATTTGCATCCTAACGACACGAATGCTGAGCGCACATGGCAACACTGGCTCATACGTTTCAAGACATTTATTTCGCCATTGGAGTCACCATCTGATAGTGACAAATTGCACACATTAACAAACCTGTTTTCACCGAGGTTCACGACTTTTATCGAGAGACAGAATCATACGAAAACGCTTTATCAACGTTATCTAGAGCAAACGTAAAAACAAAGACATTTATATTCCTGAGACATCAATTGTACAATCAGCGTCATTGTCCAACTGAACGATCAACCAGTTTATAAGACATATTTAATCACTTAGTTGTGAATTTCCATTTGAAGTTGTAACAGCTCATAGTCATCGCAATTTATTCCTACGCGATCCATTCGTCGCTGGTATCAATTCCTCGTCAATACGACAACGACTATTCAAAGCAGCTGTAAGCGACAAAAGCAAGACGTACTAGCTTGCACGGACTTTGGAAGATGCTCATACACAAGTCAGCCATTTTACGGAACAATCTAATTTGTATATGGGCTGCGAACCGATGGTAATAAACTAAATTCATGAAACTACACCAGATGAACACCCGAGCAAACTGCAATGCAACTCAGTCGCACACCGCAAATGCTACTTCTGTGGAGATACAATTCCCAAACGTGATCGATGTCATGCTAAGAATGTCAACTGCAATATCTGCGGAAGTTTAGTAATTTCGCACCCGTATGTAATTCCGAACAATAAATTTCGACATATTTAATCACTTAGTTAAAAAAGTCTTGGTTATTAAAATTCTTACACGATCTATACACCGATCAAAACGACGATCTTACAACGATCTAAACAACGATCTTCTTACAAGGATCTATACAACGATCTTCTTACAACGATCTATACAACGATCTAAACGACGATCTTACAACGATCTATACAACGTTTTAAAGAGATATCATACATTCCAGATTATTGTGGGATAAAGAATTCTTTTGTTATAACTACTTACAAGCTACGTATTGAAATTCAGTATTAAATAGTCAATGGGACGTCTTAAAAAGTCTAGCTCAAAGAAGATGGAGTATGATTCTGATTCTTCCTTCACCCAGCTGGAATGTGGATGTGACACCGATAATTGTGATGTTTGGACAATACTGAATGTTAAATCGTCCAGCATGTCCCAGTATCGGAGTGGCAAATTCATCTGCAGCTTCCGCTGTGCCTCGACCCACCTTAAAGCATCTCACTCAGTGGTATATCCAGGATTATCGGAGTATGTTGTACCTGGTAATGATGTTGCAACCATGACAATTTCCCCGAACGCCGATCCTAGATCTGATAAACGTGACCATGATAGACTTGTATTACCTGTAGCAAGAATAGATAATGCTCATATTTCAACTAATCCGTGTACTTCATGCTAGTGCAACATTTCTAGTTACCCGGTATCCGATCGGTCGAACTTGAATAGGACATCCCATACTCACGCAAGAATTTTCTCGCCACATAGTCCCAACCGCTTTATTTGACAAAATGGTAACCCTGAGCTTGGATTGGAATCTAGCACTATTGCAATTGGACCTTGTGCTACTAGCACGATCTATCCAAGTCCAACAACACGATCTACATCATCTCGTCTATTGTTTCTGCGGATAAACCATACTTTTTCAACGACATCTCACTTGTCGCATTCATTCACCCTAAACAAATCTTATCAATCTAATCCTTCTCTCCCCTCTCCTGAAAATTGTTTTCGAGCATCGCTCTCACGCGTACCATGTCCTCTCCCAACAATTTAAACTAATGTCCTCTTCAGCATCGCGCATTTTCCCCGATCGCATCCCTACGAAATCGCTCAACTCTCTTCTGGCAGCATCGAAAAACGAGGTTGCGAGGAAAACGGCGAAACATCTCTCTTCATCCGAAACATCGATGGAAATTTTCAAGTTGTCCACACTCGCCCAAAATTCAATGGTGTTCCGTCTCCTCTCTGTATTTTCCGCTAGCCCCTATCAATACCACACACGGTCTCCGCTTCAGCCTCCTCAATAATAGACATATTCTCTATAAATCCGATCTCATCCACAACCTTTATACCAAGCAATCCGTCGATCTCTTCTGTATCACCAAATCCTGGCACTCCGATTCCGACGACCTCTCCATTCGCCGTCTGCTCACTGCCGGTTACTCACTAGTCAAATCCGCCAGCGCCCTCAGCTCATCCCCTTCTAAATTCTCTAATCATGGCAGCGTTGTCGCATTTGCCCATCACCCCCGCGTCTCTTGGCAAAACACTCCCTTTTTTAGTCCTTGCTCTTTTGAATTGCTCACGTGTCGTTCTTATAGCCCGATCACTCTGCATATCGCCATTGTATACCGTCCTGGTTCATCTGCTCTCATATTCTTATTATTTTACCAAACTCGCTGACCTCCTGTCCCACTGTTCTTTGTCCTCTATCCCATCACTCGTTCTTGACGACTTCAACATCCGCCTTGACCGCACCACTTCCACTAATTCCATCAGGTTCGTCAACGTTCTATCAACTACAACTATAAATTCATCTCAACTGCCCCCACACATATCCTTGGCGAGGCACACAACACTATCGCTGTTCCCGATTGTTTTGCTGCCTACACATCACCGTCCATCTCCGATCATGTCTATCTGATCACTTCCTCGTCACCCTTGATCTCACTTTCAACCACACCCCGCTTCACACACCTCATGTGCTACGTCGACCTTGGAGAAATCTAAATCTCTCCCTTTTCCACTCTACCTTACTCAAATCGTATATATCCTTTCCCACAATAACATTTTCCTCTCCTCACTATCTCGCCTTTCTTTTCGACTCTCAATTCACATACACTCTCGGTCTTCTCTTGCCCTTCAAACCTCAGTTTCACCGTCGCTTGCACCGTGCCCCATGGTTTGACATCCAATACCTACTCTCAAAGCGTCGACTCAGTCGTGCTTTTCGAGTCTATCACCGCTCTCTGTGACATGATATCTTCTCGCTCACTCCGTATGTCTGTGATTCCTATCTTGCTATTCGCTTGTCTCATCTCCACCTACTACGTACCAAATACAATTTTTTGGCAGCATAAAATCAACACTCCATTAAACTCTAAGTCTCTCTGGCATACTTTTAACTCGATTCTTTCACGCTCCTCTTCGTCTTGAAACATCAATCCCCGTGATTATTCGTCATTTCTTCAGACCAAAGTATCCACGCTGCTCTCTCACAACCCCGTCTCCATTCCATCTCACTGTTACTCGCCTCGCCTCATTCTTCTGGAACTCTTTCATCTTCCCCCTGTCTCGCCTGCCGAAATCTAATCTGTATTCAAGTCCTTACCCAACAAAACCTCACCTGCAGATCCCCTGTCTACCACCATACTTAATTTCATATGATTATCGATATCCCCTTTCCTCGCCACATTGTTTAACTCGTCCATCCGCAGTCGTATCTTCCCTTCACACTGGAAATCCTCAATCGTTCGAATCTCCTTAAGAAAGAATCGCTCGACATCTCACTTCCATCCAGCTCTCGCCCCATTTCACTCCTCACTACTCTTTCTAAGCTCTTAGAACGGCTTATCTTAATACAGATCAACGTTTATATCTCTTCAACAAATCTGTACACTCCTTTCCAATCTGCTTTCCGCTCTAATCACTCCACAGAAATCGTCTGCATTATAATTTACAACGACCTACTCATTTCTCGTGACAAGACTATATACTGTTCTCATCTCCCTCGACCTCTCATCCGCCTTCGACATCGTCGACCACTCCATTCTCCTGTCTCGCATTGGCTATGATTACGGATTTTCTTCCTCCTCCGTAGTATGATTTGCCTCACATCTATCCAACTTTTCGTTTCGCGTCTGTTCAAATTCATCATCCTCTCCTCCCATCCCTATTTTCTGGGTGGTCATACAAGATTCAGTCCTAGGTCCTCTGATTTTCTCTATTCTGCTTAGCGATCTCTCTTCGTTTATCAAACCTTACTCCTTTAACGTCATGCAATACGCCGATGACATCATCATATATGCTCATGCACCTATCGCATAGACGGTATCGCAAGTGAGTTCAAAAGACGAACAGCAGAGGGGAAAACGTTTTTCTTTATTTTTCTGTTCGAACGAATGGTACCTCCAGTTTTTTGTTGTCTTAAGTTATGATTAAAAGCACTATTCCATGAGAAAATATTACTTCCAATGGTACAAATGGGACACCGCAAATCTTGCTTGTTAGGTGATGTATTCTTGATAAGTTTAAAATCAAATACTTGGAGCAATCTATAAATAATGAATAATAATATGTCAATATTGACTGAGTATTCGATTTGTAAACATACTGGAGATACTGAGAAGGTAAGCCCTCTCTTTTTAGTCTTCTCAATGGAAATAGCCACGAAGAGTATTGCTTGACTATTTTGCTGCGGTTGACTACTTTGCTGAGATTGTGGCTCACAATTTGTGGTTTCCGGAATATTTTAGTTTCATATTTAATTCTATATTTGTGTGGTTAGTATATACGTTAACATTAAAAGATTGCCTGAACGTTACATGTGTGAGCGAATTTAATCGAGTCATAGTTAAGATGGTTTAGAAAATCATAAACACATCATCTAAATATATCATCCAACAAAACAGTTCGTAAATTGCGCAGGAAAGTCCAAGACTTTCGAACATATCCATATATCAGGTTGCATATGCTAGTACAAGAGGTAGTCCATTACATTTCTTATGCGTTGTTTGTGAGACTTAACAGTGTTGTTTAAGCAATTATGTTTCTTAAATGATTTGGTATATCCTTTGTTGCTTCATTAACGGCTTCAATTCCATCGACTTGAGGTATGTTTGGGTATCGTTCTTTCATATTCAAATTCATGAAAATTGGGTATTGTAATATATTCTCTTTGATCCGTTGGAATCTTCGAATAAAACTCACATGGACTGTTCACATGTGCAATCTATTATGTAATCTCACAGATTACATACTGATTTTGTATATGTTAAGCAATTCGTATGGTAGGCTTCTTTCGTCATATGTTCAAGTTTCTAAATCTGAGGTCGTTTAAGATTATTTGTTTGAAGTTATTTACTATACGCCTTGACATGCATATATTATCATACTTTAAGAGAACTAAATAAATAGGAAAATGTACTGCGTCGAGTTACAAAACTCGTGTATCATATGCAAAAAGCTTATTATGATATACTAATGAAAGAGGTTAATTCTAATGATTTAAATGTAAATCCAACATATAGACGTAGTGCGTTAAGTTTAGAAACAATTATTACAAGTCATTGTTCTATAGTGAATATGAAGGGTATAAAAATTGAATCAGATAATAAAACTATACCTATATTATATTGGAATCCAAAATTACAAAGAAATCCAATAAAACCAAGATTCACATGCAGTGCTTTTAAATGTACATTAAAACCACTTTCTGTTTATATGAATAAAATGCTTAAAGTAATTAAAGCACATTTTAAAAAATATTGCAAGGTAATCGAAATTAATACTGGTATAAAACACTATTTCAGTATTAATTCTACAAAAGAATTTTTAGAACAGACAAAAGGAATAAATTTTCAAAATATAAATACATACGATTTTAGTACGCTTTATACAAATCTAGATTTAGTAGATATTAAAGAAGCGTTAGTAAAATTAATTAATCTTATATTCGGAAAAAGATATACATATATATGTTATAATAATTATAACGCCTATCTAACAAAAATTAAACCATCAAGTAAATATAAATATATGGATAAAATTGAATTAATAGAATCCTTAAATATTTTGATAAATCAAAATTATTTAAAAGTAGGGACATCTATATTTAGACAAGTAAAAGGTGTTCCAATGGGAGGTAATAGTAGCCCAATTATAGCTTACTTGTTTTTAAGCTTTATAGAATATGAACTTTGTTCATAACTGTGTAAAAACTAAATCTAAACTATATAAATATATGAAATATATGTTTCGATACATTGATGATATATGTATATTTAATTCTAATAATTTTTTTCAATTAGTGAACAAATTTATCCAGAAAGCCTTATTCTTAACAAAACCAATATTAATGATAAAGAAGGTGTATATCTAGATATGAACATCAAATTAACATTAACTAAAACTACTATTAATTTATATCGTAAATATGGCATATTTAAATTTACAAAAAAAAAACATATTTTTGCATGAGCATTCATGCATACCATATAATTTAAAATATAATACATTAAATAATGAAAATTTAAGAATTGCAACAATATGTAATGATATTGACTTTCTTCAAAATCATTTCACTAATTTAATAGATACATATTTTAAACTGGGTTACTATAAAAATAACATCAAGCAGAAAATAGTAAAATATATAAATCAACACAATAATATAAAGAATAAATTTAAACTCTTAAGTGGCAAATTTTTATGGATAGATAATAAATAATATACTTTGTATTAGAATAAGATACTAGATAGTTTTATCAGAGGAAATACATCATTAGCATGTATTTGGCCCCGCTGCTATGTTGGGTAGAAGAGTTAGGGGCCGAAACCTGATAGCATAGTAGTTCCTCCTGATGACCTCTAATTCTTATTCTGATACAACGTCTGTTATTTATTAGTCAATTCATAAAAATGACGTTTATTTTAAATTTCAATTTTTTATTTTAACTTGATTTAAATTATAGAAAATCTAAAAACAATTATTAATTTTATTATTTAATTATTAAATTTTGATTTAGCATTATTATGTTTTGTTTATTTTATAATTATATAAAATACGCAGACTCAGTTAGCTGATTTGATCTATTAAAACCATTGAATCACAGTAATAGATTGTGATAATTAAATTTAAATTTATTATTAATATTTGGCGATATTACTGATTAAATATTAACTTGGCAAATCCTTTACAACCCTATACACATATTGTCTGGATTGCTAGATCTTAGGGCAATATCTAACTTACGTGATTATTCACTAAATCTATCGTCACAAAATAATTCACAATAGAACTGTGCAACTTATACAACGCTTCGTTAACAATTAAAACGGTCAAAAAAATTGTGAGATTAATATAACTAATTGACTAACTAATTGACATCTTATTATGACAAAGAGAAAGCTAACTGAATATGTCATCCAGCAACTCAAGTCCGTCAAGGAAACTTACATCGAAAAGCAAATTAGACGCGACAACAAGAACTACAATGTTTGAATTTATGTTGCCATTCCTTACACTGACGAGGACACAGTTTCAGGACAAAATTTCCTCGGCGGATTCTGTTGTGATGCCCCCGTAGGTAAGCTAATGAAGCATGACACAAACGGTGGAGACATTCTGGAGGCTAAGGAATCAGATTTGTGCTCAATAAATGAACTTAATGACGTCTCTCAGTCGACTCAGATATCGTCGTCATCCGTTTGCTTACTAACTCCTTTGCCAACTATGAATCCAGTGCTTGAAACTTCTCTCACACACTTCTTTTTTAACTACGGATAAAACTTCCCTTAATCTTCATCTTCCTAACAATGCAAACAGTAAACGCCTTCATCTCGTAACTCATTTTTTTATTCATCCCCATATCTAATTGCATCTCAAACCTCTTTCTTCTCTTCACGTACTGCTTCATCTACCTCCACCATATCACTTCTCAATAATTTATATCCTTCCGTCAAAACCATATCCAGGTAACATATCCGTTCAACCGATTCAACAATCCACTTCCTGTCACACATGATCCAACCGTATCACCTCTCAATAATTTACATCCCTCCGTCAAAATCATATCCAGTAACATCTCCGATCAACCGATTCAACACTTCACTTCTGTCACACATGCTCCAAACTATCTTAAATGTTCACTTAGCACCCCTGTCATTTTCACGTTTATCTGCTCGTCTGCCTCTACTCCTACCAGGACTGTCCGTCCACCACTTCCACGCAATTGTTTCCTTCGCGCGATCGATGCATTATCATATCTAATTTAAAGCTTCCCGAATCTGATTCTCCTCAATGTTGCCTCGATGATAATGTATCTGATTTTAGGTCTATTCTCTCAACCATTCTTCCCGATGATAATCCATCCCTTTTCAATAATATCGCTCCTGTATCTTTTATCCGTTTAAACAAATCCACTAAATTCAATCATATCAGTCCTCCACGCCTAAAAATCATTTTCTGACATAGTTTACATGCATCCGTGGTATTCTCCCAACGTTTAAAACATCTTACCACTTCGTCTACTTGTCGTATCTTTCCTGACCGCTCCCCTTCTGATATTGCCCAGCTCTATCTTGCTCGCATTGAGAAACATCGACGTGAAAAAACGGCGAGTAATCCTTATCAATACGTCAAATCAACGGAAATTTTCACGTTGTACACACAAGGCTAAAAATCCGATGGTGTCCCATCTCTCCTCCTTGTCTTCTTTGTTAGTCGATCTCGCTCCTGAACATACTTTTCGTCTTTGTCTTTTTAACACTCGCTCCATTTTTTCATAAAGCTGATCTGCTCCTTGATATCTTCGATCAATCATCTATCGATATTCTCTGCATTACCGAATCCTGGCACTCTGACTCTGACGATCTTGCTATTCGTCGTCTATGTCGCTCTGGTTGTTCTTTAGTTGAATCAGCTCGACCAATTGTCTCTTCCACATCTACTGCTTGTAACCATGGCGGTATCGTTACCATTGATCGTCACCCAACGTATCTACGTAAAATTAATGCTAACATTCGTTGCACTTCTTTCGAATTGCTAATATGCAGATCATCAACTCCTTTCTCTCTAGAACTTGTGATTGTATACCGTCCAGGCTCAGCTGCCTCCTCACGTATGTTCTTTAGCGAGCTTTCAGATTTTCTTCCTCACTGTTCCTTGTCTTATACTGTTTCACTTGTTCTCGGTGACTTTGACATTAGTATTGATCGCCCGGCTAACTCTGACTCTATCACTTTAACTAATCTTTCTTCTGATTTTAACTATAAATTACTTTCAACAAGCCCAACTCATATTCTCGGCGGTGCTCTCGACATCATTGCTGTTCGCAACTGCTTTAATGACTATACCTTCTTGTCAATTAATGATCCTGGTTTGTCCGATCATTTCCTTGTCACTCTTACACTTACTCGTACCCATCCTCCTTCTCCGCCTCCACCATTATCCACACCAAGTCGACCTTGGAAACTTCTCGATATCCCTATTATCTGCACAACCTTACTCAATTCTTCAATATTTTCACTTCCTCTTAACTATCTCTCCCGATGATCTCTTCATTCGGTTTGATTCTGAATTAACGAACATCCTTAATAACCTTCTGCGTATTCGACCACGACGTTTTCAGCGGTCGCGTCATGATCCATGGTTCGTATCAGAATGTAGTCTTTATAAGCGTCAGCTTCGTCACTCTTTTCGTGTGTGCAATCGCTTTCCTAAACGTTCTCCAACCTCACTCCCTCCAAATCTCCGTGCTTCCTATATTTCTCTCCCCCAGTTCCCATCTCATTCTTATGCGAACTAAACGTACTCTCTTTTGATGAAATCAACTAGAGTCATCATCCAACTCTAAATCTCATTAGAAAATCTTAAACTCAATTCTTTCACAATCATCTACCCGTGGCAACATAAATCCTGATGAATTTTCCTCTTATCTGCAATCTAAGCTATCTAATTTAATTTCCGTTCTACCCATATGCCCCTTGTATCCTCTCATCTCTTTAAATACTTCCCTCCAGAGCTATTCCACCTACTTCCCGTTTCGTCTGACGAAGTTTCTTCGGTTATTCTGTCATTACCTAATAAAACCTCTCCTTCTAACCTAATTCCCACCTACTTGCTTAAAAAAACTGCTCATCTAGCTTACCCTTCCTAAACACTTTATTCAACTTGTCTATCCGCAGCCGCACATTTCCTTAAACTGGAAATGCGCCACTGTTTGCCCTCTCCTCAAAAAGCACTATCTCGACCCTTCACTACCATCTTCGTACCGTGCTATCTCACTTCTTCCAACCCTCTCTAAACTCCTTGAGCGTCTCGTTCTCAAGCAATTTAATACATATCTATTTTACTCCAACTTATTTCCTCTCTTCCAAGCGTCTTTTCGCTCTAATCACTCTACTGAAATTGCATGTCTTAAAGTTTATAACGAATAACTCATTTCGCGCGATCAAAAATTATGTAGTGTCATAGTCTCTTTTGATCTATAATCTGCTTTCGACATTGTCGATCACTCGATTCTTCTCCATCATCTTCGTCATGATTATGACCTCTCTTTACACACTGTGGCTTATTTTCTTTATATACCAAACCGTAATTTTCGCGTTTGTTCTAACTCTTCTCTCGCATCCTTCTTCCATCCCGTCCGGTATTCCACAAGGTTCAGTATTATGCCCTTTGCTTTTCTCTCTTCTTCTCAGTGATTTGTCTTCTATTTCTCAAACATTTAACTTCATGTTATCAAATATGCTAATGACATCGTCATCTATGTTCACGTACAGCTTATCGTATTCATGATCTTAGTGTTTCTGCTTCCAACTGTCTTGCCTCAATTTTCAATCACATTTCTTCTCTTCGTCTTTCTCTAAATCCTAATAAATCAAAAATAATGTGGATCTTTCTTCGACGCTTCGGCGTAGAACCTCCCTCCGTATCATTAAATTCTACAATTCTCCCTAACGTTCACAATCTCGTTTTCCTAGGCTTCCATTTTGACAACAGACTTTCACTTAAACCTTTCGTTAGAGGTAAAGTGCACTCATCTACCTTGATTCTCCGCAACCTCCGTCAAATTCGTAGATTGATTGATTTCCCTTCATGTATGACTCTCATATCTTCTCTCATGTTCTCAAGACTTGATTACTGTCTTAGTCTATTTTCCAACTCAACTAAATCCAATCTTCTTTTACAACGCAGCCGTCCGAGTTCTCCTCCGTCTTCGTCGTTATGATCATACATCCCACCATCTTGTTTCTCTCAATTGGCCTACCATTTATTGCCGTGCTCAATTTCGTCTTATTATCATTTCTTTCGCCTTATAACTTCTCATACCCCTTTATCTCTCAGCCTTCCTTTTCTCGACAATTCTCGTCCTGTGTACTGTGCTCTGCGTTCCCGTAATTCCCTTCTTTTACATGTCACAAACTACTCTACCTCTTTTGGCTTCCGCTCCTTCGTTGTGGCTGCTCCTCTCTCGTGGAATCATCTACTCATTCATATCCGCCAATTAATATCAATGCCGTGCTTCAAACGCCAAATCCAGTTCCTTTTCAACAATTAACTAATTAATCTGTGACTTTTTCTGTTCTTTTTTGTTCGTGGTCATGTAAGCGTGCAGATTGCACACATTTGCCACGTAAAATAAATTATTATTATTAATCAATGTAATGAGTTAGTGTTGTCAAAGATAACTGAAAAATTCAAAATTTTTTACTGGAAGCAATTATAACACCTTTTTATTGATTACCTTTTAATGATTAGTCATGCAACTTTGTGCTGTGCTCGTGATGTTGCCAAAACAATAATATTTGTTTTTATTAAATAGAATTTATATGAAAATTTACATCTATCATAATGAATATGACAATGACTTTGACAAAATACATTGACAATATCGATGTATTATTTACAACAACCTCGTGGAACTTTGACATAATAAATAAAAATAATTTTTGATTAATATTAATTTATGTTGAAACAAAAATAAACAACAACAAAATACATTACTTTAGCAGTTCATGTTCACTAAATTTAATTGAAATCACAAATAAAATTGAAATCACAGCTCATTTACTTCACTACACGAATTCTCGAACCTGATAAAATTTGTTTTTGAACCTTTTTATATTGCAAGGAAGGTCAACTTTGCTAGTGTCATCGATATATCTGTTCGTATTTTACAAATATTGTTGCTATATAGCATTCCATACCTCACGGACTCTCGGCATGCAATTGTCGTAGACGTTATCGGACGTGGGTTCATGTTTCCTATTGCCGAGAACGTGAGTGCAAGACTGAGCATTGAAACTGTATTTTTCAGCATACTTTGATTGCTTTCTGTTTTCGTGGAATATGTATATGGAGGTAGGTTTACTGGCATTCGACAACCCTAAAACATTCGACGGGCTTTTAAAAACCCTTGTTGGGTTGTCAAAGTACCACCAGATATAACTAAACCCATCTCGGATTGTAGCAAATCTTCTTGCAACGCCAGTGAAGTAGCTGTTGAGAAGCAATTTACTAAAATTGTTATCATATCAGAGCATATTTAAATATAAATGTTAAATGCATCAAGTAATTTACCTTTTAATTTACCAATTAATCAGAAAAATCTGATATGAACAGTTGCACTTTGTTAGGTAACATAAATTTGACTTACAAATAATAACTTTACTATAAATTGTTTCTAGTGTATGAGAATTTATAATCATTGCTGATTTACTGTGTATAGTATTGGTTTTTCACATTTTTCGCAGTGCAAAGAATGTGCATTTTATTAAACTGGGAAATCTGGATTGAGTGCTGAAATTTGCTAGTTGAATTAATTGTTTTCAGCCTGTCAATGTTGGCTGTTTTCGAACATGTTTGAGCAATGTGTTGCCGAACAGGTTGTACATGGACGTTTTGACCTTGTACATTTACACCTCTTACATTTGGCTGCATGTTCATTGCAAGTGCAGCAGTTGTCTGACGAAGATGGAATTTATGACTTGATTCTATGGGACTAACTACAAAATTTCGTTGAATTAATCTAGTCGTCCGCAGAGCTAACAATAATTATTAAGTTTATAATTCACAATGTTGCTCAGTGTGCAACAGCTATATTCATACTTTAAATTCTATTAATTAATGAATAGTAACTTAAAACATTCTATGCGGCATAATCCAATCCACACATCACCATATCATGTAATTCCTTGTCTCGATTCTAAAGTTTAGCTCATTAACCGACCGACAAGTGCATTTTCCATATATAAAAGTACAAGGGATTGGTATCCTTAATTTCTATAGTTCTTGATAACCGTTCATGTTTGATAAGGAACGCAGTCAACGAACTCCGCAATAGTAAAGCGAACGCCAAAACATCTTACCATTAAGAATTTCCAAGTAATGTGGCGCAGAATCAACAAATGTTTTAAGATTTCGACTTTGCAGACATCGGATGATCATTCAAGCTAAACTAACTGTGCCGTTCATGATATACGGAGTAAACAATCATAACAGTAGATTGATCAGCTAGGTTTTTTTTATGATTTTCGAACTAGTAATTCAGTTATCCGCAATCAACATAGTCATCATGCACTTCACTTGAGGATGCTGTAACTGTCTTGCTTAAATTTCCAATCATATTTCTTCTCCTTTCTCTGAATCATAATAAATCCAAAATTATGTGGATCCTACCTCGACGCTTCGACTTAAAACCTCCCTCCATATCATTAAATTCTATAATTATTTATATTGTTAATAATCTTTTTTTCTAGGATCCCAAACCGACTTTCATTTAAACCTTTTGTTCGGGATAAAGTATGCTTCTCGTCCATTCATCTTCATCATCCTATCAATGCAAACGGTAAAGCTGTTCATCTCGTACCTCCTATTTATCATTCCTCCACCCATCTAAATACATCTCATACTTCTTTCTTAGATTCACGTACTCCTTACTCTACCTCCCCCGTATCACTTCTCAATAATTTACATCCTCCCATCAAAATAATCTCCAGTAACATATCCGATCAACGTACTCCTTACTCTACCTCCCCCGTATCACTTCTCAATAATTTACATCCTCCCGTCAAAATAATCTCCAGTAACATCTCCGATCAACCAATTCAACACTCCACTTCTGTCACACATGCTCCAACTTATCTTCATTCTCCATCGAGCACCCATGTCATTCCCACTTCTATATGTTCTTCTGCCTCTATTACTCCCAGCTCTGCCATCCACAACATCCACGTAATCGTTTTCCTTCGCGCGATCGCTCTATTATCACATCTAACTTAAAGCTTTCGGAATCTGATCATCAACAATCTCGCCTCGAAGATGATGTATCTGCTTTCAGGTATATCCTAGCAACCATTATTCCTAATGATAATCCATGCATCTTCAATAATAATATTATTATTAAAATTTTTTTAATGGGACAATTATTTATTACAAGAAAGAAAGAAAAGAAAAGAAAAAGAACCAATCAGCGTAAAAAACAATCTGTCACGCAGGGCTAGACTCAATTAGATAAAATACAGTCATTCTACGATGGCGAGCGGACTTGATGAAATTCCTTCCTATAATTTTTTTAACACACGTTATTGCTTCCAGATTAATTCAACATTGTCATGATTCTCTCCCAGAAGAGCAGTATGGTTTTCGACCTAATAGATCAACGACAGTTGCAATAAACACTGTTAGACGATCTGTAATAGACGCATTTCAACAACATCGATCTATTTATGTTATTTTTATTGATTTCCAAAAAGCTTTCGACTCAGTTGATAGAAAACTTCTCTTAGAAAAGTTAGCGCGTAGTGTAGGTTTAGGCGGTCCTATTCTTTATTTATTGAATTCTTTTTTGCAACCAAACGTTCTTCGCATGTTTGACGGCATAAATCATTCGAATGAGTTTCTTGCCAATCGTGGTGTCCTTCAGAGCGACCCTCTAAGTCCTTTATTATTCAGTTTCTTCATTGCTGATCTTCCTAGCAGTCTAAGTCACAATCTTTTAGATATTTCATGTGTATTATATGCAGACGATCTTGCTATTATTTCCAAATCTATTTCTAATGTCCAAGTAGCTTTAAACTCGCTCTCGGCGTTTTGTTTTACTAATCGTATTCGAGTGAACCGTGAAAAGTCTAAGGTAATTAAGTTCCGAAGAGGAGGTCGACTAAGTCGATCGGACATTCTATGCTATCAAGACGCTCCGCTCGATTTTGAATCGAAGTATCTTGGAATGTTAATCACATCTAGATGGTCTTTTTCTCTACATTTTGAACTTAAATGTGATAAAATTGTACAGGCAACATCTGGACTGTCCGAACTAGGCAAATTATCTTTTGAGGCAGGGTTACGATATTTTTATATAATGTTGCTTCCAAGACTACAATATGGACTAGCTTGTATCTGGGTAGACTTGACTTTAGAAAACTTTTACCACTTAGATAAGTGCCTGTCAACATTTATAAAAAGGTTGGTAGGCGTATCTCCAAAAACTTCATCCACGGCTGTTCAAGTTCTAGCAAGGCTGCTTCCTTTATCAGTTTCATTGCAGAAAGAGATGAATCTTCCTTTGACTGATGGTTTTCTTAAAAATCTTAATTTATTCTACGGCAAATCATAAAGCTGATCGGCTTTTTGGTATCTTCGATCAAATCTTTCGATATTCTTTGCATTATCTAATCCTGGCACTTTGAGTCTGACGATCTTGGTATTCGTCGTCTATGTCGCTCTAGTTGTTCTTTAGTTAAATCAGCTCGTCCAATTGTCTCTCCCACATCTAATGCTTCTAACCACGGTGGTATTGTTGCCACTGCTCGTCGCTTAATGTTTCTGCGTAAAATTAACGCTAACATCCGTTACACTTTTAAATTACTCTGCATATTTTCAACTCCTTTCCCTATGGAACTTGTGATTGTATACCGTCCAGGCACAGCCGCCCCTTACGTGTGTTCTTTAACGACCTTGTGGATCTTCTTTCTCACTGTTCATTGTATCATATTCTATCTTTTGTTCTCGGTGACTTTAACATTCGTCCAAGCCTCACTCGTATTCTCGGTGGTGCTCTCGACATCATTGCTGTTCCCAACTGCTTCAATGACTATACCTCCTTGTCAATTACTTATCCTAGTTTGTCCAATCATTTCCTTGTCACTTACTCATCCTCATCCTCCTTCTCCGCCTCCAACATTAGCTACTTCAAGTGGACATTGGAAATTTCTCGATATCCCTATACTCTGTTCTGCCTTACTCAAATCTTAACTCTTTTCGCTTCCACTTAACTATCTTTCTCCCGATGATCTATGTATTCTGTATGATTCTGAACTAACGTCGATTCTCAATCACCTTTTGCCTATTCGACTCCGACGTTTTTAGCTCTTGCGCCATCCTCCCTTGTTCTATTCCAACTGTCGTCTTTCTAAGCGTCGATTCCGTCACTCTTTTCATGTGTTTAATCGTTTAAAACGTTATCCAAACTCATTCACTCCAAATCTATGTGCTTCATATCTTTCTTTCCGCCGTTTCAATCTCATTATTATGCGTACTAAGCGTACTCTCTTTTGACGAAATCAATTCGAGTCGTCTTCCAACTTTAAATCTCATTGGAAAATCTTAAACACAATTATTTCAGGATCATTTACGCCTTGTAACATAAATCCTGATAAATTCTCTTCTTATCTGCAATCTACGCTATCTAATTTACTTTCTCTTTTACCCTAATGACCCTTGTATCCTCTCTTCTATTTGAATACTTCTCTCCGATACGGTGTCTATTTGAATAGGCACCGTATCGGATCACTATCATTATGCATTGCACACTAAATCGTCTTGAGGTCGTTTGGTGCCCTGTGTGAGGATAATGACGGCATACTAAGACGACTTAATCGCTCTTCATAGCTTAGATTATAGAAGATCAAAACCCGTTTAGACGAACGTCTTTATTATTATTACATCAAAAAAGTTTGAGATCTAAAGTAAATACAATCTAAAGTAAATACAATAAATAACATACAATCTAAAGTAAATACACAAATTACAAACAATCTACTGACAAGCAATATTACGACAACCTTCGAGCAACGAGTGTCGAGCAGCAATCATTGTTCAAGCTAATTACAAAAGAAAAATGTCTGCTTCTCATTGTTGCCAATGTAATAGTCGAAATGCTGTTTGCAAGAGCTGTTTGTGTGCAAAGTCCGGCAAACTCTGTGTCGATTGTCTTCCTGGTAGCAGGTGTTCCAACCGTGCGAATTCTTCTATTGACGCTCCCACATCTGCATACTTGTCTCAGCTTACTGCACGTAGCGTAGATAAGCTTAATTCCATTCCGTTAAGTCACGATGATTCTAGCGAGTACGTGTCATTTGAATTGAAATGTGACGGTTTTGGTTGTTCTTTATATACTGTTGTCAAGTCTCCTCGTAGGGTATCTCGACATTTCTTTCTTCAGCGATTCATCTGTGGAATTTGTGCTGCAAAACGCATTACAACTAAAGAACAATCCTTAGAACAGGCGAATGTTGCTATAAGCAATTTGGAGGCTAAGATCGATGAACTAAAATTAGCACAATCCAAGGAAATATCTTCTAACCTTTCTCAAAATCTATCATCTCACAAACCCTCTCCATTTCAGAATCGTAGTTTCGCAAGTGTAGTACGTAGAGAAGTAACGCGTTCTATCCTTGCCACTTCTAATATTAAATCAAGTATCTGCTCCCCGTTGGAAATCATTAACAGTTGCAAAAAATCAGCTTTGCGCTCGTCAAATTTTATTATACGCAATCTACCAAATACAGCGGATGATGAAGCTAGTGTTAGAGACATTTTATCCGCTGTAGGCATTCAAATAACTGCAAAATTTTCAATTAAGGTCCATCGACTTCCAGCCAAAAGAACAGACATTCCTCCGTGGACTTTAGTTTCAACGGACGAGGTAACGGCCAGCAACGTTTTATCAAACTCTTATAAATTGAGAAAAGTTGATCGTTTTAGGAATGTTTACATCATGCCGGATTTTTCCCCCGAAGAGCGTGTTGCCAATCAGGTTCTGCGCAAACAGCTACAAGAGAAAAGACTTGCAAACCCAAATAGTAATTACATAATTAGAAATTTTCAAATTGTTCGTAGACCGAATAATGGAAAGGTAGGCACAACACCCGTTAATTCCTCATTAATGGATGGATCGTCTATATGACTATCCTCTTCTGCAAGAAGTGGTAGTCAGGTTTGTGAGCACCACAAGTCTTTTAGACTGTTACTATTTAATGTGGAAGGTTTGGCGTCTTTGATCGAGCAAGGTATTGAATCCTGGTTCGATACCTTTCACGTTGTGGTACTATTAGAGACCATGTTTACTAATAATTATTCTTTACCTGGTTTTTATACATTTGACAATCCTGCTTTATTGGGCATTCGTGGTCGCCCCGCGGGTGGAATACCCCCGCGGGTGGTCGCCCCGCCTTCAGGGATTGGCAATGTAGGTATTTGCTGAATTCTATACTGCTTGAAACACCTGTCATCACTTTTATCGCATGATATTTCAAACCCACACTTACCGCGGCAGATATAATTGACGAAATTTCTCAGCTTCTTTCAACTCTAAACAGCACAGTCCCGATAATTATCGCAGGAGATTTTAATGCAAGATTCACCAGTCCAATCACAGGAAAATTGCGAATTCTTGTCAATTACTTTAAGTCTATAAATCTAAAGTTATACGTCCCTAATGAAAATTGGTCCTACGAATCTTCTACAGGTAAAAGCTGTATAGACATCATATTTACTAACGTGCATGTAAGACATATAGGGCTAGTACTATCTTCAAAATGGGCGTTAGTTCGTAAACACAAACCTGTCTCGTGTATTTTCGATTGCATATACAACATACAATCAATAGATTTGCCCCGTCAACCTAGCAGGAAATTATGTACTTCAGCAATTGATTATAGTCAAATAAATCTAGCTTTTCAATTCCTTAGATCAGGAGAACTGGGGAACAGCATTACTTCTGTAATTTCCACCCTTCTATCGGCTTGTAGATATGAATCCGACTATTCCAAAAAAAACTCATACCTAGTAAAACCCGCTTGGTTTAAACAGTTCCAGCAACATTTAATTCAATTAAATAAAAGTTATCGGTTCGATTTAACGGTAAGGAAAGATTTTGTAGATTTACGTAGGCTTTACGTTAAACTTGTATCGATGTATCGTAGAGCACGACGTTTAGAGATTGAACGACGGGAATTGTCTAAGGCGGAGTCGACACCGTGGATACTTAAGAAAGCTAACATTGGAACATATTCCAGGATTCAAATAGAAAATTGGAAATCACACTTCCAATCTATTTTGCGCCATTCAATATTAGAAGACATGCCTATACGTTTATCTTCAGTTTCATGCATAAATTCAATATACGGTTCAGATCCTCTGAATTTACCTTTTACGCCATTTGTAGTCGTAAGATCCCTATCAATCTTAAAAGATCATAAAGCTGCCGGGTTAGATCAATTATGCGTAGAACAGTTAAAGTCGACTATCGATATTTTGATAGACTACTGGACAGAACTTTTCAATCTACTTCTTGCAGGTCATCCGTTTCCGATTTCGTGGCGCGACGGTGTAATTAAGATCCTGCATAAGGGCAAAGGTGACTATGATTCACTGGATGCGTACAGGGGGATTGCGATATTGAATCACAGTTATAAGTTATTGACTCATATAATGTATATGCGCCTTATTAAGTTTCGCGAGCATCTCTTACCTACGGAGCAGTATGGATTCCGCCCGAAAAGATCAACGTCCGATGCAATAAAGCATGTCCGTGACGAAGTCACCAATTGTTTCGCTAATCGTAGACCGTTGTATGCTACTTTTGTTGACTTTGAGCGAGCATTTGACACAGTGAATCGTTCTTTGTTACTTGATAAACTTTCCACCAGTGTCCGTTAGTGGTCGCTTTTTGTATCTTATTTATTCTGTGCTTCAGCCTAATCGCCTTAAAGTATCTGATTTTTACAGGGAGATCCACTCAGCCCTATATTATTTTCCTTTTTTGTTATGGATTTGCCTATGCATCTTCGTCATGCATCGAATGAAGTCTCTTGTACCCTCTATGCCGACGATCTAGTAATATTAGCCAAAGATCTTTTATCCGCTCAAAGTGCGTTAGATGCTCTGTCATCCTATTGTTTATCAAATCAGTTGACGGTGAATGTAAATAAATCGAAAGCCCTTAAATTTCGGTTAGGTGGACCTTTGCGTCGATGTGACATGCTGAGAATAGGCAATGTAGATTTAGAATTCTGCAATAGTTACAATTATTTGGGAGTATTACTTTCGTCGAAATGGTCATTTACTGAACACCTACATCGTAAATCCTCGAAGTTAGTTGTAGCAACCTCTTATGCAAAAAACTTAGGTTCTTTATCTTTCTCAGGAGCCCTCCGGTATTTTCGAAGTATGTTGCTTCCCATAGTTTATATGCTTTGCCAGTTATCTGGTCGGATTTAAGTCCCTTCAATTTTCAGCAGTTGGACAGGTGTCAATGGAGATTCGTGAAGCGAATTGTTGGAGTCTCACCAAAATGTTCTTCATCGGTTCTAGCGATACTATTATCGCTAGAACCTTGCTCTAAATACATCTGCTCAACATTTAATCTTGAACACACTGCATCATTTACTACTAACCTGAACATGTTCTTTCGAAAGACGACGTCATTGGATTCTGAATTTTATCTTACTCCGGCATTCTTACAGACTAAATGGAGAGAACCCTGTGCAAGGAAAAGACCGCTGATCTGGAGAGCATTTGTCCATGGATATCACGATAAATTCTGCGCTATTAGAATTCCAGTACATGCACGGTGCTCTTTGTGCATTTGTGTTCTTTGCAAAAATGAATGCGCATCTAACCTGCATATCTTCACTTGCCCAATTTTGAAAAATATGTCACTATCCGATATTGACAGTAGGAGAAGATTTTGAAATACAATTTATAAAATTGATAAACTTTTGGTGTATTTATTTTGTTTACCCAGTACCGAAAGGTAAAGAGGTATAATAAATTCTCTCATTATTATTTCGACAAACAGACGAGCAAAGCTCACAGTTGCACTGTTAAAAAAAAGAAAAGGAAAAGTAAAGAAAAAAAAAGACTCACAAACAAAAGTCACAAAAGTTTATGTTTGAATGCTGAAACCGATCTTGAGTTGACAATTTCTTCACTTAATCGGTTCCACTTACTTACGATTCGGTGTCCAAATTGTACAGTTTTAGAGCGTATAACTCGGCGATGGGCTAAAGTAAAATTGTGTCCACGCAAAGCCCGACTTTTCCGAACAGTCATCAATTCTCTTAAGACGTGATTTCCCTTGTGTAAAGCTTCCCATGTTGAACACATATCTCGCCGAAACCGAAGGTCGCTTATAGAAACCATACCAAGTTTTTTTAGCCTTTCATTATAAGGTAAGGCTTTAACTGAATTTACGAGCTTAGTTGCCCGGCGCAGCACATTTTCAATTCTACTTTTCTCGTATACTGTTCTTGGGAACGAACATTGTGATGCATAGGTAAGATGACTGATCATAAATGCGTTGGCGAGTGCTCTAAATGAAACTGGACTCAACACACTAAAAGTTCTACGAATCATCCCAACCATTCGATTTGCTTTCGAGCAAGCCAACTCAGTATTCCAACTAGTCGAAAAATCATTCGCAACTACTATTCCAAGGTCGCTAAGACGAGTTACTACTTTAATGTTCTGATCCTCAAGATGATAAGTTGGATACACACTATGACTGCGTGATTGTGAGTCTTTTTTTTTCTTTACTTTTCCTTTTCTTTTTTTTAACAGTGCAACTGTGAGCTTTGCTCGTCTGTTTGTCGAAATAATAATTGTAAACACATACAAGCACACTTTGATATATTCAGTGACAGACCATTCATATAAGCCCAGTTGGAAATGCTGTCGATATCCGATTGAACTAGCACCGTGTCCGAATCTGACCGGATAGCCTGCCAAATTTTTAGGTCGTCTGCATATAAAAGAGAGTGTGAGTTCAAAATGGAAGGAAGGTCATTAATGAAAATACAGAATAACAATGGGCCGAGGACCGAACCCTGCGGAACTCCAACATTGACCGGATAAGGATCAGAAAGAGAACCATTTACAACAACCTGATAGAATCTGTTAGATAAAAATTCTTTTATCCAGCGAATAATAAGTGGATCAATGTTTAGAGCACGCATTTTCTGAATCAAGATGTCATGTGGAACCATATCAAACGCTTTTGAAAAATCAAAAAATACTATATCAACATCAAAGCCCTTATCAACTGACGAACCCCAGCTATTCTGGGCAATCAAGAGATTAGTGATTGTTGAGCGATCCCTTCGAAATCCATGTTGATTGTTACAATAATTTGTTGGATTCTAGATAATCGCTTAGAATGTGGTATATTATCCTTTCCAAAACTCGACAGAATACACACGTTAGACTTATCGGGCGATAATTTTCAACTGAAGATGGATCACCTTTCTTCAAAACGGGCCTTATCAACGAAATTTTCCAATTCATCGGTATACAACCGAAGTACAAGGAGGCGACACAAATCCAATATAGTGGTATGCCGATAACATCAGCGATATTCTTGAGAAATACCGGTGGTAAACGATCAGGACAAATAGAACCTGACGATTTAAGCCGCTTGAGCTCTAGCACTACATCATTAACAGAAAACATCTGAAGAATGTTTATATTCGATGGACAGTTCGAGGCATAGGTGACGGAGGAAGATTTACGAACTCCTATGCAAAAATGTTGAGCGAAAGCATTCGCTATGTCATCATATTTAATCAATGTGCAACCATCAGTATCAACAAGTGAACCAATGTGTTTATTTTTGTTGTTGAAATTAGCATAATTGAATACGGATTTAGGATTATGAATTGACATTTGAGCAATTTTCTCTTCAAATTGACATTGTTTGAAGCGTTTAAGAAATGTGAACCGATTTCTGGCCTCTTTATACCTACAGTAATCAATACTATTATTAGAAAACAACTGGAATTTCATTTTTTTAATTTTAAAGCATTCTTTAACTCTTTGTCAAACCAAGGTTTATGGTGTATACGATTTGCAACGGTTTTACGGGGCGAAAATCGTATGAGTAATTCCTTAAGGGTGGCTTCTAACTGATAGCATGACTGATTGTAGCTTCTAACTGATTGTAGCTCTTCCCCTTTACTAACGGGATAGGATACTGTTGAGCAATAATTTAATACAGATGAACATAAGGTATTGGAAAATACACGAAATGTGTCAATCTTCATTTTACTAAAACTCCTATGGATCATCCCAGAAATTCCGTTAGCTTTAGCACATATAGCCTCTGTATTTTTCTTAGTACTAATATTATCAGACAACACCCCAAATCGCTATACACTAATGCACCATTAATACATACTATAATAAAACACTAATACACTAATAATACACCATTAATACATACACTAATACACCACACCCAAATCGCGATATTCACTAATGAGCAAAATGATTTGTGAGTCAATGAAATATGTAGTTGACAGAAACTTGCTGCATATATGCATGTGAGCACATTTCGCTATATTAATAACTAAATGTTTAACTGGCCAAGTATCTAATGTATTTAAATCATACTGTAGGATGTGTCTGTCGCTATTACTAACTATACGACGATATATCTTGAGGTCTTCAGAATGCATTGAAGTTTTTGATAGCATTAAGGACGGAAGCTCGTTGACATACAAGTTGAATAAGATAGGTCCCAAAATAGATCCTTGTGGTACACCACTAGATACATGAATCCAATTCGACAATATACTATTTACACGAACTCCGGCGGTTCTATGTGGAAGATAAGCACATATCCAATCAATAACCAAATAATTAAGCCATATCCTATAAGTTTGTTTATTAATATGTTATGGTCAATAGTATCAAATGCATGGAATAAGTCGATAATATTACATCTGTATCAACGCCGATGTCAAATGCACTCACCCAATCATCTATTGAAACCAGCAAATTAGAGGAGGTTGACATATACATGCGAAAACCGTGTTGAGCAGGATGCAGTATATTACTGGAAATGGGTCGAATGATTTCCAACAAAATTACACGCTCCAGAACTTTACAGCAAATGCACGTGAGACTCACTGGTCTAAAATTATCAGCACATGACCTATCACCTTTCTTAATACTAGACAACTATATATTTTGTCCAATCTTTGGGAATCTCTGACTGTGATATAGAGAACATAAATATTCGTTGCAGTGGTTCGCAAACTTTAGAAGCTAATTCTCGAAGAAACACGGATGGCAATCCGTCAGGCCCAGCAGAGTGACAGCATTTTAATCGTCGAAGTTGAGTAAATACACTATCGATTAAAATTTGCGAAGGTAAGTTGGATGGTAAGTAATTCCGATACATGGTATTATGAGATGTAATAGAGTGTTTTCTTATTGGGAAGAAAGTCTCAACGAATGTATCAGCGACTACGTTATCATCCACTACTATTTCATGTTTTAAACGTAAAGGGAAACAATTTTATTCCTTTCGATATTTTGAAGCGCAATATTCGAAAAATAAATTCGGTTCATACCTTATGTTCTTAGTAAGTGATTCTTCAAAGTCTAATTTCTTTTGCCTTTTAAGGAACGTAAACTTATTCCTTGCTTTACGACATGGCATATATTCTCATTGGGAAACACGATATCGTCGGTACAACACCTTACACTCTTTCAAAAGATTACTCACTTCGCTATCAAACCATGGCTTGTGTTTACTGGAGACAAAGTGTGTAAAGGTGCATATCTGTCGAGAAGATAAAGTAGAGGTATCGCGAAAAAATGTCCATGCACTTTCCTATCCTACAACAAATGGGTCCAGCCGAGCTATATGATCAAGATGACAACGTACGATATCGTAATCAGCTTTAGTTCCTTATGAGAAATATTTACATTTGGTACAGCGAACGGGAACTGTATCAACATAGAGCAATGATCACTATTCCCAATTGCCGAGAGATAATTGATTTTAATAAGATCACTGCTTGACAAACATAAATCAAGCATACTCCTAGAAATAGCTCTAAAACGCATGTTCTCCTTTACATGCTGAAATTAATTCAGTTCGTTTATTGAATCAAGTAATTCAGATAATTCAAAATCATAACCACTCAAACGAGAATAAGTTAACCAGTCTACATGAGACATTGAAATCATCTAGAATAATCAAATTTTCTTGAAAGGCAAATCATTCTAACTCATCTCGAAGACGTTGAGTAGATGTCATAGGAGATCTATAAATAAGCCCAATCACAAGCGAGGAACCAGGACTTTCAAGGTTACACCATAATGATTGATAGCCGACCTTTTCATTATTGCGATGCAATACACTGACTTTTTTCAGTTTAAACTATCTTGTTACCCATTAACTACTTACATTTGAGATAAAATAACATACAGACTCGAGCAATCCTAGAAAATATTTTCGTTTCTTATAAACATACAAGTTTCAAATTCTAAGCTGCTAACAGTATTTCTACGATCGCAACGATATGATGTATAACCGGGAATCACCAATTCTGAGTCACTAACCGTCGAGTGCAACCAAGATTCACTAAAAGCCAGGACACTAGCCTTAATTTCTTCATTAAGTAATGAAATATGGCGCAACACTCTATTGCAACCTACACGAAACGCTGGATCGACATACCATCAATTGGGTGAAATCAGAGGTAGCGATTCGAGTGGGGCCATCGATAGAAAACAGAAGGCCAAAAATAAGAATAAATCAGGAAATTATTTACCTTCAAATGGTCAGAGCATTTCTTTGGACAACGCTCCTTCTACAAACTACCGTTCGCATCCAGATAGGTCTTGCAATATCTTATTTAGTGGTATCGCTGAATCAAAGGCCAGTAACTCACAAACACGTATGAATGATGATGTGTCCAGCCTCCGTACTGTGTTCTGTCAGTTACTCTTAGAAGGTGATGAGAAGCTAGCTTCTACTCTGAAGGTTACAAAGTTGTTTCGACTTGGAAAAAAGGTGGTAGAGAAACCAAGATTGTTGAAAGTTGTATTATCTTCCGCAAAACATGCAGACCTTTTGCTCAAACGTGGTTTTCGACTTAAAGATTATCCACATCGTATTCTTAAGGATCTGAGTCTCGAAGATCGTTTAAAGTTGAAAGAAGCAAAAACAGTATTACGAAACCGGCTATCTGAAGGTGAAACGAACTTATGCATACGAAATTTTCAGGTTGTCAGGTGGCACCTAGTAGTTCGTTGGAATCCCATAACGATCAACAGCGTCACTTAGCAGTATCCAGTTTGAATTTTGCTAGTTCGTCTGGAAAAGGTAGTTTCAACAGTCATTCATCGCAACTCTTCAATAGTGTTAGTTTCAATTCTGATCTGGGACACTTAGTTTCATTCAGCAAATTATTCACCGTTCCTAGTAATCCCTTACCACAACCCACACGCTATTTATCGATTGGGTATTCTAATCTTCGTAGTTTGCCTGCTCAAATAGTGGAGTTGAAGTATCACATGCTTTCTCATTCGTATGACATTTTCTGCGTTGCTGAGTCCTGGTTGCATCAATATATTGTCGATACCACTGTGAACATTTCTGGTTTTCGCCTTATACGAAGCGACAGGATATCAGGTAGGCGAGGTGGCGGTGTCGCCGCATATGTCAGAGAAAATTTCCTCGTATCTGGGGTGTTGAATGTTTGTGACCCTTGTGGGTCGTTTGAGACTCTATGCTTCCGTATCGATCACTCAGCTACCAGTATGAATTTCTGGGTCGTGTATCGATCTCCGTAAGAAATTGCAGACACTGATCAACTAAAACTTTACAATATTTATGTTCCTCCCCTCACTTTATTCTTTTGGGCGATTTTAATCTTCCACGATCTAGATGGTCAGACTATGTCTTTTCTGATGGTAGTTCCACGGAAAGGGAAATATCTGAGTTCCTTGCTGAGGAACTCATGCTGATTCAGCATGTACAAGAACCAACTTGCTTAACTTCAAGATCGGATTCGGTACTTGATCTGGTGTTTTCCAGATATGTAGGAGACATAATCAAAGTTGATCATCTCCCTCCTTTAGGAAGTAGTGACCACTGCTTGCTCTCCTTGACGGCTGTCCCTTATTCCAGATTCTGTCCACCTTGTTCAAAAACTTACAAACGTCATTGGTCGAAAGTGAGAAGAGAAGATGTTTTGAGAGTTTACAACCAATTCCCGTGTACTTTTATGAACACGGACAAGCTATCATTGAATATGATCACTGATTACCTACATAAATTATCTGATATTCTTGCCCCTATGCGCGAATCCTCTTATGCTGCTAAGTCACCTGCATGGATAGATTCCAACGTCAGACAACTAATAAGTTCAAGAAATTGTTTATGGAAGCTTCAGCGTTCTGATTCTAGTTTCTCTGCCAGATATAAATATGTTCGAAATCTTTGTACTAGAGTGAAAGCAACAAAACGATGTGCATTCGAATCGTATATCGCTAATAATGTAACACGGAATCCAAAACTATTCTGGGCCTATGTTCGTCGCAACAGAACCCTTAATACAGAAATCAAGTATGTCCTTAATGCGGAGGGATGTATGATAACTTCTCAGAGTGGTATTGTGGAATGCCTTGCTACGTCTTTTTCGATACCGACAAATAATTCACAAAGAGCTTCTATCACTTCGCATGGTGCAGCATTAAAGCAATCTTCGCGTTTTCTTCCAGTAACGATTAGTGAGATTGTAAGTCAGCTTGATCAGCTTGACCCATTTAGCTCTACTGGCCCTGATGACATTTCTCCGTTTCTCTTGAAGAATTTATCTAGATATTTGGCTCCTTCCCTTCTTGCTATTTTTGAGAACAGTTTGACCAGTGGATGTGTTCCTGAAGTCTGGAAAACTGCCATCGTAGTTCCGATCCCAAAGAAAACCATTGCAACGGCTTGTACTGACTATAGACCAATCAGCCTGACTAGTTCTCTATGCAAAGTGCTTGAAAAGTTGATCGCCACCCGGATCAGGCATCACTTGAGGGAACTCGGAATAATGTCGTCTTCTCAGCACGGTTTCCTCCCTGGTCGTTCCTGCTTAACAAACTTATTGACTTCGCGCGAAATGTGGGTTGAGGCGGTCAGTCGCGGCCAATCAATTAATGTGGTATTCATTGACTTTTCAAGAGCATTCGATCGGGTGCCGCATGAGAGCTTGGTAGCATTACTATTTAACTACGGCATTCCTGTAATGTTGTGTAATTGGATTCAAGATTTCCTACGTCATCGTTTCTTTAGGGTGAGAGTTGGCACCCATCTTTCCACTTCCAGACGCGTTTACTGTGGTGTTCCGCAAGGTACCGTACTAGGACCTCTGCTGTTTATTGTGTTCCTTAACGATTTGTTGCTGCGGATTCAGAGTCCCTGTCTTGCTTTTGCTGACGACCTCAAAATATGGTCTGTAGATGATATTGATCCGCTTGGCATTTCCCTGCAGGAAGACCTTAATGAAATATACCAATGGAGTGAGGCTACTGGTATGAAGATCAATGTTGACAAATGCGGCCACATGAAATTAGGAAGGCGTTGCGATGACCGTCGTTTTCGCCTCGGAACTTCAATTCTTAATGTCGTCATGGAGTATAGGGATCTGGGTGTCATGGTGCATAGGACATTGAAATCCCGATCAAATACAGAGTTTGCCCATAGCAAGGCTTTGCGAGCTATGTACTGCGTCAAAAATGCATTTAATCGTATTAATCCATACGTCTTCAAACGGCTTTACTGCGCTCTTGTTCGCCCGCATATAGAGTACTGCGTGCAAGCAGTTTTTCCATACACTAAGAAAGAGTTCAATAGACTAGAGTCAATCCTTCGTAGAGGTTCTCGAATGTGTATGGATGGATCATATTCATATCGTGAACGGCTTGAATTTCTAAAGATACCATCTTTGGGTCAGAGGCTATATTACCTAGACCTTGTTGCATTATGGCGAATGGTAAATGGGATAGATGGTTTTCCCTCGTGCTATGTTAAAGTTTGTTCTCAGACGCATCGTGGCCACCCGTTGAAACTATTTAAGTTTCCCCATGGTAAAGTAGTGAGTTTGGCTAGGCTCTCACATCGAGCATTAAACGCCTGGAACGCGTTGCCAGGAGAAATAGCATGTACCAAGGACTTATCTCAATTTAAAGTTCAACTTCGTCAGTGGATTAACGATCATGGCATTCCGAATGTATACAATATTATGTAACCGCTATTAACTTTTTTTCTTCTTTTCTTTTCTTTTTTATTTCCTATGTGATCAGTTGAAACAGCCATTTGGCTATAACTTGTAATACTTCTTCTTCTTAGCGTTTATCCCGTATGACGGGGTCCGCTTGCCACGATCGTTGACGCCAAAATGCCTTCTTTGCTGCGTCTTTGGGCGTGAGTCCGACCATTTTCATGTTTTTAAGAAGGGTATCCATCCATCTTTTCTGTGGTCTTCATATTGGTCTCTTTCCGTCGACCTCGATTTGAAATGGTGCCTGCGCTAATGTGTTCACGTCTGCCCTCATTACATGTCCATACCATCGCAGCCTTGATTCTCTCAGTTTGTCTGCTATGGGTGCTACGCCAAATCGCTTGCGGATGTCTTCGTTACGGACATGATCTAGGCGAGTCTTTCCTGCGATCCACCTTAGCATTTTGGTTTCCATGCATCCAAGCTTACGTTCTGCTTCTGCTGTCATTGCCCAGCACTGACAGCAGTGCTGGGCAATGATTGCCCATCAGTGCTGGGCAATTTATTGTAATACTAATAATAATAAATAATAATAAAAACTATCATATGTGAACAAGATCACATCACCACCTCCAGTATTTCTACGATCGCAACGATATGATGTATAACCGGGAATCACCAATTCTGAGTCACTAACCGTCGAGTGCAACCAAGATTCACTAAAAGCCAGGACACTAGCCTTAATTTCTTCATCAAGTAATGAAATCTCAACCAACTTAGGAACTATGCTTTGTACGTTCGAATATAGTACATTAATGTGATTTCCACAAGAAGTAAATGCAATCACGGACAAGTTTGCTCTTAAATTCGTCTGTTCGTAGATGCGACCTAATCCGAGAGATCTAACATTTGTGAAGTTCGATCGTGTGCTACTTGAAAATTCTGAATAATAAGATTGCATTCCCATTTTTTGTTTTTTCTCGAAGCTCACATCTATCTAATCTCAGTCCTTCCCTATCTAATGGGTGTAGATCACAAAGTAGTCTAATTCTTGTATTGATTAGTTTAAGTGATTTTCTCAATGCGATATCAGCATGTTCTTTATCACTATCTTTAATAAACGAGGTGTATCTCTTGTATCACTTAGTTTACCTATGCGAAAAAGCGAAACTACTTTTAGAGATGCCATAAATTGTGAGTCACAATCAAATAGTATGTATCCGAGTATATACCTTAATTTTTCAGGTTGAGTTTTATTGCTAATGATTCTGCAATGTTTACCATAAGAATAACCTTTTCCCGTTGAATTGACGTTCTTTTAAGAGGAGCATTTGAATAATCGGTTTTATTGAATGAGGCATTCTTAAATAACTTCACAGATGAAGTAAATGTATTTTTTGAATTTTATTAACAATAAATGAGGTTATATAATCGGTAGTATTGTGATTGATATCGTCAACATTATGTGCTTCATGTATCTTATCGAGGGACAAGTTAGCCAAACCATCATTGTCACTCAGATCACTAGACAACAACTTCTCCATCATTGATATCGATATGTCAGCTAGAGACGGATTACTTGCTGGGCTGTGTAACATTTTGCAATCATCATCATAGGTTTTTGCGCATTTAGACACTTGATTTATAGAATCGTTTAAGATCTTATTAAATTTGTGCTTTGAACAAATTGTAGTTCGAGATGTCATAGTAGAGATTTTCGCGTTATCGGTTTTAGAAAGACTGGGCATACTTAATTGATTATCTTCTTTTGAGGTTGATGTATCATAGATCACGTGTGCGGACATATTACAATTGACAGATCGTATTTAAGATAGACCGACATTCAGTCAAGTTATCGTAATTAGATAGTTGGTCCATGTTCCTTTGCATATCATTTTCAAGTGCCGAGTAAAATGGACATTTTGAATCAGCTGTATCATCATTAATTTTTCTGGTCTGTGACACTAGGCTTAAGCAATGTGGTGCAACAATACCCACATATAAACCTAGAAATATTGGCTTTCTCTGAAGAAAGTATACTAATAGTTGTCCATACATTACAACCCTTTCCATCACAACTAACTTGTACTGAAACATAGGTTGGGACATTCTGGGGGTCCGTGTTTTCGGCACGACTGTTTTATTGTATTGTTTTTGTTGAGTATTGTGAATGGGGTCTTATCAAACGAATATCATCTTTATCTCAGTGTGTCACAATGATCTGTAGTTGTCTTGCTACTATGTTGTTTATATAAATGACTTGCCAAATGTATTAACTTTTTGCCCCTTACTTTATGCAAACAATTGTAACATAATTGTAAGACGTTGTAACATAATTTAACATACTTGTAACATAATTGCACATGGTGTTGAAATACGACATGTATCTCTTCTAATTTACAAACGTGAGTGCTAGCATTAATGATAACCTTATAATTTACTATATAGCACGGGTGTTAATAGATCCACAGCTCTAGCTATTTTATTGTGGTAGCCAAAATATCCGGTTGGATTATATTCCTTCGGTTTAGTCATTTATTTCAAAGTCAAGATTCATCTGTTTACGTAATTTATGCAACATGAATCATTTTGCTACTAATGTGTTAACATTAAAAGCTCATAGTTTAAATTAATAGTTTTAACAAATTTACATATTTTTAATTGAATTATTGTCAACGATATATCAAATGTGGAGTTACTTTTGAATTTTAAGTTAGCATTGTGCTAAAACCACAGTACCACAATTTTATAAACTCAAGTATTATAGATTATTTTCATTATTAAGACTGGCTATAATTTCAGATTGTTTGATTTTACTCGTGATTTTTTGAACTGATTAAATATTAAATTCTACGTTCTTCTATTTTGAAACTTTATAGTAAAGATTAAATGGATGATATAAATAAATTCGATGACATCACCTCGGAGGAGAACAATTTACCCGCAACAGCTAACTCTTCTAATTCGAAACGACGGAGAATATTTACTAAAGAATTGCGATGCATGATGTACGGGTTCGGAGACGACAAAAACCCCTTCGATGAAAGTGTGGACTTTCTAGAGGATATTGTTATTGAATACATGACAAACACTGCACTTCGCGCGGCTGCCGTGCGACAAGGACCGAGGATACAACCAGAAGATTTGTTATTTACCTTGCGTTATGATGAACGAAAATACTCAAGAACACTTGAACTTTTATCTATGAATGAGGAGTTGAAGCGTGCCAGAAAAGCATTTGATGACGACAAATATTAAAGTCTGTAGCTAAGTCACAAACTGAATTATGAAATGTTGGTAATCTAATACAATTCAGTGTCATCTAGTTTGTTATTAATTCAAATCTAGTTCGTGCCGAATTCGTTCTACAAATTTTCAAAGTGTAAATTATATCGTACTAGTCTTTATAATGCATCATATTATTATAAATAGCTAGCATCATGTTTAACAAATAAAAAGTACTGCTCTACTATTTTTAAAACAATGTTTTGACAATTTTTAATTTTATTACAAGCTATTATTATTTATTAATTTAAACATTTAGTTTGGAGAAAGTGGAATTTTTAATGCACATATTATTTTTTCTTATATACAGTAAAATAATTTGTGTTGTACTGATGTCATCATTATATACATTCGTTTAATGCTCAAAGATACTAATAATAAAGATTTTCTTAATAACTAACAACCGATAAATAACTAAAAAATAGAAACAGCCATGAAACTAACAGGTTAGGAAAAGTCAAAGACAATCCATTTCTTAGTCTTCCTATATAACGGCCTCAGATCCAGTGTGATCTGCGCCATCCAACCAATCCAACACGCCGCCTTTCGACTAAACCACCCGGGGTCTTTCACCCCCCCCCCCGAAGAGTCCAGTCGAGGCGAACTATGCTGTGTAAACGAGAGACGAGGAGCGTGAGAAACCTTAGCCTTTGCTCTAGGAGACGTTCTCTATAAAAGAAGACTAATTCCGAGATAGCCCAAGTACCCCAGAGGCGCACTTGGGTTTTCCCTTTCAATGACATATGTTGATCCCGTTTCAGGGCCCACCTAGCTCTCTTCAGGATACGCTAAAGTCTATCCAGGTCAGCTTTCGCCGACCAGTTCACCGTAACGGTGAACCACAGGTATTTTAATCGACTCGTAAAGGCAGGGAGAGGTTGATTAGTCAAAATGGAAGAGAATGCAGAGAGTGCTAATCTCTTAAGTTTTTGCTTTGTTGCGGGGCTGCCATGGAAGACAACCACCTGCGATTTAGCGGAGTTTAGAATAAGATTGGACTTGGGTAACTGGTCTTTTAATCTTAAAAAGAAACTGATGATGTCCGAGACTACGTCTTTGCATCTGCGTCCAGAGAACAGGGCCGTGGTATCATCAGCGTATACCACTAGACGTTGTACGCGTTTAAATATTTTAAAGAGTTTAATAGAAGCAGCAATGAACACGATAGTAGAAAGAGGGTATCCTTGGGGCACACCCGTAATTGGATAGAACTGACGCGCATCAGGGCCGTCTTCATAATAGAATCGCTTGGTGTACAGCAGTATCTCCAGCCTGTTAACAATTCTCGCAGACAACCCGATTGACCTTAGAGAAGAGATTACAAAGGGAATAGAGATGCGGTCAAATGCAGCAGAAAAATCTAGGAAAACAGCCACAACAAGTTGATGACTATTATCCTGACAGAACTGATGCACTTCACCTACAGCTGAATGGACTGAGCGATTTCAAAGATACTACCGATTGCTCGCATTGGCAAATATAAACTCTTAAATTAGTAAAAGTAATGTAAATAGGTGAATGAATGCTAGTGACAACAAATTGTGATAATACATATCCGAGAAATGTTTTGTGCAATCCTGATGCCGCTACGAACATAACAGTTTAACATAGTTGTTTTGAAACAATTATTTATTTAAGCCTATGAAAAAACAACAATTCAGTTATCTTTATAAAATATATCTCATATTAATCATATGAAATTAATAGACCATGATAAAAAAATTGTAAATTATTTGTTTTTAAACTTAACGAAAAATAAAATTAAAAATATTTTTTTTTGTAATATTATTTATTAAAAAAGAAAAGTTAATTTACAGAAATTAGGTTCCCGTAAACGGGCCTATAAATGAGATTTATTGTCAGGAAAGATTGGATGTCTTCTACTTGATCGCGGCATTCGCAGACATAGTGAAGAAGCACGTGCAATCGAGAAGCTAATCTTGCGTTTAAGGTGAACCAATACATCACTATATTTTTCTGATTTTAACCTCGATGATATCGAGGCAATGTCCTTGAGTAGCTTAAGAGCTCGCGGTCCAACTCCTCCTGATGATGAAAAAATTAATGGTATAAACTTGCTTTCTTCCACACTGACAATTCTTTCATTGTATTTGCTGTTTTTGCGATTTTCATTATATTCAAAGGCGGCGAGAGGCGAACTGCTGGCATATGACGGAGCATGTACTGAAAAAACATTGACGTCAAAAAACGTCCGCTCATATCGATTGTCCTGTAGTCCATAACATGAAATGTCTAGGCGCGCATTGTTATTTTTCGTTGTTGAATTATTCATGAATTCTAAGCTGTCTGGAATCTTTTGCAAAGTTGGTTCGACTTCGACGCCGTGGCATATCTCTGATAATGCATAAGCGATCGTGTTCCGAATATCGTTGTGACGGATTATTGGTACACCACCGCGTTTACATGATAATGCGTGAATAATGCCATTTGTTGTACCGCATATACATGTTTTTTTTGTTTAGATCTGGTGGATTCCATCCATATCTGGAACATATGGCATCCCTAAATTCATAAGAATGGAGATGAAAGTTATCAACGGCTAGAGGAAGCGCACTTAGCCATGATGAAGCGCAATTCTGAGTAGCATGGTTAATTGCATTCAATACTGCTTGTTGAGCCCTTTGTTTGACATCAATTAAACGGTTCTTGTAAACATTAATTCGTTGACAAGAAATACTTTTTATAACATCTGCTTGTACTTGTCGCAGAGTTTCTCCTGTATATTCAGAATCATAAGTATTACAGATTAGTTGTGCGTTTTCATACTCCAGTGTGGATGTGAAAATGGGGTCTAATACGCCTAGACCTCCTAGTTTAAGAGGTGAGGTCAATATTGTCCACCAATCATGATTCAAGGTTCGACTTGTTAAAGATGGTAAAAGCTTGTCTTTTAGTATGGTCAACAGCGTTGACAAATGCCCGCATTCAAATGTTGTATTTCTGAAAAAGTGAGTCCATTTCCATTGTACTGATTTTGTAAGACCGATATAAGATACATGTGGATCAACTTTGGCTATTTCTACTAAACGATCAAGTAGACGAGTCCAACTTTGAGATTTATCAAGTGCAACCGAATCTACATACTCGGTAGTGCCTATAGGAATGCCAAGTATCATAATACCATCCGATGATATTCCAATTTCTTTCAATGGGCATGCTTGCTTCATTTCAGATGGATGAGTAAGCAGTTGTGTTTTCTTAGCGTTAACGAAATATCCGTATTGAGGTCCATCGCTTTTCAATACATTCCATACTTATTTAACTCGTCAATTGTACCGACAAAGTTTGCATCATCCACAAACCAAACTTGTGTGATGCTGGGAACACTGTTTTTAATTTTGTTGATCAACGGAAGTGATGCCATGGAGAAAGCCGCCATAGCTAAGGGGTCCCCTTGTGTGAACCCCTCTCGAGAAAATATGCTTGTACCGCCAAGCACTAGTTGAGCGTCAGTTCTGTAAGTGTTTGCAAGAACACAAGCCAACGAAGGACAAATGTATTGTATATTGTGAATAGCAGCTTGTCGATTTAAAGAGTTAAATGCGTTAGAAGCATCCACGGCAAGAACACAGCGTTGTTTATTCGACATAAATGCGGATTTGATGGAATGAATAGCAAACTCAATTCCGCCACGTTGTGATGCTGCCAGTTGACTCTTTCCAGCCACGTCTTGCAAGTCGAATTTTACCACTTCAAGTATGGCTTTACATACTATGCGTCTCGTAACTTCACACACTCCTATCGGTCTTATGCCCCCAGATTTCTTAGGGATAGCGACAAGCCTACATGTCGTAAACGCATCAAGAACACCAGGAGGAATTTTATCAGTAGTTAATCGAATTGTGAATTCAGCCATAGCCCTGGCAAGGTTACGTGAATGATTTCCGAAGCCTGTGAGCATGAATTTCCATAGATTCGAATCACATCCTGACGGTCCTGCACTTCCGTTAGTCTTTTTACAAGCTTTGATAATAGCGTCTTCGTCAATTTGCGTGAAGCGTACAGAGTGATGTGTGATCGCTCCATGAATTGGTGATGACAGAAGAGAATCAGGATGTAGATTTTCTGGGATAGGGTGTAGATTTTCAAGCACTTTGACAGATGAAGATCCAACCATAACATTAGGGCCTAGCGGACCTGACGAATCATTGTTATCAAGAATCGCGGAACTTGCAGCAACTTTCCCTCGTAACATTAGTCTAACATAATTCTTTTTCCAATCCGTCATATGTGAATTTTTTCTAGGTTCACTAAAAGCTACTTGTAGGTAATTGGCCTCGTCAAAAAGCTCTTTATATTTTTTTGTTGACCACAAAGCCAGTCTGTTCTCTAATGTTTTTCGAATCACGTTAACTTTTTTCGATGGAATTCTTTGGAGAACGCATTGTAAAAAAACTGTAGCAGACTTGAGAACAGAGTTCTCATTATTATTTTTTCGTGCAACATCGAAATAGAAGTTTGCGATAGTATCAATTATAGTATTACTTGCAGAACATCGAGGGAGCACCATGATATTTGGCTTCCATTGAATAACCACTTGATATATCCCCTCAATATTACAAATTTCTAAGTTATTAGAAATTCCATTATTCACAGATACAATCTGAGTAGCATCAGTAATTACTGTTCTGTTTGCATGATTTTGATATGCATTTCTTTGCGAAGATTCTGATTCTATAGCGTTTCTGTATATATTATTTTCCGGAATTCCAGTTAAAATACATACATCGGACGATGTACTTATATTCGTCTTATTGATACATCCGCCCACTCTACATGTTGTGCATTTTCGACCGGCCTTAACACATTTGCAGTTTTTGCATTTTGCAGCCTGTCCATTGCAATTGCAGCATTTCAATACACTGTCAGGACGTCCTTTAGGCATTATTATTGTAAGTAGTTAATTTATTAGCCCAAATAAATAAATGTATTTACTTCAGTTCGCAAACTTTTTTAATGTCGATGTCGTTGTAAGATGTTGTAATTGTGTATGTTAATCTTGTAAGAACTTTAATAACCAATACTTTTTCTCTGTCAATAGTTATTTGTTAGCAGCTTAAAATTTCAAACTCAAAAAATAAAAATATTAAAAAAATATTTTCAATAGATAATGAGCTAACAGATCTTTATGTAAATATAATAAATGTGTCTAAATGTATCATTTGTTCAATAAATCAAGGATTAATTAACTATTATGATTGGTTTAAGTTGTATAATAGACTGTTACTGTAATGTAAAATACTATTATCAGACAATAAATGTTTTTTTTTCTTGTAAGAAAGTTCTTATCTAAAAAATTACGATAAAGTCAACCCGCAAATGGGCTTCAAACTTGTTGATCATAAAAGTTCGCTCTTCTCGATTAAATGAGAATTTGGATTGTGTATGTACTCGACATTTGTGGATGAGGGAATTGAACGAGTCACGTGGATAGTTGATGATCCGATTGAACTTCTTGGTGCTCTAAAACACGCAGATGCAAAGCGTGCCACTTCGAACGATAAACGTCGTTTGAGGTTCGTCAATAACCCAGGATACTCGTCTGTTCGATGTACAGCTTGCGTGGATGCGATGCGCTTCAGTAGATATTTTAATTGATCGCCTAAACTACCGGTTGTTGATAAGATTACAGGTACGAATTTTCTGTGTTCAACCTTGTCAATTCTTTCGCCATATTTCTGTGATTTTCGTTGTTCGTTGTATTCAAAGGCGGATACGGACGAACGATACATATACGATTGAGCTAGAGGTGAAAATATGCTGACATCAAGAAATGTCCGCTTGAATCATGTTCCGTTCAAGCCTGAACTAACGACGACCGATCTAGCCGCATAATCACGTGATGTGGTCGGATTTACGAATGTTAGATTGCCGGGTACGGGTGATAGTTGTGGCTCGATTTTAACGCAATGACATGACTGTTGTCAGTTCACCGGCAATTAAGTATCGAATCGCGTTGTGTCTGATTGTGGGAATGCCTCCTTTTTTGCAGGAAAGAGCGTGTCTAACGTCAATATCGTGGCCGCATGAACAGTAGGTACCTCGCAAGTTGTCTGGCAAAAAGCCGTAGCATGTTGAGATTGCATCTTTGAATTCTTCTTCTGGCAGAGTGAATTTTTCGTGTTTGAGAGGAAGTGCACTTAAACATGAGCTAGCACCATATCTTGACGCATGTTCTAAGTTGTTTTTTGTATTTTCTTCATTGATACAGGTGCGACAGATAAACGCGTCTTGTTATCAGCAATACGTTCCGCTGCTACTTCCAATGTTGTTGTTTTTTGTAGTTTACGTAAGTCTTCTTCGATAAGGTTGCTATCAAATGTAGAGCAAATTCGAACTGAAGAGTCGTTTTCTAGAAGAGCAATGGAAGCAGGATCAAAGATACCAAGTCCTTATAGTTTTAGCGGTGAGGTGAGTGCTTCATACTAATTATCAGTTAGGGATCTTCCTGCTAATTCGATCAGTAGACCGTCTTTTATTGTTGCTGTCAGGTCGGTTAACCAATAATGGTCACATCGGCTCGTTCGCAGGAAATGCGTCCATTTTGATTGTGTTGCTTTTGTCAAACCACAGTAAGCGACCTGGGGTTCAATCTTCGCGATGGCTGTTAGGCGGGACATGAGCGATTTCCACTTAAGAGTCTGTGTTTGTATTACGGTTCTTTCGAATTCGAATTCCCCGATAGGTGATCTGAGGACCATTAGCCCCTTGGTACTTGTGGGTATGTCTAATGATGGTGGTTCAATTGAGCCTATTGAGGTGTGCGAAAGGAACTGTGATTTTGTTGAATTCACATTATAATCGTATTTTAGGCCGTCCCTTATTAAAATTTTCAAAACTGCTCTTAGTTGCTCGGGTGTGCCGACGAAGTTGGCATCATCAGCGTACCATTTTTGTATGACGTCAGGTACGGATTGTTGGATTGACTCGATTAAGGGTTGATATGCAAGTGAAAAGCCGGATATTGCGAATGAATCGCCTTATGTGAAGCCCTCTGATAAGATACTGCAACAGCCAAGTGAGAGATTGTATGGAGATTAGTAAATGTTTTGCATGACTTGATGCAGTGAAGGGCAGGTGAATGTTATGTTATGGATATCAGCGACTCTGTTTATTGAGTTAAACGCTTTGGATGCCTCGATAGCTAACAGGCAGCGATTGTTTTTTTCGTGAAATACACTGTGCAAGGTGTGTATTGCGTACTCAATTCCGCTTTTTTAGCCTGCAGCAAGTTCGCGATTCTCGCAGGCATCTTCGATGTCAGTGCGTACATGTTATAAAATGGCTTTGCTTATGATTTGTCACGCGGTGTCACATTCACCGATTGGTCTTATGCCTACATCTTTCTTCTCTAGAGTTCTTAGGCGGCATGCATTGAAAGCCTCTAGAAATTGCGAGGATAGCTGCTTAGTTGCCAGGCTAATCGCAAAGTCAGCCAGCGACAGTGCCAAGTTTCGAGATTGAACGCCCAATTTTGTGAGCATTCGTCTCTATGCGATCGCGTCAAGACCTGAGGAACCAGAGCCTCCTTTTGTGAACTCAAGGTTCTGATGATTAAGTTTTCATCTAATGTGTAGAATCTGCAAGGGTTATGGACATGAGCGTTTTGAAGCTTTGCAGACAAGAGGATGTCGTTTGGAGGACAGCAGGCCGGCAGGTGAAGGTTTTGAAGTATCTGTTTTACTTGTGTACCTTGTATGACGTCGTTTTGTGCAAGCACTGCTGATTTTGTCACATCGTCAAGAACAGCTGAGCATGCTGAAATTTTCCCTTGTGTCATTAAGTTGCAATGCGTTTTGATCCAGTCATCTGAATTTTTTCTGCAGTTGAGACGGATGCTAAGCTGGAGATATTCAGCTTCCACGTATAGAGCTTCATAGTCTTTTTTGCTGCCACAAAGCTAGTCGGCGTTCGAGCGTTTTTTGTATTAGTGACACTTTGCTCTAAGGAATTTGTTATAAGATGCATTTGGAAAAACGACAGCCGTTTTGAGAACTTCAGGATGTAGGCGAAGTTGATCAGGTGTATGAGAATAATAGGTGGTAAGTATCTCAATAAATTTGTGACTTGCCGTACATTTTGGCAGATACAAGTGGTTTGATCTCCATTGTATTACTTTATCGTATAACTTGTGAATAATTGTTATGAGATCATGGTTAGAAGATGGCATGACTATGTGACTGCGAGAGATTTGACAAGTGGATGCGCTTGAAGTTGTTTCACATGGATTGAAAGGTGGCAACACGATATCATTATTTCTGTGAGACTGGATAGGCATTTGGGTCGATTTAGAATTCGTTCGAAGATCTGAAAGCACTGCCAGGGCATGTCTGTTCGTACAATTTGGAGCAGAGCAATTATGGCATTCTGTGTTATTTTTCAACAGCGACATCGTTTACATTTCGCGTTAGTACCATTGCAGCCACAACATTTGGCAATTGAGCTTGGCTTTCCACGTGGCATATTGTTTGGCTTTGTAAGTATTTGAAATTGTAAGTAGTAGTTAGGATTGTGCGGAATGTTATTTATATTGTTAGTAGTTTGTATGTTATTTTATTGTGTTTAAGCTGTTAACAAATGTATAGATAAATGTATAGATAAATTAATAAATGTAAGTTAATAAATGTAATAAATGTAAAGATAATATAAATATAGGTAGACCTTTAAATAATTCTAAAAGTAAAGAAATAATAGGGTCAGATTTAAGTAAATATATTCCTAAAATAAGGTATAAACTCCTACCACCATTAGGACGAAAAATTTGTAATTATAATAAAGAATTAAAATCAATATGTAACGATAATATTAGAAACATAATGGAAACAGAATGCAATTGTAAAAGTCTTAGTTTTGATAAAATAAATGAACATATATGTACCCATAATCTAGAATTAATTGAAAATTGTGAATTAAGAAAGCTGCTATCAAAAGGGTATAAATATAGATTAAATAATAACAATAGAAATAAAATTTACAATTCGTTATGACTTAAATTCTTACTTTGATAAGCTAATTAATAGTTGAAGCTTAAATACATCTAAGATTAAAATTTGGAAATATTATATATTAGATAAAATTAGAGAGAAAATGAAAATACCAAACAATTATAAAAGGAAAGATAAAATTAATAAAGATATGTATAAAGAACTTACTAAATTAAAGGATAACTATATAATAACAGCTATCGATAAAGCTAGTAATAACTTTGTCTTCATATGGAAAAAGCTTTATTATGATATACTGATGAATCAAATCAGCTAACTGAGTCTACGTATTTAATATAATTATAAAAAACAAAACATATTAATGCTAAATCAAAATTTAATAATTAAATAATAAAATAAATAATTGTTGTAAGATTTTTTATAATTTATATCAAGTTAAAATAAAAGATTGAAATTTAAAATAAAAGTCATTTTTGTGAATTGACTTATAAATAACAGACGTTGTATCAGAATAAGAATTAGAGGTCATCAGGAGGAACTGCTATGCTATCAGGTTTCGGCCCCTAACTCCTCTACCCAACATAGCAGCGGGGCCAAATACATGCTAATGATGTATTTCCTCTGATAAAACTATCTAGTATCTTATTCTAATACAAAGTATATTATTTATTATACATCCATAAAAATTTGCCACTTAAGAGTTTAAATTTATTCTTTATATTATTGTGTTGATTTATATATTTTACTATTTTCTGCTTGATGTTATTTTTATAGTAACCTAGTTTAAAATATGTATCTATTAAATTATTTAAATGATTTTGAAGAAAGCCAATATCATTACATATTGTTGCAATTCTTAAAATTTCATTATTTAATGTATTATATTTTATATTATATGGTATGCATGAATGCTCATGCAAAAATATGTTTTTTTTGTAAATTTAAATATGCCATATTTACGATATAAATTAATAGTAGTTTTAGTTAATGTTAATTTGATGTTCATATCTAGATATACACCTTCTTTATCATTAATATTGGTTTTGTTAAGAATAAGGCTTTCTGGATAAATTTGTTCACTAATTGAATAAAAATTATTAGAATTAAATACACATATATCATCAATGTATCGAAACATATATTTCATATATTTATATAGTTTAGATTTAGATTTACACAGTTATGAACAAATTCATATTCTATAAAGCTTAAAAACAAGTCAGCTATAATTGGGCTACTATTACCTCCCATTGAAACACCTTTAATTGTCTAAATATAGATGTCCCTACTTTTAAATAATTTTGATTTATCAAAATATTTAAGGATTCTATTAATTCAATTTTATCCATATATTTATATTTACTTGATGGTTTAATTTTTGTTAGATAGGCGTTATAATTATTATAACATATATATTTTTATCTTTTTCCGAATAAATGATCAATTAATTTTACTAACGCTTCTTTAATATCTACTAAATCTAGATTTGTATAAAGCGTACTAAAATCGAATGTATTTATATTTTGAAAATTTATTCCTTTTGTCTGTTCTAAAAATTCTTTTGTAGAATTAATACTGAAATAGTGTTTTTACCAGTATTAATTTCGATTATCTTGCAATATTTTTTGAAGTGTGCTTTAATTACTTTAAGTATTTTATTCATATAGACAGAAAGTGGTTTTAATGTTCATTTAAACGCACTACATATGAACCTGGGTTTTATTGGATTTTTATGTAATTTTGGATTCCAATATAATATAGGTATAGTTTTATTATCTGATTCAACCTTTATACCTTTTTTATCCATTATTGAACAGTGACTTGTAATAATTGTTTCTAAACTTAACTCACTACTTTCATACGTTGGATGTACATTTAAATCATTAGAATTAACCTCTTTAATTAGTATATCATAATAAAGCTTTTTGCATATGAAGACAAAGTTATTACTAGCTTTATCAATAGTTGTTATTATATAGTTATCCTTTAATTTACGTAAGTTCTGTTTAGCTATCTTTATTAATTTTACCTTTCCTTTTATAATTGTTTGTTATTTTCATTTTATTTTTAATTTTATCAAATATATAATCTTTCCAAATTTTTATCTTAGATATATTCGAGCTTTCACTATTAATCAGCTTACTAAAGTAAGCATTTAAGTTATTATATAACGAATTGTAAATTTTATTTTTGTCGTTGTTATTATTTAATCTATATTTATACCCTTTTGATAGCAGCTTTCTTAATTCACAATTTTCAATTAATTCTAGATTATGGGTACATATATGTTCATTTATTTTATCAAAACTAAGACTTTTACAATTGCATTCTGTTTCCATTATGTTTCTAATATTATCGTTACATATTGATTTTAATTCTTTATAATTATTTTTTTTTATTTTTTTACACAATAATAATATTTTTACAAAATAAAGATAAATACAAGAGAACGTGTGTCTTCTTCGTAGTCTTTTTCATCCGAATGGTGGTAGGAGTTTATACCTTATTTTAGGAATATATTTACTTAAATCTGACCCTATTATTTCTTTACTTTTAGAATTATTTAAAAGTCCGGCTATATTTATGTTATCTATACATTTATTAATGAAGTTTATGGTTAATGTATATTTTCTATTGTTATTATTAACATTTATTGTACGATTATAGTATTTTGTATTACAATAGCTGTCTATTATACAACTTAGCCTATCATAGTCGTTAATTAATTTTTGATTTATTGAACATATGATATCTTTAGAAAAACTTTTTATATTTACATAAAAATCTTTTAGCTTATTATCTCTTAAAAGTTGTTTCAATATTTCTAATTGTTCATTTATATACATATCTTTTTTAATATTTTTAACTCTATTTTTCCTATTCCTTTTATCACCATGACTTCTTGGTTTGCGTTTAACCGGATTATTATAATATAGTTGTTTATTATGTATTATACTACTTCTGCCAATTCCTTGTACCACGTCATTCAATCCTAATGGGTACATGGAATTAAGCGTTTTAATCCAAAAATCTTCTTTTTCTAATAGTTTTTGATTTAATATTGAAATGTTTTCTTCGATAATATGTTCTAAAATAAATAATTTACAGTTTTTAATATCATGTCCTATTAATCTCATATGTTTATGAAATATAGTTTGACTATTATGCTGTATATTATATATGTGTTGCCTAAACCTAGTTTTTAACATTTGATGTTTTTCCTATATATTGCAATCCACATGTACACTGTATTAGATACACTACACCTGCGGTATTGCAGTTACAATTATTATTAATATTTAATGAAAAACATTTGTTTGTCGTATTACTTACGATACAATTATTATTTATAACATCACAAACTATACAATTTTTTCTGTTACATTTAAAAGATCTAAAATTGAAATCATTAGTACTTACGTATTTTTCCAATATTGTTGAGTACATGTAACTTTTAAGTCATAATTTTTAACGTTGCTTTTTCGGTGTCGCCACCTAGTTTAGTTGACTCAGACTAAACTTACAACGGGCCATCTAGCAGCATCTGACAGGGGTCTGCCCTGCTTAAGGCGGTTGCGGGCTGGAACAAAATCTATAAAGATCTTGTTCCAGCCTGCAACTATAAAGATATTAATTATAATGATTTAAATGTGAACGCATCATATGAACGTAGTGGTTTTAGTTTAGATACAATTATTACAAGCCACTGTACAATATTGAATAAAAATGGTATAAAGGTTGAATTAGATAATAAAACTATACCTATATTATATTGGAATCCAAAATTACATAAAAATCCAATTAAACCCAGGTTCATATGTAGTGCGTTTAAATGAACTTACTAAATTAAAGGATAACTATATAATAACAACTATTGATAAAGCTAGTAATAACTTTGTCTTCATATGCAAAAAGCTTTATTATGATATACTAATGAAAGAGGTTAATCCTAATGATTTAAATGTAAATCCAACATATGAACGTAGTGAGTTGAGTTTAGAAACAATTATTACAAGTCACTGTTCTATAATGGATAAAAAGGGTATAAAGGTTGAATTAGATAATAAAACTATACCTATATTATATTGGAATCCAAAATTACATGAACATCCAATAAAACCTAGTTTATATGTAGTTCTTTTAAATGTACATTAAAACCACTCTGTATATATGAATAAAATACTTAAAGTAATTAAAGCACACTTGTACGATTTATACGAATTTAGATTTTGCAGAAATTAAGGAAGCGGTAAAAAATAATTAATCTTATATTCGGGAATAATAATAATTTCGTTGACAACTCGTCGGGAATAGACATGCGTATATATGCTGTAATAATTACAACGGTTATCTAACAAAAATTCTACAATCAAGTAAATATAAATATATGGATAAAATTGAATTAATAGAATCCTTAAATATTTTGATAAATCAAAATTATTTAAAAGTAGGGACTCTATATTAAGACAAAAAGGTATTTTAATTGGAGGTAATAGTAGTTCCATTATAGCTGATCTAATTTTATTAAAATTAAAAAACCACTAACCGTTGGAGATTTCATTGTCATGTGCTGTGTGACCAGGCAGTTGTACGGAGACAGCTAAAGAGGCATCAACATCCGAAGTGGACTAGCCTTCATGTAGGAACTTGAAATGTCATCTCGCTGACAGGGAAGGAACCAGAATTAGTTGCAGAGATGGTTCGCCGTGGTCTTGCAAGAGTCGGAGTGACTTCTCTTTACTATTCTGGAATTGGAACTAAACTTTTATATCATCGTTAGACCTTGAACTATTCGGGAGTTACTAACGGAAAGCGATGACAGGCAGGTGTAGGGATACTTACAAGTCCCCGGTTGTCGTTCGTGGTAGAGAGGTTTAATCATTGAACGAAATGCTGGCGTCTCTGAGACTTTTTGTCAAAGAGGAAAATAGAATAACTGTTGTGTATGCGAATGCTACCAACATTATCTCGGAATACGCAGTCTTCGTGGAAGATCTTCAGGCTTTGCTTGATAGTACTCCTATAGGAGAGTCCCTCGTTCTATTGGGTGACTTCAATGATCATGTTGTTAGCGACAGTTGCACTTGAAATGGAGTGTTGGATAGGAACATACTCTCTGATCTGAATGCGAGTGGTGTTGAATTATTGCATTTTTTTCTCATAACAATTTGTACATAACCAACACCACGTTTTAACAGAAAGAGATTTATTGATGCACATGACATCAGGATTCTCTTAGTCACGATGGCATGATCAGATGCTAGAGACTCATGGTAAACCCAAACGTTGTGTAAGGGCGCGCTGGGATCGTATAATATATGTTTATGTCAAAGAACGTTTTTCTGGCTACATCCGGGAGGACTTCTGTCGGTTGTTAGAAGAGGTGAAGAACATTGATCAGAAATCGGATATGTTCAGGTCCTCGCTTGCCAAAGTAACTGTGAAAAATTGTGGCTCTAACGCCTTGGGTGCTTGTCGCGGAGGGAATCCTCGAACTTCTTGGTGGACACCAACAGTTAGAGATTTCGTCCAACAGAAAAAATTGGATAAAGGCCACTATAGAAGTTTGTGGAACACTTAGAACTTTATTGTAGGTAAGCTTTGAAGATGTTTTGGATGACAATCAAGAACATTCGTGTTGGAAATTAGAAAAGTCCTCAAACTGTCTATGACAAGAGAGGGTCTATGCTGGCTGACATTTAAGAAATTCTTCGTTGTTGTAAAGAGCATTTTAGGAATCTCCTTAATCCGGTGGATATACATTCTCTTGTAGAAGTAGAGCCTTTAGAACCAACGGAAGAGCTCATTCTTTAGGAAGATGTCATTGATGTTCTTAACTTCGTAATGGCGAGTGTTATGGAGTATATGAGATTCGACCTGAAGCATTAAAGGCTCTTAACGTTGTATGCGTGAAGTGGCTAACACGGATCTTCAACGTTGTATTGAAGTCATGCAAGGTTCCTAGTGAGTGGTAAACTGGGGTGGTGGTACCGATCTTTAAGAAAGGTAATTGAAGAGTGTGTTCCAATTATCGGGGCATCACTCTTCTTAGCTAAACTGGTAAACTATTTGCTATGATTCTTGAGTTAAGGATAAGGCCTATAGGTAGGGACAGTTGAAAGAGGAATAATGAGGCTTTCGTCCAGGTCGTGGAACTACGGATCAGCTATTTACTCTCTCAACTATTATCAAACGGTCTTGGGAGTTCGCTCAACCGGTTTATATGTGCTTTGTAGATTTGTAGAAGGCGTTGAACCGAGTTCCGCGAGAGAGGTTGTGGGAGGTACTTAGGGAGTATGAAGGACCACACTATCTTCCGGTAGCTGTGGTTTCTATGTATGAACAAAGTATGAGTTGTGCTCGTCCTCTAGAAAGTCTGAATCATTTCCAGTAGGCGTTGGGCTTCGTCATGATTGTCCTTTGTCCACACTTTTGTTCCCTGTTTACATGGACAAAATTTCGAGACGGGATGCTCTGACGAATGTCGATCTTCAGTATGATTCCATCAGTATACCATCTCTGATTTTTGCAAATGACGTTGTTTTGTTGGCTTTTTGTCCTGAGGATTTACTATGCCTACTAGATCGGTTTACGATGGAATGCCAAGCGGCAGGGATTTTGGTTAGTACCTCCAAGACTGTCTCTATGCGTTTGTCCCGGATTCAGATGCCAATGTCAATCCGGATTGGGGAAAAGGTTCTTCCTGATGTGGTGGATTTCAAGTATAGTGGGTTATTGTTCTCGAGGGACGGCAAGAACATCAAGGATATTGAGAAATCTCCTTGATTTATACATGTCTGTTGTGGTGAAGCGGGAGTTGAGTCTTCGGGCGGAGCTTTCGGTTTACCACGCAATCTTCGTTCCTATCTTAACCTATGGTCATGAGCTTTGGGTTATGATTGAAAGAATAATATCTCGAATACAGGCGACCGAAATTAGGTTCCTTCGCGATATGACCGGTCTTAGCCTTAGAGATAAGGTTAGGAATTTGGTCATCCGGGATAGACTCGAAGTAAAGTCGCTGATTTTCCATATCGAAGAAAGTCAGCTGATGTGGCTAGGACACGTCCTGAGGATATCTAGGGATTGCCTTCCTCGGAGGGTTTTCCAGGCCGGACTATCTGGGAAGATACCTCGAGTTATACCTCGATACCGGTGGAGAGATCAAATCTCGAAACTGGCGGAAGGCATCTTTGCTATCTGAAAGTGAACTGTTGCATGTCGCCTGGGATTGCAATGTCTTGTGTTGTTTTATTCTTACGCTGCTTCCACGACCCGACACTCGGACCAGTGGTTAATAAGAAAAATCTTGTGTATTATTATCTATATATTTCTTGCCAAGAAATTGTTGTTGTTAAATACTACGGATTTAGTACGTTTTATACAAATTTAGATTTAGCTGATATAAAGCTAGCGACATAAAAATTAATGAACCTTTTATATTATATGTAATAACTACAACGACTAGATAAAATTAAATTAATAGAAGCGTTACATATTTCGATCCATATTTAGACAATATGAAGTCTTCAAATGCGAGGTAACAGTAACCTTATAACAGTTGACTTATTTTTAAGCTTTATTGAATGTGAATTTGTTCATAACTGTGTAAAAAATAAATCTAAATTATATAAAGATATGAAATGCATGTTCAAATACATTGATGATATATGTTTATTTAATTCTAATAGTTTTTATTTAAAACGGGAACATGTATTATTTAGTAGAATTCTTAATAAAACAAATTTTAATGATAAATATGGTTTTTACCTAGATATGAACATTGAATTAACATATATTGAAACGATTATTAACTTATATTATAAATATGACATTAAAATTTTTAAATATTAATTTTCATTAATATTAATACTTTTTATGAATAATTTTTTTATATATTTTTTACAATTCAAACAAAAATTATGTTGGCTAGAAACTTTGTGTTTTGTCACTTAATGAGCGTGCTCTTCTTTGATATTGTGACACTGATATTAATATTTATTGTTAATATTAATGTTAATATTAATATTATGACTGACCGTTATAATTAGCGCTCGTGCAATTTCTAAAAAGCCTCTAATTTATGCCTACTATTTCCTATGATCATATATTGTCTTAAGTTGTGTAAGTTTAATAGCTGCTACCTTTACATAAGCATTGTTTAAAAAACAATTTATTTCTCCATGACATATTTACCTGCTTAATAACTGCTTAGTTACTGCTTTCGCTTATATGTGTTTATTAAATCATGCTACACTAGCAATTCTTTATACATAATTTTCGAATGAGCTTTGTATAGCTCATTTTGAATGAGCTTTTTTTTATTAAAAAAATAAAAAAAGTTACAAATAGTTTTTATCACCTTCTGTAGGCTTATTTCTTTCCAAAATAAAGTTTCATTTTTAATGAGTTTGTTGACTACGCTCTCGAATGAGTAATATCATTTAGATAATATTTTGTTGATAATGTTGGTGGAAAAATATGCTAGGCAAAACTACATTTTCATATTTGAGAAATAAATACATTCATTCTTTCATTTCAAAAATGCTTTTGTCAAAAATAGTAAGTGTCATAAAAAGCTTTTATATTGTTACATTATATAGATATATAATTATATAAAATAATAAATATACATCACTAAGTTAGTTGTAACTTGTTTACATTATTTCAAGTTGTGGATGTATCTTTACAAGCTTATCATAATACGTTCCAGAAATATAGGGCTTTTTAATTTCAAAACCTATAATTTGTAAATTTCAATGTTTTAACAGTTTAGCATAAGATTATGCCTATTAAATGGCATAGATGATGCCTATTAAATAGGCATCATCAAAACAATCGTATTTAAGCTGCAAACCATATTCTGATTGTGGATCTGGAAGAATCTGTTTATTTATTTTTTCGTTAAATGAATTCTTAATTTATCCATAAACTATAAGTGAATAATTTTCAAAGTAAATTATTGTTCACTTTTTCTTGATCATAAATCGATTGCTCACCAGCTATGTAAAGTGTTTGATCCTTGAAAGTCTAGTCAACTAATAATCATTTACTATAGCATTAAAAATACATTCTAAAACAAATTAGATCATTGAATTGAGGCTACATATTTTGTATTATAAATAAATTTAAAAAATGGAAATATCTTAATCTTAAAAATAAGTTTTGTATAAAATATGTTTTATATCACTTATGTAATCAAAATTACATAAGTGATACTATAAGATGAAAGTATAAGTGTTACTTTCTCTAACTACGACTGGATTATGGCTTTCCATTTGGGATATTTGTTTATCTTTAGATGTATACTAAACTTGTTTTAAAAATTAATACCCGAATTTAAATAAAAATTATCGCTATTAAACGCTTAGAATGCAAGAACACAATTTTACCATCGTATTATTGTTGACACTTAAAAAAAGAGAAATTTATTTTGAGTGGTAAATGCGTGTCAATAGCGCGTTTACAAGCCCACTAAAAATGACAAAAAAATTATCAAACGGATAAAAAATAATCCTACAAACGAATTTTGAATAGTATGAACAAGGAAGTCTAGCGGATGTACGAAGGGAACGAATTCCAAACAAGAGGTGCAGCAACAGGACAGTTACGGTGGCGGTAATTTGTCGAATAATTTGGAGTGTAGAGAAGAAGGGAATGATATGATCTTAGGGATAAAGAAGCAGGACGAGATTTATCGAGATATTGAAGATGTAAGGATGAATGGAATTGCGATTCAGTACACGATGGGTCACGGTAATCAAACGAAACTGGATACGATGGCTAATTGTGGGAAGCCAGGAAAGATTAAAAAGATGCTAAGATGTGTGGTTAAAACGGCGGAGACGTAGGAGAACGCGAGTTGCTGAGTTTACAATACGTTGAAAAGGTTGGAGAGTAGTTTTGGGAGAGTTCGAGAACAGGTTAAGGCAATAATAGATTCGGGAAAACAAAGAGCGGATAAAAGGGAAAGACAGAAGCGAACATCGATCAACCTGTGAATAGGCGAATATCACGTATTAGTAAGAACGAGGAGCGGACTTTCTCGAAATCAAATGGCTTTAGAGAAAGATGGCTGTCGAAGTAGAAACAGAGGAATACGATATCATTAATGACAGGAAGCATGGTTCAGTAGATATATAAGGTAGATGGAGTAATGTTTATGTTAGAGGGAATTATTCATATAATTTTGGACTTTGCAGTATTGAGTGAAAGGGGAAGTGAAGAAAATAGCTTGGAAACGGTTAAAAGGCAAGCGGAGGAAGTGGATGCAAGATCATCGATTTGAGAGGAGGGTAGATATCAGCATTTGCATAACATGAGATTTGTGTGTTCTGGTTATTGTAGAGAGATCATGAGAAGGGAGGAAATAACGGGACATAGTACTGAGCCTTGCGGAACACTGTGTGCGAGAGAATACGGTTGAGAAATAGAATTCTGATGATGCTTGCAACATCTCGCGAAATATATAAATAAATTAGTGTATAATTATTGGAGCTGAATCAAAGGAAAGAAGAAATTGTTTTTGATATTTCGCTAACTTATGTTAGCATCTTCTGAAAATTACGGTAATTTTCTGAAGATGCTAACAGTAGTTAGCGAAATATCAAAAACAATTTCTTCTTTCATTTGATTCAGCTCCAATAATTATTTATCAATAAATGGATCAGTATCAACTATTTAAAATAAATTAGTGTTTTATTGATCCTGTTTAAGAATTTCAAATAAAAAAATAGATCAACATCGATTAGTTTTTAAAATAATTTGTGTTCGCTTCTACTTTTCTAATTTAATACTATTGTTCTATATTAAACAAACGAAATTATAAATACATATATCCACCTTCCAATGATTTGTTTTCATTTCTATTTAGTACTTACCTAATTTAAAATTATAAGCAACACATCATTTAAAACGTAATTCCATTTATTTACTTTAATAATAAGGATTTTCTTAAAAAATATTTTATTTGATATCTTTAAGTTAATACAATTCCCTAGTTATTATCTCTACAAAAATACATAAATCTGATTTGATTTGTTCTACTGACAAGTTATTATTGATCTGTGGACTTTGTTTTCCCTATAATGAAACCTCTATCAGAAATAATAATATTATTAAAAATTTATTTAAACTATTAAGCGAAACATTTTTATGAATAATAAACAATATACTTTGTATTAGAATAAGATATTTGATAATCAAATTTCATCATCGGAAATACGTCCGCTGCTATGTTGGGTCGAGGAGTAGTGGCCGAAACCTGATAACATAGCAGTTCTTCTGATGACCTCTAATTCTTATTCTTATACATCGTCTGTTATTTATTTTTCAATTCATAACATTTAACTTTTCTTTTAAATTTCCATTTCAAATTTTAACTTGATATAAATCTAAATTGTATAAAATCTTATATAATTATTTATCTATAATTTTGATTTATATATAGTGTAAAATACGTAGATTCAGTTATCTGATCAGATTCTTTGTACACATTTTAGCACAGAATCGCGTCGAGATTCCTATCTAGCTTAACAACATATAATTACAAAATCGAAAATGTAAGTATGGCATCGGTTCTGTTGTATTATTTTCGTATAAACTTAAACCAATTACACAAATTATATATTCAAAATCAGAGAACATATTCCAAATTTACAATTTATTTAGAAATCTAAATATTCCAAATTCGTAATTTATTTATAAATCTAATAACAAAATAGGTAAAAATCTCATTGAATGCTCGCAAGAGACTACTACGATAATTGGAGTTATAAATTCATGACAAAAGTGTAAACGTCTTAGAAGCGAGCGTTTGGCGCAAATTGTTGAAACAACCGTTTTACTAGTAGATAGATATTATATTAAGAACAACACCTTGACTTTCTTTGCTACAATTCTTTATTTTTGTGTAATTGCTGTAGATTTAATAACGCTAATAAAAAAAGCAAAACGTCTTAATAATTTATTCTTATAAAAATATTGATATTGTTAAGTGAACAACAACTATGGAATAAATAATGAAATTATTATTAAACGTTTCAGCGCGATTGTAAGAATATATCAGAGGAACGACAACGATTGAGCTGCATCAACCTATTTGGTCATTACATTTTCAAAAATTTGTTTTCATTGATATTATCAAACCAACCACTTATATTTCACTGTACGCTTACCGCAGGCTAATTAATTTGAAAAACATAAAGTATATAATTATAAAAAGGCAGATAGAGAATGACCTCAAAATGTGGTTTGGGATGAAAATCGATATGAAGATGAGGGAAAGCGACAATTATGTGAACCTATATATGAACGTGTTTTGTCTAATCCATTAAGAGTCTGTGAACATATTATAAACAATCACGTTGATAGTTTCGTTGCGCGAAAAATACTAATGTCGAAGGATGTAGACCGAATAAAGCAGAAGCAAAGTCGTTTTAGAATCTTTATTGTGCTTCCAAAAATTCATAAATCACAAAGGCCGTACATCGCACGTCTTATAGTCAGTTGTCTAGGAAAACGAATTAATGAATACCTGAAACCATTGCTTACGTTGCTTCGGCTCATATCGACTCAATAATAATTTTTGTCCGAAAATTAATTAATATTAATCAATTAATTAATCGATTAATCAATTAATTGATTAATCAACTAATTGATATGATTCCAACATTTTTTTATATATAATAAAATTAAATGTTGGAATTATATTTAAGATATGTGTTCTATCAAAATATGTTAACTTAGCATGCGTAAACTATATTCTGTTAAAATATAAAACACTATTTTGTATATTGCAGAACATAATTGCTTAAATCACATTGTAGTTTTCGCATGATTTTGTACACATTATAAAACGACATTTATTATAATATTAAATTATAATTATAATATTAGATAATAATTAGATAAAATAATAAAGCTTACCAAAAAAGACTAGTAAAATTTGTCTTACAATATTTCGGAAGAATTCGATATTATCTGTATCGAGATCTAAATTCATAATTTTATAGAATTGTAAATATTTTAGGACATTCTCAACATTTGCCAATTGAAACAGCAAAATAATATTTTGAAATCTTTTTTCGTATAAACATGACCTTTAAATATATTTCAGCAGCTACTGCGACCATCTCAAAGGATAAATTTCTTACTGATTTTCAATTCTTTAATTTTTATCGTTGAGCCGGCATTAGTAGCTGATGAAATTGCTGAAAGTGTCCTATCTATTCTTTAAAAAATCATGTCATAAACAAAAAATGTGTTGCTTCCATTGAACAAAAATAAAATCACACAACAAGTAGGAAATATACTTCGTTGATATTTAGCACAAATACTAAACTGGTCCAAAGGAGATTAATTTTATTACAATATTCATGAGGCTACTGATACAATCACCAAGAACAATAATAATAGTTAATAAACAACTGTTATTTCTTGCAGTCATCGTGATTGCGAGCCTCCGAAATATTATAAGATAAATTTTAATATATAAAATAGTTTTGACTGATATGATAAGGGACATAGAGTTTAAACGAAAAATACTAATGACTGCAGCTTGGTCGCTTTTACAACTTTTCCGTAAATGATACTCAACATTGCTGAATAACAAATACGATAACTAGACGGACACCTAACGACTGTATTACTACAATGCACAGGAGACTGCAATATTAGAAGGCATTTGTGTTGTTGAATTCACTTGGTGAATACCACAATAAAATTAATTTAAATATTTTTCTTTGTTGCGTACTAGTGCTGAATATAGTCAATAAAGTTTATTATTTCAAAGAATTAGCTTAAAAAGGCGCTTTTCGGAAATTAGAAAAATAGTGGCCGATATCTAAACCGATATCGTAAACTTTTACATAAACTAATAAATCCAGCTCAAACACTGAAAACATTTATAAAGTCTTTACATATTCAAGGATTTCACTTTCCTAATGAACTGTTTTAATATCTTTTTATTATGCATATTACTGAAATTATTATAGATTGAAGGAAACAAGTTTTTACTTTTTTAACAAGCTTTCGATCGTTAGATCATTTTCAAGTTTTAAACGATTGAAACTTGTTAACAAAATAAAATAGTTTGTCCTTGAGTCTTAATAATTTCAGTAATTTGTATAATAATCCACCAGACTCAAATGAATTTCTAATGTATATATCTTTTTATACAAACGATTCATATTCTTGCTAATTCTTAAAACAAACACCAACACTCTCTGAATCATCGTGATATAGTTTTGTGATGTTTAGGCATTTGATTTGCATAATTTACAAAACGGCCCTAGTCTTCACAGCACATTAACAAAAAGCGAAGCTAAATGTTATTTAAGACAGATGATTTCAATCAGAAAGATGGAAAATTGCGCAAACATGTTGTACAAAGAGCGATTAGTTCAAGGATTTCTTCATCTATATAACGGTCAAGTAAGTACGTAATTCTTTTATATTTTTGTATAAATCTTTTCCATTCCGTTTTCTTTATTACAAATCACGATCATTCCACTATTATTATCTTAATATATTTATTTATGAATTGCTATCTGCAAAAATCTCTGAACAAACAGCAGCTACATTTACATGACGATATTCAGTTATTTGGCTTTGCCGTTAAAATTAAGAATCTAAGGTCATGTTAAATAACGATTATCAATAAAAATCAAAAATCGAATAAATTCATTTAACATTTATACAAACCGTTGTCTCCATAAAAACGCTTGTAATGAATAAAACATTTTTAAACTTTAAGATACTGCGACACAAATGACCTTTATTTATATAATCACAACCCAATGATCGTTACCCAAATAATCGCAACTCAATGATCCTTACCCAAATAATCGCTATCAAAATTATTGCTACCCAAATGATCGCTATCCAAACGATCGCTACCCAAATGATCGCAACCAAAATAATCGTTACCCGAATGATCGCTACCCGAATGATCGCTACTCAAATGATCCCTACTCAAATGATCGCTACCCAAATGATCGCTACCCAAATGATCGCTACCCAAATGATCGCTACCCAAATGATCGCTACCCAAATGATCGCTACCCAAATGATCGCTACCCAAATGATCGCTACCCAAATGATCGCTACCCAAATGATCGCTACCCAAATGATCGCTACCCAAATGATCGCTACCCAAATGATCGCTACCCAAATGATCGCTACCCAAATGATCGCTACCCAAATGATCGCTACCCAAATGATCGCTACCCAAATGATCGCTACCCAAATGATCGCTACCCAAATGATCGCTACCCAAATGATCGCTACCCAAATGATCGCTACCCAAATGATCGCTACCCAAATGATCGCTACCCAAATGATCGCTACCCAAATGATCGCTACCCAAATGATCGCTACCCAAATGATCCCTACCCAAACGATCCCTACCCAAATGATCCCTACCCAAATGATCGCTACCCAAATGATCGCTAACTAAACGATCGCTACACAAATGATCGCTACACGAATGATCGCTTCACAAATGATCGCTACACAAATGATCGCTATCCAAATGATCATAACTTAAATAATCGCTACTCAAATGATTGTTACCCTAATGGTCGCTACTAAATGGCCACTACCAAATAATCGCTACCCAAACGATCGCTACTCAAACGATTGCTATCCAAACGATCGATAACCAAATGATCGACATCCAAATGATCGCTTTACTAGTTATCGCTACTAAAATGGTCGATACAAAATAATCGCTACCCAAATGACCGCTCCCCAAATAATCGCTATCCAAATGATCGCTAACTAAACGATCGCTACCAAATGATCACAACCCAAATGATCGATACCCAAATGATCGATACCCAAATGATCGTTACCCGAATGATAACTACCAAAATGATCGCTATCCAAATGATCGCTAACTAAATGATCGCTACCAAATGATCACTACCCAAATGATCGATACCCAAATGATCGTTACCCGAATGATCACTACCCAAATGATCGGTATCCAAATGATCGCTAACTACATGATCACTAACTAAACGATTGCTACCAAATGATTGATAACCGAATAATCGCTATCCAAATGATCGCAACCCAAATAATCGTTATCCGACTGATCGCTACCCGAATGATCGCTACATAAATGATCGCTACCCGAATGATCACTACCTAAATGATCGTTACCTAAATGATCGCTACCCAAATGATCGTTACCTAAATGATCGCTACCCAAATGATCGCTATCACAAAGATCCGTGCTCAAATGATTGCTAAGCAAACGATCGATACCTCAATAATTGCGATTCAATGATCTGGAGTAACACTATATCGATATCCATGACCGCACCCTAAATGATCGTTACACTCATAAGGGGGCCTACGTTACCGCTATTCAAATATCCGTCCAAGGTAGATCATTATATTATACTTAATAATTTTGTCTAGATTTAAATAACATGTCCTTAAAAACTTCACTAAATGTTTGACCAGAATGTTTAGTAATCCACTGCATTTGTTTTGAGAGTATAACCCGTTTTACTAGAATGCGATTTTTTTGTTTACCTCTGATATTGAGGGAATTAGTTTAAAAACGATTTTGCCGCCTATTTTATAGTTTAGTCGATCCATTATAGTATTTATCCACTGGGTTGTTTTTTGGAATATTAAAGCATTGCACTAAGCGACCTAATTAAAATAATTATATTCTATATTATTGCTTTCGGATTATGATCTACAAGCGAAATAGATCAGTTTTTAATGTTAACAGATTTTAATCTTATTTTAATATACCTTGACGTAGATATTATTAATAACAAGTTATCTAAATGACCCTTCCATGTTTTAAAGAAGTGTGAAGTATACAATCAATATTTTTATGATTAGAATTAAATTCTCGATCTAAAATATATCAAATATAATAAAGTATATTTGAATTTTTATTAAATGCTAATATGCCAAAGATATATTTCACATCTACGTTTTTCCATCAATATTTAGAAATAATTTGTTTCTAAATTGCTTACTTATATATCCTCAACTATGCAGTTAATCTACGATATATATAGAGTTAACGGATCTTTTTAGCTAATTTTTTTATTTTTGACTATACGACAAGGAAGCTGTTGGTGTCGGCATAAAAGCCGCGATGGATCCCGATGACGCAATGATCTCTACATATCGTTCTCACGGGTTATGTTATCTTATGGGTGTCTCAATTCAAGAAATTCTGTCCGAACTAGTTGGTTCGTCAGAGGGGTGCTCCAAAGGTAAAGGAGGATCAATGCACACATACGGTCATAACTTCTACGGTGGATGTGCAATTGTAGGCGCACAGGTAAAATTTGTTTAATATTTGTTCAATATTTGCTCGCTTATTATTTTTACTACTATTATATATGTTTTTTAATTTCAAAATTATATCTAGATCGATATCATATTTTTACCCGGTTATTCATAAATGAATTTGCCTAATATTTAATAAACAAAAATATATTTGATTATTGCTGCATATATGTCGTTTCGCAAAAACTATACATTTAAATATTTGGTTTAACTGAAAACAACATAATCATTGCTTATTTAGTAATAAATGATTGTTTTCTCTATGACAAGCAAAAATAAGTTGAGTCACAATTAAATCGGACGAAACAACGTTAATCTCTTTATATTCCATGAAGATAAACGACACAGAAAAAGTAGTGTTTAGTATTAAATAGATTCTTGCAAGGATAATTAATACTGAATAAAATGCGATGGATTTTAATGAGTTATCTCGCTTTAAGTTACATAAAGCGTTTAAGATGAATTTTCGAATCAATTATATCAGCTAACTGAAGCAACGTATATCAAATTATTTATAAATTAAAAATAATGCTAAATAAAAATTAAATAATTAAGTAATAAATAATTATAAATAATTAATAATTATTATTTAATATGTTATGTAATTTATATCAAGTTAAAATTTAAAATTGAAATTTAAAATAAAAGTCAATTTTTATGAATTGACTAATAAGGGATAGATGTCATCAAAAGGAATTTAAATGCTATCAGGTTTCGTCCCCTATTCCTCGATCTGACATAGCAGCGATGCCAAATACATTCTAATAGCGTATTACCACTGATGAAATTTGATTGTCTAGTTCTTCATTCTAATGCAAAGTATATATTGCTATGTTATCAGGTTTTGACCCTATTCCTCGAACCAACATAGAAACGAGGCTAAATTCGTGCTAATAATGTATTTCAACAACAACAATTTTCTGACAAGAAAAAACATAATATAATTTTTTCCTGTCAACCACTGGTTCGGGTGACGGGTCGCGGAGGCAGTGCACGAACCAAACTACTCCATACATCGTGATCTTGGGCGACAGGCAACGTTTTCTTTCAGATACCCAAGGCGGTCTTCGGCCAGTTTTGAGATTTGATCTCTCCACCGGTATCGAGGTCTAACTCGAGGTCTCTTTCCGGAGAATCCGGCCTGGAAAACCCTCCAAGGAAGGCGATCCCTAGACATCCTCAGAACGTGTCCTAGCCACCTCAGCTGACTTTCTTCGATGTGGAGAAGCAGCGACTTTACTTTGAGTCCATCCCGGATGACCGAATTCCTAACCTTATCTCTAAGGCTAAGATTGGTCATACCGCGAAGGAACCTCATTTCGGTTGCCTGTATTCGAGATATTATCCTTTCAATTATAACCCAAGGCTCATGACCATAGGTTAAGAGAAGAACGAAGATTGCGTGGTAAACCGAAAGTTTCGCCCGAAGACTCACCTCTCGCTTCACCACGATATACCTGTACAAAAAACGCATTGCTGCGTTAGCTGCACAAATCCGCTTCTCAATTTCTTTGATGTTCTTGCCGTCCATCGAGAACAATACACCAAGATACATGAAATCCTCCACATCAGGCAGAACATTTTCTCCAATCCGGATTAGCATTGGCACCTGAATCCGATACAAACACATAGAGACAGTCTTAGAGGTACTAACCAACATCCCTGCCGCTTGTCATTCCATCGATAATCTATCTGGTAAGCATTGTAAGTCCTCAGAACAAGAAGCCAACAAAACAACGTCATCTGCAAAAAGCAGAGATTGTATCTTGATGGAATCGAACTGAAGACCGACATCCTGCCGATGAAACTCGTAAAGAAATTTTGCCGTGTAAACAAGGAACAAAAGTGTGGACAAAGGACAACCCTGACGAAGCCTAACGTCTACAACTCATACTTTATTCACACAGAAAAGCAACAGCTACGAGAAAACAGTGTGGTACTCCATACTCCTTTAATACCTCCCACATCCTCTCTCGCGGAAATCGGTCGAACGCCTTCTCCAAATCTACAAGCGCATGTAGACCGGTTGAGCGAACGCCCAAGACCGTTCAAGGATAGTTGAGAGAGTAAAGAGCTGGTCCGTAGTTCCACGACCTAGACGAACGCCGCGTTGTTCCTCTTGCAACTGTCACTCAACTATAGGCCGTATCCTTAACTCAAGAATTCTAGCAAATAGCTTATCAGTTTGGCTAAGAAGAGTGATGCCCCGATAATTAAAACACACTCTTCGGTCACCTTTCGTAAAGACCGGTACCAAACCCCAGTTCGCCAATCACTAGGAACCTTGCCCGACTTCAATGCAACGTTGAAGATCCGTCTTAGCCACTTCATGCATACAACGTTGTGAGCCTTTAACGCTTCAGGTCGAATCTTGTCTACTCAAGAAGACTTGCCATTACGAAGTTTTTAACAACAGCAATGACCTCTTCCAAAGAGACGAGCTCTTCCGTTGGCTCTAAAGGATCTATTTCTACAATAGAAGGCATATCCATCGGATTAAGGAGACTCCTAAAATGCTCTTTCCAAGAACCAAGAATTTCTTGAATGTCACTCAGCATAGATCCTCTCTTGTCATAGACTATTTGAAGAGTTTTCTGCTTTCCAACACAAAGATTCCTGATCGTCCCCCAAAATCTTCGAAGCTGATCTATAATCAAGTTCTAAGTGATCTCCAAACCTCTACCAAGTCGCCTTCTTCGCTTCGGTAACTGCTCGAGCTGAAGCTCTCTGTGCCCTTCGGTACTTGTATACAGCTTCCACTGATTTATCTGACAAAGTTGCCTTGTAAGCCAGCTTCTTCTGCTTGGACAAAATCTCTAACTTTTGTTGTCCACCAAGCAGTTCGAGTATTTCCTCCGCGACAAGCACCTAATGCCTTCGAACCACAACTTTTAATAGTTGCTTTAGCAAGCGAGGATCTCAACATCTTCGATTCCTAATCAATGTTCTTCACCTCTTCTAGCAACCGAGATGAGTCCTCCCGGATGTAGCCAGAAAAATGTTCTTTAACAGAAACATCTGCTACACGCCCCAGCACGCCCTCACACAACGTTTGGGTTTTCCGGGCTTGTCTAGCATCCGATCCGGCCATCGAAGTTACTAACTACAAGGTAGTGATATGTTGACATATCAGCTCCGCTCTTCACATAAGTGTCGAGAAAATAGCTTTGCATATCAAATGAAACGATTACAAAATCGATCATTGATCTTTGACTGAAAGAATCCTGATACCATGTGCATCTATGGATTTCCTTATGTTCAAACATGGTGTTAGTTATGCACAAATTGTTACAAGAACAAAAGTGCAATAATTCAACACCACTCGCATTCAGATCAGAGAGTCCGTTCCTCCCTAACATTTCCTTGCAAGTGCTACTGTCGTTACCAACATGAGCATTGAAATCACTCAATAGAACGAGGGAATCTCCAACAGGAGTACTATCAAACAGAGTCTGAAGATCTCCCACTAAGGCTGCGTTTTCCGAGATAATGTTGGAAGCATACACACAACAATTATTCCATTTCCCTCTTTGACTAAAAGTCACAGAGACGCCAGCCTTTCGTTCACTGGGTTAAACCTCTTTACCACGAACGACAACCGGGGACTTGTAAGTATCCCTACACCTGCCTGTCGTCGCTTTCCGCTGGTAACTCCCGAATATTTCAAGGTCCAGGCTTGATCCAAAAGTTTAGTTCCAATTCCAGAATAGTGAAGAGAAGTCACTCCGACTATTTCAAGACCGATGCGAACCATCTCTTCAACTAATTCTGGTTACTTCTCCGTCAGCGAGATGACATTTCAAGTTCCTACATCAAGGCTAGTCCGCTTCGGGTGTTGATGGCTCTTTCGCTGTATCCGTACAACTGCCTGGTCACACGGCACCCGACAATGAAAACTCCTCCGGTCAATGGTGAGTTGACCATTGTTCTTCGCACTTGATTTATGTTTTGTAAATTTGTTGCTTGTCATTTTCATTGTCTTGGTTTGTTTGTTAGGCTATCTCCCATTCCCGATGTCCTTTGATGATCCAGCATCGCTACTGTAATGAAACAGGCCTCCGTGGCTCTCTTCCGCCTTTTCGTTTATTGTATAATCCGTCGTTGGAGTCATCGGAGGGATCTGAGATAGTATATGAAAAGACTATCCCTACGGCTCTTGCAAGCCGGACAATTATTTAGCCGTTGATCGACGAATGTCAAACATTCGTTGCCAGGGCCGCTCCACGAAGAGGCTAATTGGCAATAGGTGCCAGTTTAATACTTAATCGACTGGCACCTAGCGTCCCTTAATAGCGTATTTCCTCCGATGAAACTTGATTGTCTAGTTCCTCATGCTGATACAAAGTATATTTATTATCTATAAATTTGGATTTGCAATGTCTGCTACACGAAGTATGGCACGCTTAGCAAAGTGTGTTCTTAACCCTAAATTTTCAGCCGTAAGTTTATAGAAACATCCAAACCCAACGACTATAACGATTAGCAACTGATTACAGCGCACATGCGTGTACTAAACGATAAACTATTTAAAAACCAAAATTAAAACATTTGACATGTTGGTATTATTTCGTCCGCCTCTGCCGTGCAGTGGTATACCCGAACTCAAAAGAAGGCTGTGTACCGTGTTGTTATCTTTAGACCCCTGTTCCACTTTTAGATTTGAACCTATGATCTCTCGATCGGTGGCGTAACGCCTTACCGATAAAGCTAACTATGCAGTAAAGCTAAAAATTACTCAGTATATGAAATCAGCTTTCCCACGAATTTCAGACATGGCTTTCTCGAGATGCCGTCAAGGAATATAGCTTCAGATACGGCTATCATCGAATATAAATATCATACTCATTTAATGTGAAACCTAATACTTACATTAAATCGTTTCTGCTAGTGATCCTTTAAGTATTTACTTTCTACTATTTTAACTTTTCTTGATACGTTACAAATAGCAAATTATTTTACGGATATTCTATTAAATCATTTATATTTAACTTAAACGTGTACAAAGAATTGTTCAAAAGTCACGCTAACGTTTTAAATCATGCCACAACGTTTTGGTTGATACCACAACTAATGTTTTGCAATTTAGGTTCCATTAGGTACAGGCGTGGCCTTTGCATTCAAATATAGAAACCAACCTAATGTATGCATTACTCTTTACGGAGATGGAGCTGCTAATCAAGGCCAAGTGCACGAATCATTTAACATGGCTCTCCTCATGAAACTACCAGTAATTTATGTATGTGAGAATAACAAATACGGTATGGGTACATCTGCTGTAGACGCATCAGCCAATATCAAATTCTATACTAGGGGTGATATTATCCCTGGTATAAGGGTATGTACATAATATTATTATCATCATTCAAATACGTTACTTTCAGGCTAAACATATTTATATCCTAAATGTAGATTCAGGTTAAGCATGTTTAGATTCAAATTTAGATCACGTGACCGAATGGTTGATGCGTGCACATAGCAAACTCTATGTAAGGAGTTCAAATGGGTAGTATATGACTCAAATTTCCGAGAGATAAAGTCGAAAATCAATATCTGTCTTCTCGAAACATTACTTCGACCGTCACGAATTTTACGGAATACAAAATAGTTAGCAAAGGGCATTTACAAGCCTGACAGCATATCGATGCTAATAGAAAAGAGATTTACGAGCAGAGATTGATGTAAATAATGTCAATGGCTGAAAAATCCGAGAAGGTTCTTCAACATACTTGTGTAAAAGGTGCATCAAGTTGGTTAAATATTTGTCCGATAAAACACTATGGCTTTCATCTTTCAAGCATTAAATTTCGCATCGCGTTAGCATCAAAGTATAATTGGACTCCTTCAAATACAACATTGAACTGCGTTTGTAGCCATTGAGCCAACATTGACACTAATACCAGAAAGTCACACTTTTGAGCAAGTAACGACAACTAAACAAACAGAAACACGCACGGATATTGCGTGTAATGGACTATTTGGTGGTAGGATGGATCGGGCATTCATAGATTCTGAGTCTTCAATCTGAATCTTACCAAACAAAATAAGTCGAGCATGCTTCTGTTACCATGAATTCTACAATAAAGCGAAATGTGAAGAGCGCATTTTACAAATTGAAAACAGCTTAGTTGGCCCGTTTGTTGTATCAACAAGTGGTGGTCTGGGACCGACGGCATCAATAATGCTAAAATCGTTATCGGTTAAGCTTGCAGAGAAACGGGCATCACCGTATGCTGAATGTATAACTGAGCTGCGTACATTAGTGAGTATTACATGTGAACGATCTGTATTCACCCGTTTCCGAGCTTCAAGAAAATTCAATCGTTTAATTTATAAACCATAAGTTCACAAGCATCATTCAGCATCGAAGTTTTTGAATTCAACTAACAAACATCTACTGAACATTTATTGTGACGAACAATTACTTGTAATTTAAATTTTTTATAAAAAATATTATTAAAAAAAGGATTTATTTTAAAGTGGCAAATGCGTGCCAGCGCACGCTTACATGACCACAACAAAACAAGACTGTGAATCAGGTGTCGAGAAGGTGTCAACGGAGGAGGTGTGACTGCAATTCAGTTGTTATTGTGGTTTAGACCCTATCCCTATATTTAAGCTTTAACATATAGATAATAAGCAAGATAGCATAACTTATATCATCCATAAGCAACGTCGCACTGACCATCATATAATAAAGTTAGTTCAGGAGTATCGAATTCCGTATCTTTATCACATCAAAAGCACAATATGTACTTGATTATTTTTCAAATTATAAAGTCACTTGCCGGTTTACGCTACGGTCGTTATGATTTTATTTTTAGCTAGACGGAATGGATGTTATAGCCGTTCGAGATTGTACAAGGTTCGCAAAACAATGGTGTGCAAATGGTGGAGGTCCAATCCTTCTTGAGATGCAAACGTATCGATACATGGGCCATAGCATGAGTGACCCGGGTACAAGGTATGTATACCACACTTACTCAACAGCAACGCATTGAGGAAAACATACATTTTTTACATAAAATAAATTTTTGTCATCATTTTGTATTCATGATTCTAAGTAAATTAAGAACTAACGATGTAGATGATCGCTCTGCATCATCGAAATTATATATAGATTGTTTCTTACAGGATCATGAAGATCGCTTGAAATCGGGATTGTTGATCCTTTGATGGATGCTTTTTTTATCTATTGAATAGTTGCTAGGTCACACAAGGTGGCTTTCGCATTGAAAACCAACTACATAATCCTTCCTTCATGATATCCATTTCCATGAAGGAAGGATTCTGTAGCTGGTTTTCAATGCGAAAGTCACCTTGTGTGACCTAGCAACTATTCAATATATATATATATATATATATATATATATATATATATATATATATATATATATATATATATATATATATTGAGATAGTGTTAAACTGTGCTCCGGGAGCTAATAAGCTTCAGTTTCATAATTGTAGATGTTGCAAAAACCGGCGTTCGATTACATGTAGAGCAGACTTTCTTATCACTCCTAGACGAGCTGATGGTAGCCGGCAGCACTCATCAGTAGGGTGAACTACCATCAGTCGTTTCGGCTGCCTTGTGATATATTAAAAATGCATCTCAGAGATTTCGCTAACGTGGTAGCATAGGCGTAGTCACTTAATATTAACCATGTGCTTTCCGGATCATCCTGATTTTATTCGGCAGGAATTTTACTTGCTCTCATTGCTTGCTTTCTCACAGGATCCTTTGGAAGATACATTTTTATAAGACTATCTGATACTAAATTATAAAAGTATATCCTCCAAAGGATCCTGTGAAAAAGCAAGTAAAATTCCTGCCGAATAAATTTATAAAATATATATAAATATAAATTATTATATGTATCACCAAGAAATCTTGGTGAAACCGCACTCGGGATCTATCATGCATTAGATGCTTCTTTATATCAAACTAATTGATAAAACCGGAAAAATAAGAATATTATTCGAAAAGCTTTTGGCTGTTACACCTTTTTCAGTTCGTCACTACAGTTGCACAAAAATATTACAGTTCCGTGTTTTTAAAATTCTTTCTGACATTTGATTAGGGAAGAATGTAGAGCTGTAAAAATGCTAATGTTTATGGAAGATTACAGTTATGAAATGCATTTAAGTGCTTATCTGTCATTAGCTGTGCAATCTATTTCCGCTCACATTTCTTTCTTCTTGCCGTATCAGCCATGTCATTTTCAATTATACTCACTCTCATGCTTTATTCAGGATTGCCAATTGTGTGATTAGCAGCACCATATCTTCCTATTATTTTGGCCTTAATGTCTGATCTACGTGTGTTTGCTCTGATATTCATCTGGTTTGAGGTGTCATTGACGTATTGCTGATTACACTTATGATATAGTGCCAAATATACGAGGTTTTTGGAGTTGCAAGTATAATTGCTCTTTACAGTGTATGTAAGACCTGTGTGCGTACTTTTAAATGTGCTTGTATGATTCCTTTCATCACAACATGTATATCGTTGATAATTGCAAGGCCTAGATTCAGTAGCAGGTTTGTACTTTTTTCCCTACTTTAGAATCCTTTTTAGACTCCTGCCACTTATGTCTGCTAATCTTGACTTAAGGATATTTGGCAGTGATGATAAGTTCGCATTATCGTACGCTGTTTGTATTTCTCTATAAAGAGATGAAAGAGCAGGATGATATTCGATGGCAACATTTGCATATTATTCTTTATTATCAGGATGCTTTTTCTTTAATAATTGTTTTCTATCCATCATTCTAACCTCCCTAAACTGTCTTTCGATCTTTTTGTGTATATACCCTAGTTGCATGAACGAGGGTATCTTCATTACACCTGAAGAAGGTGTAACAGCCGAAAGCTTCAAAAAATAGTATTCATCTTTTATCGGTTTTATCAATTAGTTATATATTAGATATATTAATTAGGTATATATAACATAATTTGAAGTATTTACTGTCGCTGGGACCCTCGAGTACTTGATTATATTTGAATTTGAATATTATATTACACCAGCAAATTGAAGAATTCACTTATTTTTTAACGTTTTGACCATTGAGCTTTTTCAATCTAGAATACAGGTAAAAGCAAAATAAAACATGCCATTCAATTTAAAAATTTATTTTCTATTATAGTAGATATGGTCTGCATTTATATCTTTTGATCGATATGTCATTAACTTACCTAGCCACTGATGGTCAATTGCTTTCCTTATACGTGGAGTTTTTAAGTTTATCTCTATAATAGCATATTGAAAGATGTCATCTTTAAGATTGTAAACTTCTACACAATGTTTCACGATCGCCTCTCTCTATATGTTTATATTTTAAATTTGATCGTATGTTGTTTAGTCTTATATTCATTGTTTGACCTGATTCATCGACATATTGAGCATCGCATAGACTGCACATTCCAACGTATACGATTCCCTGAGATCTACAATATGTTACAGTCGTTAACGAATTGCTCAGCCCTGTCGAGGTGCTCTCAAACTTTCGACAGTCAAGGATTTTATCGCAGCATTTTGATCCATTGATCTTACACTTGTTGCAATATCTTTGCTTACAATTATGACTATATTCTTTGTACACGCTAAGCTTAGACTTGAAAAAATACCTTGAGATATTCATTCCTGTGAATATTACTCGATATCTAAACAATTGTTGTTGATTATTTTTTATCAGTATTCTATTTATAACTGGATTACTGTCTCTCTGTAGGAACCGAAGACCGTTATGATACGGCATTATTAGTCTATGATGCCAATTTGATTTCTCTTTTAAATCATTCTTATTTCTATGAATTCGGGTTTTTTGAAGTTCACGATGCACCTGACGTCGTGTATAACCTCGATTTAACAATTCGTTGTTTACGGCTGGTAACCATTTTTCTGCATCTTTACATTCGGTGCATAATCAATCTAAGAGTTTCGTTAAATATAATTGACCTTTTCATACCAGCATTCATGAATTGTTAAAGCTAATAATTAGTACGATGAAAAGCTATATTCGTTACTTATATGAATGTATTTCTAAACTACGGAAGCATGAAAAGGAATTACGTAACGATGATATATTATTTACTATAGATATCGAATCACTAGACACTTCAACTCCCCATGACACAGCGGTCTACAACATACATCAAACTATGGTAGCAGCAGATTACCCAACGTCAACATGTAGATTTGTCAAGTCCGCACTACGATTAATTTTATCAGAGAATATATTTGAATTTGATAAGAAGTTATATAAGCATGTTATTGTAGTGACCATGGGTACACCTGTTGCTCCTACACTTGCAACCATTTACCTAGATTAATATAAAAAATAATTCGTTAAATATTTCAAACGACCTTCCTTTTAGGTTCGTTACATTGATGATGTGTTCGCTATTTGGAGAACAAAAGACCACTCCCTCAATGAGTTAAGTGAATAATTAACATATTTGGACCAACGCGATTTACGCTTGAAACATCACAGTCAGTTAATCTTCTTGATCTTACAATTACTATAGACTGCAATAACACTTTTTAAAACAACATTGTATCGAAAATCAACAACTCAAAAAGTTTATCTACATCTACACAGTAATCATTCCGCTGGTATGAAAAGGTCAATTCTATTGAGCGAAACTCTTAGATCGATTATGCACCGAATGTGAAGATGCAGAAAAATGGTTGCTAGCCCTAAATAACGAATTGTTAAATCGAGGTTATACACGACGTCAGGTGCATCGTGAACTACAAAAAACCCGAATTCATACAAATCAGGATGATTTAAAAGAGAAATCAAATTATCATCATAGACTAATAATGCCGTATCATAACGGTCTTCAGTTGCACAAAGAGACGGTAATCTAGTTATAAATATTTAATTGATGAAAAATAATAAAAAAAACAAACATTTAGACATCGAGAAATATTCATAGCAATGAATATCTTAAGGTATCTTGTTAAGTCTAAGCTTAGCGGATACAAAGATAGTTATAGTCGTAAGCATGGACATTAAATGAGCTATTTTATCTCTTAATGGTTACATCCAGAATGTTGCACTCAAACCCTGTTCAAATGCTAAGTTTAAAGAACTTATTCTCCCGAAACCCGTTTTGAATTAAGTCAAACTACCTCAATCTCATAGCTAAACAAAAAGGAAATCGTATGTATATCACATGTATCATTGTTGTTTAACCTCAGTCTGACGTAGCCAACGCTCCTACTTTATTCCCATAAATATGGTAGCCATGGTAGGCGCAAATGAAGTTCCCATTGGCGTGCCAGATTTCTGAAAAAAGTGACATCCTTCGAATTCACAAATGTTATTTTGGAGAATAAGCTCACCGGAACGAATTCAAAATCTTTCAATAATGGCAACAAACCAGAATAGTCCATTATTAGCTTCAATACTACTTATGCATCACTTGTTGGTGCAAAACGACCTTCCCTCACTTTCCTTTTCAAAACGAAAACATTATATTCAAAATAATTCAAAACGAAAACATTATATTTTTAAAATAATGAAGTAGTATATTGCATCCCCTGTAAAGATGGAATAAAGTCTACATCGTCAAACCAAACAAGGACTACGAAAGAGACTTGAAAAACACAAGGGTAATTTTAAAAGAGGCGACATTTCTTCCGCAATATTTAAACAATGGTTAAACAGTTCACATGCGATTGATTTCGACAATCAATAACACGTCGAGCCAAACACACGTCGTCGTTTAATAAAGGAGGCGGTGCACATCGAAATTAAATCAACCATGCAAGGTCATAAAAGTAATTGGTGCTTAAAATTACCGCCGGATAAGAGTTTGGTTGAACAATATATCAGTTAAATTCTTTCGTTTTTATTCTATACTATGTCATCAGTTGTCAAAGACTAGATTTTCTGAAGAGGCTAATCGCATTAACCAAAATTCAAAAATAAAGCTATTTTTCTTATTTTTCTTGAAGAAAGAGTCAACTAATGATTACATTATCTCCGAACCCAATTTTAAAAGATATTGTTATATGTATTGAGCATTTTAGCTTTCTAACGGCATATTAAATAATTTTAAATAAAAGTTAAAAATCATAATTATAAACATCTACATGTTATAAATAACCGTTTCTACGCGTTGTTAAGTTATCGCACAAAGAAAGAAATCCAGACATATCGCAGTAAAGACCCAATAAAAAAGTTTCAGAACACATTATTGGAATCCGATATTCTAACGGACGCAGATATCAAAGTATGATAATTTTATTCCGTAAATTTGTAATTTTATTAACACTTTTATATTCATCATGTAATTTTATAGTCATCGTTGAATTCATATTGATTTGCTCACATACTCAACCACTAATTGAATTGCAATGCAATTTAAATACTGTAAAATGTGTTATTTTTTAAACTTAAACGGTTAAGTTACGATTAATTTTTTCGTACCATGTGCAGCGGAAATTTATATCTCTAAACTTGAAATTTTTTGATACGGGCAGGAATCATTTGATGTTGACGGAGGGTATCAAAAATTTCGAATTAAAAAATATAAATTTATACTTAATGTCAAAAAAAATAGAGTTGTTAAAAGTTTGACAAATAAATTTAATTTAATAATTTTTAAATAATGTTGTAAGTGAAACGTTAAATTACAGGGGAATAAGCTTTAATTGTGAAAGATGTAAATGTGCAGTTATATTCTCAACATATTAGTTTTGTAAATCGATTTACAAGAAAGACTAGAATCGCCTAAAGTAGTAGAATAATAATTTTGACATATTTGGGGTCATATTCGCACACAGATCAAATTGTCTCACTATGATAAAGTAGCATTGAAAATTGCAATATTGAAGAAAACATGTAATCTTTCTACAATTAAATAGTCTTTTTTTAGGCTATGTAAAAATAGTGTTTCACGCTATTCATAATTTCAAATTAAAAATGCTTGTCATATACTAGCTGATATTCGGGATTGGACATGAAATTATTAAAGCAGCCGCACCTACATCACTGTCGCATACATTTAAAATTAATTTCGGTGTAGTGTATTATCAATTCAGCTAACTAAGTCTACGTATTTAATGTAATTTATCATTTATCATTTATCAACTTGCATAAGTCGTTTAACTTGAAATCATAAATATTTAATATTTTTTAATTGTTCAAACTGTAACTGATCATGCCTTACCGTAATGCAATTGCAACGATTGCAAAAATTACTTTTTTAAAAAATCAATTTATTAATTGTTAAACGACAATGTTTTCATTGTAGGAAAATTTACAACATAATTTAGTTTTTATTTAATATTAATATATTATAATGAATTATACAATAACTTAAGTAGTACGATTGATTTTGAAAACGTATCGATACATGGAAATAGGATAGCATTTATATGGGCGGATAATACTTGAGTATCTTGGCATTAACAAATTTGAAAGAATAATACAAGGATGTACTAGCAATTACTACATATTAAGAATCCTTTCATAATTAATGGATTAATATAAATCCTTAGGTGTAATTATTAAGTAGTTAAGACTTAATGATTAGCAAAATAGTTTAAAATGGGACACTGTGTTTATTCGAAATATTATTAAAACAAATATGAATGCATTATAATTAAACAAATAAATTCATAATTTGCTATAATGAATTATGCAATACCATAAATAGTACGATTGATTTTGAAAACGTATTGGTACATAATACAAAATACACATTGTATTTGTGGGTAAAGAAGTTGTCGTTCAAACAACTAGCATAGCATACATATATGTGATATAGTATTATTGACTAATCAGATTAGATAACTGAGTCTACGTTTGCTATATGATAACAAAGATTTATAATAAATAATTATATAAGATTTTATACAATTTATATTTATATCGAGTTAAAATAAAAAATTGAAATTTAAAATAAAAGTCAATTGTTATGAATTGACTAATAAATAACAGAGGACGTATAAAAATAAGGATTAGAGATCATCAAGAGGAACTACTATGTTATCATGTTTCGGCCTTTATTTCTCGACCCAACATGACAGCCGAGTCATATACATGCTAATAACTTATTTCCTCTGATTAAAATTGATTATCGAATATCTTATTCTAATGCAAAGCATATTGTTTATTATCCATTCATAAATGTCTTTTCGCTAATAGTTTAAATAAATTTTTAATAATATTTTGTAGTTTTTGTACAATTATAAGAAAAAGAAAACAATTATTATACTCGCTTGAAAATTAGCAGCAAAATAGTCGTATCAATAATGTATAGTTTCAGTATTTCTGATAGAGGTTACATTATAGGGAAAGGCAAAGTTCACAGGTCAATAATAACTTATCAGTAGAACAAATCAGATAACTTTGTCGACGTATTTTTTACAATAGATATATAAAGATTAATAATAAATAATTATATAAAATTTTATACAATTTATATTTATGTTAACTTTATTTAAAATTGAAATTTAAAATAAAAGTCAATAGTTATGAATTGACTAATAAATAACGGACGATACATCAAAATAAGGATTATAGGTCTTTATTATATATTACAAAATATAATATACAAAACAGTAAATATTGTAATATATACAAAGGATCAAGGTTGAACCGTACCCGAGATCTTCTTACAGATTTTGTCATATAAATTTAGATGGATTTTCAAATCGGGCAAGAAGTATTTTTGATATTAAAATATAAAAGCTTGGGTCTATGCCTTTGTCAACTTCAAAAAACAGTTCGAAATTGACAAAGACAGCCGAAAGCTTTTTCCATTTTTACTATCAAAAATACTTCTTGTCCGATTTTAAAATCCATCTAAATTTATATAGAAACAAGCACGATGTTAATAATGAATATTATTGATATATTAAAGAATCAAATCAGCTAATTGAGTCTACGTATTTAATATAATTATAAACTAAACAAAACATAATAATGTTAAATCAAAATTTAATAATTAAATAATAAAATTAATAATTGTTTTTAGATTTTCTATAATTTAAATCAAGTTAAAATAAAAAATTGAAATTTAAAATAAACGTCATTTTTATGAACTGACTAATAAATAACAGAAGTTGTATCAGAATAAGAATTAGGGGTAATCAGGAGGAACTGCTATGCTATCAGGTTTCGGTTCCTAACTCCTCAATACAACATAGCAGCGGGGCCAAATACGTGTTAAGGACGTATTTCATCTGATGAAACTATCTAGTATCTTATTCTAATACAAAGTATATTATTTATTATCCATCCATAAAAATTTTCTGCTAATGATTTTAAATTTATTCTTTATATTATTGTGTTGATTTATATATTTTACTATTTTCTGCTTGATGTTAATTTTAATAACATCAAGCAGAAAATTAGAATTTATATATTTATTAAGAAATATAGTAATCATTTCGATCAGACAATGACTGGTGATTATCATGTATGAAATGTGAACCCCAGTATATTCAATATTCTTTGTATCCTATATATACGATTTAAATTTTCTAACTGTTTAAGTTTATACATTTGCACATATTATGAGTTACGGGGTATCCTATTTGACACTATTTCGGGGTAAAATAATACAGAAGTGAATATTTAGCCATAGAGTTCGTCACCATTGATTATTTATTATCAATCTTTAGTGTACAGTTAACAGTAAGATAATTAAATCATCGGGATATATATAATAGGTTTTAAAAATTGCCAGTTGTATGGTGATTAGAATATAGCAGACGTTCAAGCGATTACATCTGTCCCTTTTGATGATAGTTATTAGCTACGAAAAATCAATTGAAATCAAAATTCTATTTACTTTCTCCTTTGATTAGTTAACAAAATAATTATTAATTCGAATGTTTAGACTCTTAGTATTTATAATGTAATAAATTATATAAATAGAAATAATATTAATATACTGAATAGATATATTTGTAATATTAATCAGTTCTGTAAGAATTAATACAGTAAAGAATAATACATTAAGAATTAATGAAATAATACATTATTTACAATAATGTAATAATTATTAATTAATAATAATTGGTAGTTAAAATTATCAAATTTGTAAGCTTTTTTGTGTGTACAGCAAATCGAGAGGGAAGTGACTCAAGAAGTAAGCAACGCCGAAATGAAGGCGAGACAAGCACAGAAACCAGACAGTACAGAACTTTTTACTGATGTGTATTCTGATCCGGTAGCAAATCTATCAATTAGAGGAGTGGATAGATCAATGGAAAGTCATGTTAGTGAACTATAATCAGCTGTATAACCAATGTCAAACGTATCCGACAGATAATAATTATACATTTAATTTTAATTTTATAAATCAAAGGAAAGAATACTCGCTTTTTTCTAATCTATGCGATTTATCCAGTTTAAAAACATAAACTTTCGACCAATTTACACACCTAATTTTTAAACAAAAAATCGCATTTTTCAACTAACAAAAAGGAATTCTGGACAAATCAAAACAACACAAGACTGAATATTTAATTGAAATTAATATAACAAGATATTCTGACAATTGTATATTATCATTTGAATTAATACATGTAATTAGTTTTCAATGCTTGAATTTGTGATTTATCTTTATAACGATAAGAATAATTTACTGAGGTAAATTATTTTACTTGTAGTCTTGTGTGTTTATTCACATTTACAGCCATTTTCATTAATATTGACAATAATATTTCAATATTATTGACAACAATATTTTACTAATATTGACACATGTATCATTATTATTGACACATATTTAACTGTTATTGACACCATATTTTTTTATTGACACCATGTTTAACCATTATTGACACCGTATTTCATCAATATTGACACCATGTTTAACAATTATTGACACCGTATTTCATCAATATTGACACCATGTTTAACAATTATTGACACCGTATTTCATCAATATTGACACCATGTTTAACAATTATTGACACCATGTTGAACCATTATTGACACCGCATTTCATTATTATTGACACCATGTTTAACAATTATTGACACCGTATTTTATTATTGACACCATGTTTAACAATTATTGACACCGTATTTCATTATTATTGACACCATGTTTAACCATTATTGACACCGTATTTCATTATTATTGACACCGTGTTTAACCATTATTGACACCGTATTTTATTGATATTGACACCATGTTTAACCATTATTGACACCGTATTTTATTATTATTGACACCATGTTTAACAATTATTGATATTGTATTTCATTATTATTGACACCATGTTTAACAATTATTGACACCCTATTTCATTATTATTGACACCATGTTTAACCATTATTGACACCGTATTTCATTAATATTGACACCATGTTTAACAATTATTGACACCATGTTTAACAATTATTGACACCATGTTTAACCATTATTGACACCGTCTTCCATTAATATTGACACCATGTTTAACAATTATTGACACAATGTTTAACCATTATTGACACCTTATTTCATTATTATTGACACCGTGTTTAACCATTACTGACACCGTATTTTATTGATATTGACACCATGTTTAACAATTATTGACACCGTATTTCATTATTATTGACACCATGTTTAACCATTATTGACACCGTATTTCATTATTATTGACACCGTGTTTAACCATTATTGACACCGTATTTCATTATTATTGACACCGTGTTTAACCATTATTGACACCGTATTTTATTGATATTGACACCATGTTTAATCATTATTGACACCTGATTCTATTATTATTGACACCATGTTGAACCATTATTGACACCGCATTTCATTATTATTGACACCATGTTTAACAATTATTGACACCGTATTTCATTATTATTGACACCATGTTTAACCATTATTGACACCGTATTTCATTAATATTGACACCATGTTTAACAATTATTGACACAATGTTTAACCATTATTGACACCGTATTTTATTATTATTGACACAATGTTTAACCATTATTGACACCTTATTTCATTATTATTGACACCGTGTTTAACCATTATTGACACCGTATTTTATTGATATTGACACCATGTTTTACAATTATTGACACCGTATTTTATTATTATTGACACCATATTTAAGCATTATTGACACCTAATTCCATTATTATTGACACAATGTTTAACCATTATTGACACCGTATTTTATTGATATTGACACCATGTTTAACAATTATTAACACCGTATTTTATTACTATTGACACCATGTATAACAATTATTGACACCTAATTCCATTATTATTGACACCGTGTTTAACCATTATTGACACCGTATTTCATTAATATAGACACCATGTTTAACCATTATTGACACCGTATTTTATTATTGAAACCTTAACAATTATTGACACCGTATTTCATTATTATTGACACCATGTTTAACAATCATTAACACCGTATTTTATTATTATTGACACCATGTTTAACAATTATTGACACCTAATTCCATTATTATTGACACCGTGTTTAACCATTATTGACACCTAATTTCATTATGATTGACGCCATATTTAACAATTATTGACACCGTATTTTATTATTAATGACATCATGTTTAACCATTATTGACACCTTATTTCATTATTATTGACACCATGTTTAACCATTATTGACACCGTATTTTATTATTGACACCATGTTTAACCAATATTGACACCTTATTTCATTAGTATTGACACCATGTTTAACCATTATTGACACCGTATTTTATTATTGACACCATGTTTAACCATTATTGACACCTTATTTCATTATTATTGACACCATGTTTAAGCATTATTGACACCGTATTTTATTATTATTGACACCATGTTTAACCATTATTGACACATTATTTCATTATTATTGACACCATGTTTAACAATTATTGCCACCTTGTTTCATTATTATTGACACTATGTTTAAGAATTATTGACACCGTATATTATTATCGACACAATGTTTAATAATTATTAACACCGTATTTGATTATTATTGACACCATAATTAACAATTATCGACACCTAATTCCATTATTATTGACACCGTGTTTATCCATTATTGACACCTTATTTCATTATTATTGACACCATGCTTAACCATTATTGACACCTTTTTTCATTATTATTGACACCATTTTTAACAATTATTGACACCGTATTTCATTATGATTGACAACATGTTTAACCATTATTGATACCGTATTTCATTATGATTGACACCACGTTTAACCAATATTGACACCTTATTTCATTATTATTGACACCATGTTTAACCAATTTTGACACCGTATTTCATTATGATTGACACCTTGTTTATCCATTATTGACACCTAATTTCATTATGATTGATGCCATATTTAACAATTATTTACACCGTATTGTATTATTATTGACACCATGTTTATCTATTATTGACACCTTATTTCATTATGATTGATGCCATATTTAACAATTTTTGACACCGTATTTTATTTTTATTGACACCATGTTTATCCATTATTGACACCGTATTTCATTATTATTGACACCATGCTTAACCATTATTGACACATTATTTCATTATTATTGACACCATGTTTAACCATTATTGAAACCGTATTTCATTATGATTGACACCATATTCAACAATTATTGACACCGTATTTCATTATTATCGACACCATTTTAGCAATTATTGACACCGCATTTCATTATTATTGACATCATGTTTAACAATTATGTAGAGGTATTATTGCCCTGCTTGCCTCGCGGCCAGGGAAAAAATAATCATATGTAAATAAATAATCTAAATTCACAAGGAAGATGTGAATTACAAATGTGAGTAATATTTGTAATTATAATTCTTTTCATTCTTCAGTATTGCGCTTTGAATATGTAGAATTTGATTGCTGATTAGCGTTGAGTGGGTAGCATGTCAATCTTTTTTAATGATAGTTGTTTAAGGTACTAATAAGAATATACATCTGATCGATTTGCAAAGATGACCACAGAATATACATATGCACATAGCTGATCTATCGTGACATTGAATTTTTCTTGAACAATACTTGTCATGATAACCGTGTGTTGATACACGCCAAGCTATCGGCCGTTTTGAGTAAGAAGCTGTTTTCCATGCTGTTTGAGTGATAACGGGAGTTAGCTTATGATCGTTGTCCAAATTATTCCATTTATTTTTTAATGTTTCAGCATTTTTGTCGAATTCCGCTGTGTGTGGAAGATTTAACCGATCACTTATTTCGATGGAGCACTGTTCTAAACGAGCGAGAAAGGCCACAATAGTAGATGATATTCTCGGAGATAATCCAACTATGCGCTTGACAAAACGCCATTTGCAGGCATCCAATTGTCTGAAATTATCTGCCCTTAGATCTAACCATATTGCCTGAATTCCATAAGTAATTATTGGTAGAAGCATGATCCTAAAGTAGTTTAGCGCGCCTTCAAAAGATATTGAACCTATATTTTTATCAAGTCAGGTAACTATTGCCAGTTTCGATGCTTTTTGTTCCATGTGTTGCGTAAAATACCATCTTGACGTCAGTAGAATGCCTAGGTATGTATAGCTGTTACAAAATTCCAAAGGTTCACCGTCGATTACTAATCTATCATTACGACATAACGGTCCACCTTTTCTAAATTTCAGGACCTTTGACTTCCGTTTATTTATTGATATCTCGTTTACTACACAAAACCTCTCTAGGGCTGTCAAGGCTTTTTGAGCCGCGATACCATTTGAAGATAATATGACGAGATCATCAGCATACAAAACACATTTTATTTTTGAGGAAAAGCTACGTAGCATCTCCGGTAAGTCCGCTAAAACGAATGAAAATAGTAGAGGGCTCATAGGGTCTCCCTGTAGCACGCCTCGGTTAATCACAAACGAATCCAAAAATCTGAGTCCATCAAATACACGTACCGAACTAGGTTGTAGTACTCCAAGCAATAGATTCAGAAAACGACCAGAAATTCCAAATCTTCTATGGAGTTTATCAAGCAGAATGTTTCGATTAACTGAATCAAATGCTTTTTGAAAATCAATGAAAATTGCATACAACGATGTGTGACGACTGTACGAGTCAATGACCAGGTCTCTAACAATTCTAATAGCGTCAGTCGTAGATCTACCACGGCGAAACCCATGTTGCTCATTTGGGAGCATAAAACCTCGATCGTTTACTAACCGAATAGACATGACTAAAGTCAGAAATTTGTAGCAGTGGTTTAGCAAAGCGATTCTGCGGTAAGAGTTTGTGTCATTTGGAGATCCTTTGCCTTTATATAGTACCTTTATTACACTCCACCGCCATGAGTCAGGTATAGTAGCACCATGAAGCAGTGAATTGAATAGGAAAGCCCAGTAGTTACTTAATAACGCATAAGAAGATTTGATATGTTCGACACATAAGTCATCTGGGCCAGAAGCTTTGTTATTCTTCATCAATTTTACTGCCATTTCTAATTCTTAAATGGTAAATTCATAGTTAAGAGAATTATCGTTTATTAATGATGAAATACAATCTATAGGCAAACTTATTGATGTATCCTTTTTTAGAGGGTTCTTATAAATTGTGTGAAAATGAGAAACTTACACTGATAATTTAATTTGAGAAGTAGTAGACTTATTTTGATTTCTTAATTTCCACGGCGCGACTTCTGCTTGAAGAATGATTTTTTGTTCTTCCCGTGATATTCAAGCCTTTCTCCACGATGCATTTAGACGGCAGTATTGTTTTCGTAAGCACGAGTATTCTTCACAAACGTCAAGATTAAATCGTAATATTTTTTGAATCGGGTTAATGAGTGTTGCATAGAACGTAGCCATTCCGGTTTTTGCTTGTAATGTTTGAACTGTTTCCGATATTTCTCTCCCGACATGATGCTAATAAGGTGGAAGTTAGGCAATCCATACTAACTCACAACCTGCCAACGGACAAAAGATCAAACGATTTATTAATCATATGATGATTAAGAGATGGGAAGCATATGCTCCTACTCTTACTGTTTTTAGGAATTAACTGTTGTTGGTGTCTAGTTACAGCACAGTGAAAGATACATGATAAGGGTTTATGTTTTCGTACGAGAGACCATCTGCTTGCAAGCTCAAGGTGTATGTTATGTATCGGGACATTAGATAAAACAAAGTCATTACAACTTCGACCGTTCCACGATTCGTCGACAATTTTTCAACTGGGATATGGAGTTCAAGGTTTAAAGATCTAAAGTAAGCTTGTAGTTGCTCAAGTTTGTTCGTTAACAGTGACGTATAACGAGAATAAAAATCACCTGCGAATGACACCATATTTAACAATTATTGACACCGTATTTCATTATTATTGACACCGTTTTAACAATAATTAACACGACATTTCATTATTATTATTGACACCATGTTTAACAATTATTGACACCGTATTTCATTATTATTGACACCGTATTTCATTATTATTGACACCATGTTTAACAATTATTGACATCTTATTTCATTATTATTGACACCATGTTTAACAATTATTGACACCATGTTTAACAATTATTGACACCATGTTTAACAATTATTGACACCGTATTTTATTATTATTGACACCATGTTTAACCATTATTGACACCTTATTACATTATTATTGACACCATGTTTAACAATTATTGATACCTGATTCTATTATTATTGACACCATGTTTAACAATTATTGACACCGTATTTTATTATTATTGACACCATGTTTAACCATTATTGACACCTTATTTCATTATTATTGACATCGTGTTTAACCATTATTGACACCTAATTTCATTATGATTAACGCCATATTTAACAATAATTGACACCTTATTTCATTATTATTGACACTATGTTTAACAATTATTGATACTGTGTTTCATTATTATTGACACCATGTTTAACCATTATTGACACCGTATTTCATTATTATTGACACCATGTTTAACCATTATTGACACATAATTACATTATTATTGACACCATGTTTAACAATTATTGATACCTGATTCTATTATTATTGACACGATGTTTAACAATTATTGACACCGTATTTTATTATTATTGACACCATGTTTAACCATTATTGACACCGTATTTTATTATTATTGATGCTACGTTTTACAATTATTGACACCTTATTTTATTATTATGACACCATGTTTTACAATTATTGACACCTTATTTCATTATTATTGACACAGTGTTTAACAATTATTGACATCGTATTTCATTATTATTGACATCATGTTTAACCATTATTGACACATAATTACATTATTATTGACACCATGTTTAACCATTATTGACACCTTATTACATTATTATTGACACCATGTTTAACAATTATTGATACCTGATTCTATTATTATTGACACTATGTTTAACAATTATTGACACCGTATTTTATTATTGACACCATGTTTAACCATTATTGACACCTTATTTCATTATTATTGACATCGTGTTTAACCATTATTGACACCTAATTTCATTATGATTAACGCCATATTTAACAATAATTGACACCTTATTTCATTATTATTGACACTATGTTTAACAATTATTGATACTGTGTTTCATTATTATTGACACCATGTTTAACAATTATTGACACCGTATTTTATTATTATTGACACCATGTTTAACCATTATTGACACCTTATTTCATTATTATTGACACCATGTTTAACAATTATTGATATTGTATTTCATTATTATTGACACCATAATTAACAATTATTGACACCGTATTTTATTACTATTGACACCATGTTTAACAATTATTGATATTGTATTTCATTATTATTGACACCATGTTTAACAATTATTGACACCTTATTTCATGTTGATTGACACAATGTTCAACAATTATTGACACCTTATTTCATTATTATTGACACCATGTTTAACAATTATTGATACTGTGTTTCATTATTATTGACACCATGTTTAACCATTATTGACACCGTATTTTATTATTATTGATGCTACGTTTTACAATTATTGACACCTTATTTTATTATTATGACACCATGTTTTACAATTATTGACACCTTGTTTCATTATTATTGACACAGTGTTTAACAATTATTGACATCGTATTTCATTATTATTGACATCATGTTTTACAATTATTGACACCTTATTTCAAGGTTTAAAGATCTAAAGTAAAAAAAACGATTTATTTTAACGTGGCAAATGCGTGCCAGCGCACGCACACACGACCACAACAAAACAAGACTGTGAAGCAGGTGTCGAGAAGGTGTGAACAAAGGAGGTGTTTGAATGTGATAAAGGAGGGAGCGCGGCGGACGTCAAGAGGAAGTTGATTCCAGGCGAGTGAGGCGGCGACGAGGAAGGATCGAAGACCGAAGTTGTTGGAGTAATTGGGAATGTGGAGTAAGAGGGTATGACAGGAACGAAGCGATAACGAGGTGGGGCGAGTATCGTCTAAGAAAGGAAGGTTGATGAACGATGGGGAGCCGACATCGATGAGACGAAAAGTAACGAGAAGAAGGCGGAGTTTGATGCGGATGTGGATGGTGGGCCAGGAGAGTTGGGCAAGATATGTTGATGTGTTGGTCGAAGCGACGGAGACGAAAGAGCACTCGAACGGCGGTGTTGATTATTCGTTGTAGGGGTAGGATGATGGATTTTGGAGAATTGACGAAACGGCTAAGGCAGTAATCGATTTTAGGGAAAAGAAGCGATGAAAGAGACATACAAGAACGGAAGTCGATAAGGGGGCGGATACGGCGGATGTCACGGAGAATTAAGTTAGACGAGCGGACCTTGTCACGGACGAAGGGTTTAAGGGAAAGGTGATCATCGAAATGGAAGCCTAAGAAAGTGAGATTGTGGACTATAGGGATGATCGATGAGGCAAAAGAAACAATGGGAGGAGATATGTTTGGTTTACGGGGAGGATCCACATTATTTTGGACTTTTCGGGGTTTAGAACGAGATGGAGATTGGAGAGACGTTTGTAGATAGAAGAAAGACAGTTGGAGGCAGAAATGCCGATATCGTGTATGCGATGTGCGGGTGCATGATCATAGATTAGAATGTCATCGGCGTATTGTATGACCTTAAAGGAGTAAGGTTTGATAAACGGAGATAGATCGCCAAGCAGAAGAGAGAAAAGCATAGGACCTAGGACTGAACCTTGTGGGACCCCGCAAAAAATAGGGATGGGAGGGGATGATGATGAATTAGAACAGACGCGAAAGGAACGGTCGGATAGGTATGAGGCGAACCATGCTACGGAGGAGGAAGAAAATCCGTAATCATAACGAAGGCGAGAAAGGAGGACGGAGTGGTCGACAATGTCGAATGCGGAGGAGAGGTCGAGGGAGATGAGAACACTATATAGAGCCTTGTCTCGAGAAATGAGTAAGTCGTTGTACACTTTTATGCATGCGATTTCTGTCGAGTGATTAGAGCGGAAAGCGGATTGGAAAGGAGGGTACAGATTGGATGAGGAGAGATAAGCGTTGATTTGTATTAAGATGATGCGTTCTAAGAGCTTAGAATGAGTAGGGAGTAGCGAAATGGGGCGATAGCTAGAAGGAAGGGAGGGTTGAGCGATTGTTTTTTAAGGATGGGACGAACGATTGCGGATTTCCAATGTGAAGGGAAGATACGACTGTGGATGGACGAGTTAAACAAGGTTGTGAGAAATGGGGATATCGATGAGCATATAGATTTTAATATGTGGGTAGGCAGGGGATCGGCGGGTGAGGTTTTGTTGGGCAAGGACATGAGGACAGATGATATTTCTGTAGGTGAGACAGGGAGAAGATGAAAGAGTTCCGGAAGGATGAGGCTAGGCGGGGCAGAGTGGGATAGGATGGAGACCGGGGTGTGAGAGAGCAGCGTGGATACTTTAGTCTGGAGAAATGACGAATAATCATTAGCATTGATGTTGCACGGCGTAGAGGAACGAGCCAGGATTGAGTTAAAAGTATGCCAGAGAGTCTTAGAGTTGAATGAAGTGATGATTTTATGCTGCCAGAAGGAGTTGCATTTGGTACGTAGTAGGTTGAGATGAGACCGGCGAAGAGCAAGATAGGAATCACGGAAAGACGGAGTGATCGAGCGGAAATCGCGTCTGAGAGAGCGGTGATAGATTCGAAAAGCATGGCGGAGTCGATGCTTTGAGAGTAGACATTGGATGTCAAACCATGGGGCACGGTGCAAGCGACGGTGTGGGTGAGGCTCGAAGGGCAAGAGAATATCGAGAGTGGATGTGAGTTCAGAGTCGAAAAGAAAGGCGAGATCGTGAGGAGATGAATATGTTATTGTGGGTAATGATAGAGACGATTTGAGTAAGGCAGAGCAGAGAAGGGAGAGTTCAAGATTTCTCCAAGGGCGAAGTAGGATTGTAGGTGTGTGAGGGGGTGTGGTTGCGAGTGAGATCAAGGGTGATAAGAAAGTGATCGGATAGACCAGGATCAGAGATGGACAGTGAGGTGTAGGCAGCAAAATGATCGGGGACAGCGATGATGTCGAGTGCCCCACCAAGTATATGTGTGGGGGCAGTGGAGATTAGTTTGTAATTGTAGTTGGATAGAATGTTGATGAAGCGGATGGAATCTGTGGAAAAGGGGCAGTCTAGGCGGATATTGAAGTCGCCTAGAACGAGTGAAGGGATTGAGGACAAAGAACAATGAGAAAGGAGGTCAGCGAGTTCGGTAAAAAATAAGGCTGTAGGAGCTGATGAACCAGGACGGTATACAATGGCGAGATCTAGAGTGATCGGGTTAGAATAACGACAAGTGAGCAATTCAAAAGAGCAAGGACTGAAAGGGGTATTGATTTTGCGAAGAGACGCTGGGTGACGCGCGAATGCGACGATGCCGCCATGATTAGAGGATTTAGAAGGGCATGAGCTGAGGGGGCGGGCGGATTCGACTAGGGAGCAACCGGCAGAGAGCAGACGGCGAATGGAAAGGTCGTCGGAATCTGAGTGCCAGGATTCGGTGAGGCAGAAGAGATCGATGGATTGCTTGGTGAATAGGTTGAGGATAAGATCGGATTTATTGAGAATAGATCTAGTGTTGAGGAGACCGAGGCGGAAACCGTGTGCTGTGGCGAAAGAGTCTAGTGGAGAAGACACATAGGAGAGATGGAGCGCCATCGAATTTTTGGACGGGTGTGGACAACTTGAAAATTTCCGTCTATGTTTCGGATGGAGAGTGATGTTTCGCCGTTTTCCTCGCGACGGCGTTTTTTGATGCGGGCTGAAGAGATTTGAGCGATTTCAGAAGGGGCGCGATCGGGGAAAATTCGAGTGGTTGAAGATGACATGAGTTTGAATCGTTGAGAGAGGACAGAAGACGCGTGAGAGCGATGCTTGAAAACAATTTTTAGGAGAGGGGCTGGGAAGGATTAGATTGAGAAGATTTCTTTAGACGGATGAATGCGACAGGAGAAATGTCCTTGAAAAAGGATGGTTTATCCGAAGGAACAATAGACGGGAGGATTGATCTGAAGGCGGAAACATCTTGGTCCAGACGTGTTTGTGGAGATAAAGATTTAGAAGGCGTGATATTAGTAACAATGACGCAACGATCGCGAGAAGCAAAGCGCTTCCGTAAAGGAGGACGACTGACGTGAGTAGGTGAGATCACGATAGAAGAGCTGTCAGTTGATGATTTGGAGGGATTTGGTTTGACGACGGGAGACATAGAGGATAATGAAAATAAAGAGGGTGGCAAGCGATGTGAGGAAAGGTTATGAGTGGAAGGATAGTGGAGGTTGGTGGAGGTGATTTTGATTGATGGATGCAAGGTATTGAGGGACGAGACGGGAAGGACGGGACGTGGGGTGTCGGGGAGTGAATATACATTAGTTGTAACAATTTGCGGCTCCGTCACTGTCTCGGTAGATTTATCATAAACTTGACAAAATCCATCTTGCTGCGATACAATTTGCGGCTCCTTCACTGTCTCAGTAGATTTGTCAGAAATTTGAGAAATTCGATCATGCTGCGATGCCATTTCCAATTGCTCTAATCGTTTTATTATCAAGTTGATTTGTTTCGCCGCCCAGAATCCGCTGTAGAACGGTGGCCCGACACAAGTTTCCTGACCCAAAGCACAATTATGCGTTACTGATGTCCAGATTTGACAGCCGCTAGCGGAGCATTCCACTTGTATGTTCTCGAGCTTGCCGGTTTTATCGGTATCAACAGAGATTGCTCGCTTGGCTTTTGGTAGATTTTTCTTCTTGGCTCCCATTAACTGTAGGTTGCAATAGTTTACGATTTTTAAATAATTGTAAGTAGTTAATTGTAAGTAGTTCGCGTTAGTAGTAGCGAACGGATGTCGTCGATGGTTGTCGATGATTGTCAAGCGGATGGTTGTCTTTAGTTGTCGTCGAAGGTTGTCGTTTGGTTGTCGTTGTATTTACTTTAGATTGTATGTTATTTTATTGTATTTACTTTAGATTGTATCTTTATTAGAAACCAAAATTTTTTTAAAGTAAGCTTGTAGTTGCTCAAGTTTGTTCGTTAACGGTGACGTATAACGAGAATTAAAATCACCTGCGAATGACACCATATTTAACAATTATTGACACCTTGTTTCATTATTATTGACACCGTTTAAACAATAATTTACACCGCATTTCATTATTATTGACACCATGTTTAACAATTATTGACACCTTATTTCATTATTATTGACACCATGTTTAACAATTATTGACACCGCATTTCATTATTATTGACACCATGTTTAACAATTATTCTCACCGTATTTTATTATTGACACCATGTTAAGCAATTAGTGACACCTTATTTCGTTATTATTGACACCATGCTTCACAATTATTGATACTGTGTTTCATTATTATTGACACCATGTTTAACCATTATTGACACCGTATTTCATTATTATTGACACCATGTTTAACCATTATTGACACCTTATTTCATTATTATTGACACTATGTTTAACAATAATTGACACCGTATTTTATTACTATTGACACCATGTTTAACAATTATTAACACAGTATTTTTTTGATATTGACACCATGTTTAACAATTATTAACATCGTATTTTAATATTATTGACACCATGTTTAACCATTATTGACACAGTATTTAATTATGATTGACGCAGTATTTAACAATTATTGACACCTTATTTAATTATGATTGACGCAGTATTTAACAATTATTGACACCTTATTTCATTATTATTGAAACCATGTTTAACAATTATTGATACTGTGTTTCATTATTATTGACACGATGTTTAACCATTATTGACACCGTATTTTATTACTATTGACACCATGTTTAACAATTATTGATATTGTATTTCATTATTATTGACACCATAATTAACAATTATTGACACCGTATTTTATTACTATTGACACCATGTTTAACAATTATTGATATTGTATTTCATTATTATTGACACCATGTTTAACAATTATTGACACCTTATTTCATTATTAGTGACACCATGTTTAACCATTATTGACACCGTATTTTATTATGATTGACGCAGTATTTAACAATTATTGACACCTTATTTCATTATTATTGACACCATGTTTAACAATTATTGATACTGTGTTTCATTATTATTGACAACTATGTTTAACCATTATTGACACCTTTTTTCATTATTATTGACACAATGTTTAACAATTATTGACACCGTATTTCATTATTATTGACACCATGTTTAACAATTATTGACACCTTATTTCATTATTATTGACACCATGTTTAACAATTATTGATACTGTGTTTCATTATTATTGAAACTATGTTTAACCATTATTGACACCTTTTTTCATTATTATTGACACCATGTTTAACAATTATTGACACCGTATTTCATTATTATTGACACAATGTTTAACAATTATTGACACCGCATTTCATTATTATTGACACCATGTTTAACCATTATCGACACCGCATTTCATTATTATCGACACCATTTTAACAATTATTGACACTTTATTTCATGTTGATTGACACAATGTTTAACAATTATTGACACCGTATTTCATTATTATTGACACGATGTTTAACCATTATTGACACCGTATTTTATTACTATTGACACCATGTTTAACAATTATTGACACCTTATTTCATTATTATTGACACCATGTTTAACAATTATTGATACTGTGTTATATTATTATTGACACGATGTTTAACCATTATTGACACCGTATTTCATTATTATTGACACGATGTTTAACCATTATTGACACCGTATTTTATTACTATTGACACCATGTTTAACAATTATTGATATTGTATTTCATTATTATTGACACCATGTTTAACAATTATTGACACCCTATTTCATTATTATTGACACCATGTTTAATCATTATTGACACCTTATTTTATTATTTTTGACACCATGTCATACGTCATAACGGAGTAAGATACACATTATTCAATTTAGCCGAGTTAGCAGGTCTACATGTTGAGCGTGATGTTTTGAATCTTGTCATGGGTTTAAGAGAACGCCAGCTGTTATCATCCTACATTACGACCCACACAAAACAATTGCCTTCGCTCTTTCAAACCCTCAGCAGTCATCATACTTGAATAAATCAAGCAAGGAGGCTACTTACGCCGCTGAAGAGTAGGCAATTCGCGTTAAAGAATGAAAATACCGACATACCATGAAGGACAAGGGTTACATTTTTACCCATGCGGTTGTTGTGACCTATGGGGGATGGAACGTTGTCGGACTACGTCTTATCCGTAGAATAGCGCCCTACCTCTCAGCTCGTCGAACCATTTCTTATTCACGGGTAGCTGAAGAATTATTTCAGCGAAAATCGATCGCGTTAATGGGAGGGAATGCCACGGCTCTCCTGAAGAGCCTCCCCGATGACGACAAAGGCTGGAATGGAGTGTATATTAATTGCAGTGAAGATCCTCAATATCGACTATTGCACTGCACCCCTCTACATCTATTATTTACGGATCTAACCAACAAATATTGCTGCAACAGGGAAATTAACAGAATTGCAGTAGTGAGGAACTAGAAATTTCAAATCTAGTTGGAATGGAGGTACACGCCGTTACCGATAATTTCGGAAATTTTGGAATTCCGTGTGTTGTGCGAGCGAGTGACAAGCGACTGTCTAGTAAGTACTTGGATAAAACCGAGGAATACTTGTGGTTTGGCTCACAAAAGCGGGGAACGTTCAACAACGTGACAGCATACAGAGACCAAGGCCTATATCCAAAAGAGAGTTTTTCGCTCAGTACTAAATATCTGTGAAAAAGATATGTATACAAACTGAGAAACCAAGTTTCTTTTTTAACGCCATTACGCGATCACTCTTCTGCCTCGATATATGTTTGTGCTTCATGTCTAAAAGCAACATACCGGCAGCGAGAACCGAGGATGTAGTCGACAACAAGGCTAATCTATCGACAAGCCATAATCTGATATGATGCGGATAAGATTGGTCAAAACAAGAAAAGTCAAAGAAAATTCGATTTTGCCATCATGGCCCGCCTGGGAAACATGTTCTTCCAACGAATTTAACCGGCACTGGAGTCAAATAAAATATCGTTCTTCGTCATATAAAAAGTTCAACCACGAAGGACCAGCTATAACGGGCTCGAAGCTTCCAACTCTGGCGTCAGTGAACAGCGCAAAACCATCGAGCAACGAGCAAACAGCGACCGCGAGAGATCGTGACGAGCAGGCCAGCAAACTTATTGGACATCAGAGACAATCGAGAAATGCGAAAACGTCGAGCAATGCTAGTTACAGAGAGAACGCGAATGGGTCGATGTCGCGATCATTAATAGGCGCAACGTATCCTTCACAAGGTCATAGAGCCGCTTTTTCGAAGACGGTGCTGAAGATTTAAACATGGGGTCTTCACATGAGGATCTAAGCAGGGAAGATAATTCCCATCTGTGGATGGTTGTAGCGTTCCTGTAGCTGCGGGGCGTTGTCTACAGCAAGGAGATAACCGCGATTGGCACAGTGAGGCGGGCACTCCTCTGAATATGGAGTCGCGTGAAGACGCAAAATTTTCAGACAGTGAGGCCATATCTTGCGCTGCCCGTATAGACGACGAACTGTATGAGGATTTACGCTGACATAATGGATAATTCTATTGTTTTTGTAGATTGACTCAGATATTTTAGTATTTTTGACCTTTAACATTTGATACATTATTTATTAAATAGATTTTAATTTTTATTTAATGGAATTTATTTAAAATATCAGCGTAATTTTTTTAATGTAAACCTATTATTTTATTAATCAAATAAAATAAAATCTCGTCATTTTCAATGCCACGGTAATACCTTCAATACTCATGAATCAAATCAGCTAACTGAGTCTACGTATTTAATATAATTATAAAAAACAAAACATATTAATGCTAAATCAAAATTTAATAATTAAATAATAAAATAAATAATTGTTGTAAGATTTTTTATAATTTATATCAAGTTAAAATAAAAGATTGAAATTTAAAATAAAAGTCATTTTTGTGAATTGACTTATAAATAACAGACGTTGTATCATAATAAGAATTAGAGGTCATCAGGAGGAACTGCTATGCTATCAGGTTTCGGCCCCTAACTCCTCAACCCAACATAGCAGCGGGGCCAAATACATGCTAATGATGTATTTCCTCTGAAATAACTATCTAGTATCTTATTCTAATGCAAAGTATATTATTTATTATCCATCCATAAAAATTTGCCACTTAAGAGTTTAAATTTATTCTTTATATTATTGTGTTGATTTATATATTTTACTATTTTCTGCTTTATGTTATTTTTATCGTAACCCAGTTTAGAATATGTATCTATGAAATTATTTAAATGATTTTGAAGAAAGCCAATATCATTACATATTGTTGCTATTCTTAAAATTTCATTATTTAATGTATTATATTTTATATTATATGGTATGCATGAATGCTCATGCAAAAATATGTTTCTTGTAAATTTAAATATGTCATCTTTACGATATAAATTAATAGTAGTTTTAGTTAATGTTAATTTGATGTTCATATCTAGATATACACCTTCTTTATCATCAATATTGGTTTTGTTAAAAATAAGGCTTTCTTGGATAAATTTGTTCACTAATTAAATAAAAATTATTAGAATTAAATACACATATATCATCAATGTATCGAAACATTATTTGGTATATTTACATAGTTTAGATTTAGTTTTTACACAGTTATGAACAAATTCATATTCTATAAAGCTTAAAAACACGTCAACTATAACTGGGCTACTAAAACCACCCATTGGAACACCTTTTACTTGTCTGAATATAGATGTCCCTACTTTTAAATAATTTTGATTTATCAAAATATTTAAGGATTCTATTAATTCAATTTTATCCATATATTTATATTTATTTGATGGTTTAATTTTTGTTAGATAGGCGTTATAATTATTATAACATATATATGTATATCTTTTTCCGAATATAAGGTTAATTAATTTTACTAACGCTTCTTTAATATCTACTAAACCTAGATTTGTATAAAGCGTACTAAAATCGTATGTATTTATATTTTGAAAATTTATTCCTTTTGTCTGTTCTAAAAATTCTTTTGTAGAATTAATACTGAAATAGTGTTTTATACCAGTATTAATTTCGATTACCTTGCAATATTTTTTAAAATGTGCTTTAATTACTTTAAGTATTTTTTTCATACATACAGAAAGTGGTTTTAATGTACATTTAAACGCACTACATATGAACCTAGGTTTTATTGGATTTTTATGTAATTTTGGATTCCAATATAATATAGGTATAGTTTTATTATCTAATTCAACATTTATACCCTTTTTATCCATTATAGAACAGTGACTTGTAATAATTGTTTCTAAACTCAACTCACTACATTCATATGTTGGATTTACATTTAAATCATTAGAATTAACCTCTTTCATTAGTATATCATAATAAAGCTTTTTGCATATGAAGACAAAGTTATTACTAGCTTTATCAATAGTTGTTATTATATAGTTATCCTTTAATTTAGTAAGTTCTTTATACATATCTTTATTAATTTTATCTTTCCTTTTATAATTGTTTGTTATTTTCATTTTATTTTTAATTTTATCAAATATATTATATAATCTTTCCAAATGTTAATCTTAGATATATTCGAGCTTTCACTATTAATCAGCTTACTAAAGTAATCATTTAAGTTATTATATAACGAATTGTAAATTTTATTTTTGTCGTTGTTATTATTTAATCTATATTTATACCCTTTCGATAGCAGCTTTCTTAATTCACAATTTTCAATTAATTCTAGATTATGGGTACATATATGTTCATTTATTTTATCAAAACTAAGACTTTTACAATTGCATTCTGTTTCCATTGTTTCTAATATTATCGTTACATATTGATTTTAATTCTTTATTATAATTACAAATTTTTCGTCCTAATGGTGGTAGGAGTTTATACCTTATTTTAGAAATATATTTACTTAAATCTGATTCTATTATTTCTATACTTTTAGAATTATTTAAAAGTCCGGCTATATTTATGTTATCTATACATTTATTAATGAAGTTTATGGTTAATGTATATTTTTTATTGTTATTATTAACATTTATTGTCCGATTGTAGTATTTTGTATTACAATAATTGTCTATTATACAACTTAGCCTATCATAGTCGTTAATTAATTTTTGATTTATTGAACATATGATATCTTTAGAAAAACTTCTTATATTTACATAAAGATCTTTTAGCTTATTATCTCTTAAAAGTTGTTTCAATATTTCTAATTGTTCATTTATATACATATCTTTTTTAATATTTTTAACTCTATTTTTCCTATTCCTTTTATCACCATGACTTCTTGGTTTGCGTTTAACCGGATTATTATAATATAGTTGTTTATTATGTATTATACTACTTCTGCTAATTCCTTGTACCACGTCATTCAATCCTAATGGGTACATGGAATTAAGCGTTTTAATCCAAAAATCTTCTTTTTCTAATAGTTTTTGATTTAATATTAATATGTTTTCTTCGATAATATGTTCTAAAATAAATAATTTACAGTTTTTAATATCATGTCCTATTAATCTCATATGTTTATGAAATATAGTTTGACTATTATGCTGTATATTATATATGTGTTGCCTAAACCTAGTTTTTAACATTTGATATGTTTTTCCTATATATTGCAATCCACATGTACATTGTATTAGATACACTACACCTGCGGTATTGCAGTTACAATTATTATTAATATTTAATGAAAAACATTTGTTTGTCGTATTACTTACAATACAATTATTATTTATAACATCACAAACTATACAATTTTTTCTGTTACATTTAAAAGATCTAAAATTGAAATCATTAGTACTTACGTATTTTTTCAATATTGTTGAGTACATGTAACTTTTAAGTCATAATTTTTAACGTTGCTTTTTCGGTGTCGCCATCTTGTTTAGTTGACTCAGACTAAACTTACAACGGGCCATCCAGCAGCATCTGACAGGGGGCTGCCCTCCTTAAGGCGTTTGCAGGCTGGAACAAGATCTATAAAGATCTACCACCTTCACTCCACGCGCTACGCGACCTAGCTATTGGCCATTACCTGGTCTCTTAAACGTGATCACGTGAAGCAGTTTACATTTTAAAGTGTAAACACCTTGGGATGCAAACTTCTCCCTTTTTTAAGAATTAATAATTCATGCTTGTTTGAAAATAAGAAAAAATAATAGTAAAGTCGTAACCAATAATACATAGTTTCAGTATTTCTGACAGAGGTCATATTACCGGGAAAACAAAGTCCACAGGTCAATAATAACATGTCAGTAGAACAAATTAAATCAGCTAACTGAGTCTACGTATTTAATATAATTATAAAATAAACAAAACATAATAATGCTAAATCAAAATTTAATAATTAAATAATAAAATTAATAATTGTTTTTAGATTTTCTATAATTTAAATCAAGTTAAAAAAATAAAAAATAAAATTTAAAATAAACGTCATTTTTATGAATTGACTAATAAATAACAGACGTTGTATCAGAATAAGAATTAGAGGTCATCAGGAGGAACTGCTATGCTATCAGGTTTCGGCCCCTAACTCCTCTACCCAACATAGCAGCGGGGCCAAATACATGCTAATGATGTATTTCCTCTGAAATAACTATCTAGTATCTTATTCTAATACAAAGTATATTATTTATTATCCATCCATAAAAATTTGCCACTTAAGAGTTTAAATTTATTCTTTATATTATTGTGTTGATTTATATATTTTACTATTTTCTGCTTGATGTTATTTTTATAGTAACCTAGTTTAAAATATGTATCTATTAAATTATTTAAATGATTTTGAAGAAAGCCAATATCATTACATATTGTTGCAATTCTTAAAATTTCATTATTTAATGTATTATATTTTATATTATATGGTATGCATGAATGCTCATGCAAAAATATGTTTCTTGTAAATTTAAATATGTCATCTTTACGATATAAATTAATAGTAGTTTTAGTTAATGTTAATTTAATGTTCATATCTAGATATACACCTTCTTTATCATTAATATTGGTTTTGTTAAGAATAAAGCTTTCTGGATAAATGTGCTCACTAATTGAATAAAAATTATTAGAATTAAATACACATATATCATCAATGTATCGAAACATATATTTCATATATTTATATTGTTTAGATTTAGTTTTTACACAGTTATGAACAAATTCATATTCTATAAAGCTTAAAAACAAGTCAGCTATAATTGGGCTACTATTACCATCCATTGGAACACCTTTTACTTGTCTAAATATAGATGTCCCTACTTTTAAATAATTTTGATTTATCAAAATATTTAAGGATTCTATTAATTCAATTTTATCCATATATTTATATTTATTTGATGGTTTAATTTTTGTTAGATAGGCGTTATAATTATTATAACATATATATGTATATCTTTTTCCGAATATAAGGTTAATTAATTTTACTAACGCTTCTTTAATATCTACTAAATCTAGATTTGTATAAAGCGTACTAAAATCGTATGTATTTATATTTTGAAAATTTATTCCTTTTGTCTGTTCTAAAAATTCTTTTGTAGAATTAATACTGAAATAGTGTTTTATACCAGTATTAATTTCGATTACCTTGCAATATTTTTTAAAGTGTGCTTTAATTACTTTAAGTATTTTATTCATATAGACAGAAAGTGGTTATGATGTACATTTATACGCACTACATATGAACCTAGGTTTTATTGGATTTTTATGTTATTTTGGATTCCAAAATTACAATTTTGGATACCCTTTTGGTAGCAGCTTTCTTAATTCACAATTTTCAATTAATTCTAGATTATGGGCACATATATGTTCATCTATTTTATCAAAACTAAGACTTTTTCAATTGCATTCTGTTTCCAATATGTTTCTAATATTATCGTTACATATTGATTTTAATTCTTTATAATTAAATTTTTTTAATTTTTTTAAACAATAATAATATTTTTACAAAAAAATATAAATACAATAGAACGTTTGTCTTCTTCGTAGAAGAAGACTTCTTCGTTGTCTTTTTCGTCCTAATGGTGGTAGGAGTTTATACCTTATTTTAGGAATATATTTACTTAAATCTGATTCTATTATTTCTATTACTTTTAGAATTATTTAAAAGTCCGGCTATATTTATGTTATCTATACATTTATTAATGAAGTTTATGGTTAATGTATATTTTTTATTGTTATTATTAACATTTATTGTCCGATTGTAGTATTTTGTATTACAATAATTGTCTATTATACAACTTAGCCTATCATAGTCGTTAATTAATTTTTGATTTATTGAACATATGATATCTTTAGAAAAACTTCTTATATTTACATAAAGATCTTTTAGCTTATTATCTCTTAAAAGTTGTTTCAATATTTCTAATTGTTCATTTATATACATATCTTTTTTAATATTTTTAACTCTATTTTTCCTATTCCTTTTATCACCATGACTTCTTGGTTTGCGTTTAACCGGATTATTATAATATAGTTGTTTATTATGTATTATACTACTTCTGCTAATTCCTTGTACCACGTCATTCAATCCTAATGGGTACATGGAATTAAGCGTTTTAATCCAAAAATCTTCTTTTTCTAATAGTTTTTGATTTAATATTAATATGTTTTCTTCGATAATATGTTCTAAAATAAATAATTTACAGTTTTTAATATCATGTCCTATTAATCTCATATGTTTATGAAATATAGTTTGACTATTATGCTGTATATTGTATATGTGTTGTCTAAACCTGGTTTTTAACATTTGATATGTTTTTCCAATATATTGCAATCCACATGTACATTGTATTAGATACACTACACCTGCGGTATTGCAGTTACAATTATTATTAATATTTAATGAAAATCATTTCTTTGTAGTATTACTTACAATACAATTATTATTTATAACATCACAAATTATCCAATTTTTCTGTTGCATTTAAAAGATTTAGAATTAAGATCATTAGTACTTACTACTACCAGGTCCGTCCGTCCACCACTACGTAATCGTTTTCCTTCGCGCGATCGATGCATTATCATATCTAATTTAAAGGTTTCCGAATCTGCTTCTCCTCAATGTCGCCTCGATGATGATGTATCTGCTTTCAGGTCTATCCTAGCAACCATTCTTCCTGATAATAATCCATCCCTCTTCAATAATATCGCTCCTGTATCTTTGATCCGTTTAAACAAATCCACTAAATCCAATCATCTCAGTCCTCCACTCCTAAAAATCGTTTTCCGACATAGTTCACATGCATCCTTGGTACTTTCCCAACGTTTTAAACTTCTTACCACTTCGTCTACTTGTCGTATCTTTCCTGACCGCTCCCCTTCTGATATTGCCCAGCTCAATTTAGCTCGCATTGAGAAACATCGACGTGAAACAAACGGCGAGTCATCCTTATCTATACGTCAAATCAATTGAAATTTTCACGTTGCACACACAAGGCCAAAAATTTGATGGCGTCCCATCTCTCTCCCCCTGTCTTTTTCACTAGTCGATCTCGCTCCTAAGCATACTTTTCGTCTTAGTCTATTCAACACTCGCTCCATTCTTCATAAAGCTGATATGCTCCTTGATATCTTCGATCAATTATCTATCGATATTCTCTGCATTACCGAATCCTGGCATTGTGACTCCGACGATCTTGCTATTCGTCGTCTATGTCGCTCTGGTTGTTCTTTAGTTGAATCAGCTCGTCCAATTGCATCTCATACATCTACTGCGTCTAACCATGGCGGTATAGTTGCCATTGCTCGTCACCCAATGTCTTTACGTAAAATTAACGTTAACATCCGTTACACCTCGTTCGAATTACTCATATGCAGATTATCAACTCCTTTCCCTCTGGAACTTGTGATTGTATACCGTCCAGGTTCAGTTGCCCCATCACGTATCTTCTTTAACGACCTTGCAGATCTTATGTCTCACTGTTCATTGTCTTATACTCCTTCTTTTGTTCTCGGTGACTTTAACATTCGTCTTGATCGCCCGGCTGACTCTGACTCTATCACTTTAACTAATCTTTTTTCTGATTTTAACTATAAATTACTTTCAACAAGCCCAACTCATATTCTCGGCGGTGCTCTCGACATCATTGCTGTCCCTATCTGCTTCAATGACTATACTTCCTTGTCAATTACTGATCCCGGTTTGTCCGATCATTTCCTTGTCACTCTTACTCTTACTCGTCCCCATCCTCCTTCTCCGCCTCCATTATTATCCACACCAAGTCGACCTTGGAAACCTCTCGATTTCCCTATTCTCTACACAGCCTTACTCAATTATTTACTCTTTTCACTTGCTCTTAACTATCTCTCTCCCGATGATCTCTGCATTCTGTTTGATTCTGAACTTATGTCGATCCTCAATAACCTTCTGCCTAGTCGACTCCGACGCTCTCAGCGCTTGCGCCATGCTCCCTGGTTCGATTCTGACTGTAGTCTTTCTAAGCGTCGACTCCGTCACTCTTTTCGTGTGTATAATCGCTTTCTTAAACGTTCTCCCAACTCACTCCCTCCAAATCTCCGTGATTCCTACTTTTCTCTATGCCGTTCACATCTTATTCTTATACGTACTAAACGTACTATCTTTTGGCGAAATCAACTCGAGTCATCTTCCAACTCTAAATCTCATTGGAAAATCTTAAACTCAATTCTTTCACGATCATCTACTTCTTGTAATATAAATCCTGATGAATTTTCTTCTTATCTACAAACTAAGCTATCTAATTTACTTTCCCTACTACCCGTAGCCCCCTTGTACCCACTCTTCTCTTTAAATACTTCCCTCCCAGAACTATTCCACCTTCTTCCCGTTTCGTCTGATGAAGTTTCTTCGGTTCTGCTGTCATTACCTAATAAAACCTCTCCTTCTGACCCAATTCCCACTCACTTGCTTAAAAATATCTGCTCCTCTATCTCACCCTTCCTAACCACATTGTTCAACTCGTCCATCCGTAGCCGTACATTTCCTTCCATCTGGAAATGCGCCACTGTTCGTCCTCTCATCAAAAAGCAATCTCTCGACTCCTCACTACCATCTTCGTACCGTCCAATCTCACTTCTCCCAACCCTCTCTAAACTCCTTGAGCGTCTCGTTCTCAAGCAAGTTAATACATATCTCTTTTCCTCTAACTTGTTTCCTCCCTTCCAAGCCGCTTTTCGCTCTAATCACTCTACTGAAATTGCCTGTCTTAAAGTTTATAATGACTTACTCATCTCGCGCGATCATAAATTATGTAGTGTCATAGTTTCTCTTGATCTATTGTCTGCTTTTGACATCGTCGATCACTCGATTCTTCTACATCGCCTTCGTCATGATTATGACTTCTCTTTAGCCACTGTATCATGGTTTTCTTAATATATATTAAACCGTACATTTCGCGTATATTCTAACTCTTCTCTCTCCCATCCTTCATCCATCCCGACCGGTGTTCCACAAGGCTCCGTATTAGGCCCTATGCTTTTCTCTCTTCTTCTCGGTGACTTGTCTTCGATTTCTCATAAATTTAACTTCCATGTTATGCAATATGCTGATGACATTCTCATCTATGCTCACGCACCTGCTTATCGTATTCATGATCTTAGTGTTTCTGTTTCCAGCTGTCTTGTCTTCAATTTCCAATCATATTTCTTCCCTTCGCCTTTCTCTGAATCCTGATAAATCTAAAATTATGTGGATCCTACCTCGAAGCTTCGGCGTAGAACCTCCTTCCGTATCATTAAATTCTACAATTCTTCCTATCGTTGATAATCTCGTTTTCCTAGGCTTTCATTTCGACAACCGACTTTCACTTAAACCTTTCGTTAGTGATAAAGTACGCTCATCTACCTTGATACTCCGCAATCTCCGTCAAGTTCGTAGATTGATCGATTTCCCTTCTTGTATGACTCTCATATCTTCTCTTCTTTTCTCAAGACTTGATTACTGTCTTAGTCTATTTTCCAACTCACCTAAATCCACTCTTCTTCCTTTACAACGCATCATCAACGCTGCCGTCCGAGTTCTCCTCCGTCTTCGTCGTTTTGATCATACATCCCACTATCTTGTTTCTCTTGATTGGCCTACCATTTATTGTCGTGTTCAAATTCGTCTTCTTATCATTGCTTTTTGCCTTATAACTTCTCATACCCCTTCATTTCTCAACCTTCCTTTTCTCGACAATTCTCGTACTGTGTATTGTGCTCTGCGTTCCCGTAATTCCCTTCTTTTACATGTCCCAATCTACTCTACCTCTTTTGGCTTCCGCTCCTTCGTTGTGGCTGCTCCTCTCCTGTGGAATCAACTGCCTCTTCATATCCGCCAATCAACATCTATGCCGTGCTTCAAACGCCAAATCCGATTCCATTTCAACAATTAACTAATTATCTGTGACTTTTGCTGTTCTTTTTTGTTTGTTAGTGGTCATGTAAGCGTGCATTTTGCACGAATTTGCCACGTTAAATAAATTATTGTATTATTACGTATTTTTCCAATCTGGTTGAGTACATGTAACTTTTGTTAAGTCAAAATTTTTAACGTTGCTTTTTCGGTGTTGCCACCTAGTTTAGTTGACTCAGACTAAACTTACAACGGACCATCCAGCAGCATCTGACAGGGGGCTGCCCTGCTTAAGGCGGTTGCAGGCTGGAACAAGATCTATAAAGATCTACCACCTTCACTCCACTTGCTACGCGACTTAGCTATTGGTCATTACCTGGTCTCTTAAAAGTGATCACGTGAAGAAGTTTACATTTTAAAGTGTAAACACCTTGGGATGCTAGAAAAAAATAGTCTTTTCTCTAGCATAAGAGAAAACACATAGAGAAAATAGTCTTTTCTCTATCTGGCATGAATCCTCAAAGAAAAATTCTCGATTAAATTTAATGTTGGCGAGTATGGTATTTTGCAAGCGCAATGGAATTTGACCCATAAGATCATCGTCATATAATTCACAAATGAATTGGTTAGTCTAGGGATTTGCCGGGACATTTAAAAGACGAGTTGATTTCTACAAATTACCATTGCCTCTTCAGCAAGTCCTCATGACTTATCGTAAATTACCTCAAAAGGTAACAACGCAACTACCGAATTAATGTACAACTCAAGATTGCAAACATAATTGGATAATTTGAGACCGTCACTCGCATCTACAATAGTAAACTCAATCGCTCAACTCAAAATGTGCGTCATGACATCCCGTGTAAGATAGTTTCGTAGTAATCCGCGAATGTGGATCAGACATAAGAGAGAGTAGATGGATTTCTGAGAAAGTGATTCACCGAATCGGTTAGTCATCGTATAGACTGAATAACAATAGTCAATAGATAAGGAGGCATGCAAATGACATTATGTAGCGCATATATTCGTCCTGCCAGAATACGGCACCGGAAAATAACGAATCTAACACTAATGTCGATAAAACTCACAATCCTATTTCGGTAAATACACAACAAATAAAAGAGAGTAATTACGAACTCACAGAATCAATGAATCAGTTGATCTTAGTTAGACAACCACGGCGAGTGCAGAGAATAAGAAGGCATGTCCAAAGTATGACCACTTTCTCCAAGAGGTAGAGATAAGATATGTGATATTGGCAAAGCAAACGAGTATCGCACAATCAAACAACAATGATTAAACAATGTGGGATCATGAAAACAAGGATCTGCCTTGAATAATAATGTGTTTAGTACTATTTTGAGTTTTAATGAACACATTAAAGGGACAGTATCGAAAGAAGTTGTTGTAATGAATAACATTATAAATCGTATTGTAAATGACGATTATTTTGGTGAAAAACAAACGTCACGCTTAGCATTTTTAGTCTGTACCTATGTATGTTGATGATACCAAACATCGAGTAGGATACCTGGGGTTTACCATTATGGTTAAATAGTCGTTCGGATCAGACTTGAATAGATTCAAGAGTGTTCTCAAGAGAGCCAGAGGGACCCTGAAACGGAATTAACATTCAGAGAGAGTGCTCAGGTGCGCCTCTGGCGCACCTAGTCAATGTCGGGATTCGCCTTATTTTCTAGAGGACGTCCCTCTGAGCAAAGACTAAGATTTCTTAAACTATTCATGTCGAGACAACCTACCATAGTACGCCTCGATTTAACTGTCAGGTGTGTAAGAGAGATCTTGAATAGTTCAGTCGAAAGGCATTGCGTTGGTGTTTGCTGGTGGGCCCTGATTTCACTGAAATACTGACAAACTGACTGAAGACTGCCGATTTTGAATTTACTTTTTGTTTGTACGATCATGCATGCATGTATTTATTATAAAATCTTTATTATTATGTGATACCAAAAATGTGTTTTCAGTATGCATGTGATAAAATATTGTCTATAAAAGCAGCCAGCCTTTTCAGATTAAAGAGCATGCTACTCCCATTCATCCTCCTTGTTAATAGCTTTGAATCGTAGATAATCTTCTTTAATGACATTCCAAGGACACGCAAAATACTAAAAGAACTAGCAATCTCAAAGCTTTATCTTATTTTGTCTAATAATTCCTTTCATAACTCATCACATATCGTACTAGATAATTGTAAATGTGTAAAATCGGATGTATCAATGCGAAGTAGAAATACGACACATCAAAATCACAAGAAATATGTATGTTCATGCATTCGATAAACATGTTGAAGTATGCATCAGTAATAACAATTATGCATTTTCTCTTATTTCGATAAATTTGCCCTACGGATATGATTCGGTTTCATTATGTGCTCTGATCAGACATAATATCGGACCCAAGATGGGTCGCGAAACAAGACGCTAAGCAATTGAGCATTTAGTAATCGTTCGCTGCTAACTTATGAATTTGTCTAATGAATTTATGTAACAGCTCTTTAGCATTTATTAGTTTATTAAGAAAAAGGTTGTTAAATATATGTAAGATTATGTGTATAATACAATATTTTAAAAGTCACACAAAACGAGGCAATAAAACATTTATGCATTATAAGAATTGAACTGCGAACAATGGTAGTGAATTCTCGTACAACAGCTAAAATTATTCAGGCTGCTAATCCTTCGTGGTCAGACGGTAATTGAATGCATTCTTTGACGACTTTGACTGAACGGTGTTGCTTTTACCGCTTGTGTGATAAATACCACCAGGTCGACAATTAACATTGCTGCTACTGTTGGTATACACGTTGCTAGATCGAATAGAATTATGCCCGCTAGTATTGTTATTGTTAGGATCTACATAATTCGACACTGGAAGTGATGGTGCGGATAAAAATCCCAAACCAGTTCCACGATGTGTATGCGTCGCCAGACGAGCTAATTCATATTCACGATCAAACGCTTGGAACGTCTCAGCTTGACGTTGAATAATTTCATTACTATCTTGTTGCTGATTTTGAAGTGACGCCTGATCTCGAATTCCTAAAAGTTTCCGGAACTTTTCTGCCGTCTTTTCGTCCTTACCTTCAGTCATTGCCAACCCTACTTTTGCAGTTGAAGTACTCTAAAATGTGATATCCATATATAGTGTATAAAACATACGAGTTAATGACTGATCTATAAGTCCTAAAACAATACCTCATTGTTTTTACCGGACCATAGTAATTTACGCTTTCGCATCTGTTCAGCATATACCAGTGGATTTACTGCACCTGTACAGTAAAACGAAGGAATTTTGACTCCAGTGAGCTGTTCAATCTAAACACAAAATATCGACATGAGCAAAATTAGTACTTGTATCGAGAGAGAGAGCAAAATCAACAAAAATTAAGAACTATTTATCAAATTAAAATAAATCTGATTTTAATTACGAATATAAATATATAGTGCTTTTTGAATGTAAGCCGTAATGCGGTAAATCAAAAATACTATAATGTATAAATGTATTCGGTAAATTTGTTGACTCATGCCTTGGCACCTATTGTACATTTCCTCTCTTAAATTAATAACTAAATTGATCACAAAAAAATAATACACGATAGAAATAATCGAAAATAGTACTTATATATATCAATTATTGCAATGTGACAAGTTTCATTTTTGAATCAAATATTGGAATTTTAAAATGTAGAAAATTAATTTTTGTGAATTTCAGATTAACAAACGTGCCCAATTGAGCCAACTGAAAATCAAAATTGAAAATCATTCAAAGAAGAAACAAATGCATTTTTTAGATATGTAGATTAATAAAGAATTCTACAAGTTAAATTAGAAATTAGAATAAGTATCTTTGATTAGGATTTTAAATTTACACAATATTAAATCACAAATTATTTAACAAATTTGTTGTGAAAATAATGAATTGAAACAAAACTTACAATAGTATACAATATTTATACATTTAACAGACTTACAAATGTTTACTAAAGCTTAGGCAAATATCTTTAAAATTTTTAAAATCAGAACCTAGATATTGTGAATAAAATCTATTCAATGACGATTATAATAGGCTATCCTGATAATTTCTTTTATTTATGTAATAAGTATTTTTATGCTGAGTGATAAAGAATAAATAGAAAATGAAGCACATTGCATAAAACGTTTTGGAGCAGTTTATTTGAAATTAATTTTTTAAATACAATTTAAAATACTAGTATTACTATCTTGCATAAGATCATTAAAATGATATTCAATATGCGATTAAATTGACGACAGTATAATTATCTGATAAGTATATAATACAATTACCAGACATGATACCCGTTAATACTAAATTATTTAATATTTTAATATTTATTTAAAAATAAATATAGTCGACTATCTGACATAAATATTGAGTTCAATTATTCGATTCGACTTTTTAAAGTAATAATCCCGTTGCCAGATGATTCACTCTATATATATTATGTTCGTTAAGTAAAGACAAATTTAATAGAGATATTTGTCAAAATTTTATATTAAAATTTACTTGCGCGATGCAAAGTAGAATTTAAATTTAAAAACACGATTCCGTAAAATAAGCATATAAAAACTATGAAAACATTTAGTAGACATACCTACTACGCGTTATTAGACAACATCCGATCAGAAATGCTTTACGATTGACATCTTCTCTTTATCATTATTGATGTATACAAAAAACTCGAATAGTTCAAAAAATGAAATAGAAATAATTCTAATTTACTGTGATGATTACAAAATTTTTATAGTATAAATTTGTTATAAATGAAAAATAAATTATTATTATAATTTATTCTACGATAATAAATTATAATATTATTACAACATCATTATAGTATTGCTACTTATTATAATTTGTAATAAAAAACATTAATTATTAAATTATAATTAAAATAAATAATACTAAAAATAAACTATTTAAATATAAATATAAATTATATTATATTTATATTATATTAAATATATAAATTATTTATACTATAAAATTTACATTGCTCGAGTAAATTAAACTAAAAATTTGAAAGTTGGAAAAATATACGGTAAGACAAAGTGTATTAAATCTAAATCAACAAATATAAGCCAAATATTTACTATGGCGATTAAGATATAATCACAAAATAATTATTTTAATATATATGTAATCATCAACGATGAAATCTGATTAAAACAGAAATATATAAATTTATTAGAATAAACTACTTTTACTGTTTAGACGCTAAGTAAAAAAAAGAAACGCTAATAAAACAAAAAACGTGGTGAATTAAATGTTCATATACTGAAATTATATTTATAAAATAAAGATCATGTATTATCCGTCTTTGATTTAACAGTAAACACTACAAAGGTTTTTTGGCTACAAAACTATCAACGAAAAATCCGAATGGCTCCACTATACAAAATCATATTATGTGATCAGCAACAAAATCACCGAAATGGTGAATAAAAATATGTTTTAAATCTTTGAATATGTATTAATATTATAGCGTTCATGGGTGTTGAGATAAATCTCGAAGTCCACAGGCAATAAATGATCAAGAAAATAACTCATGCAGAGAGTTTAGAAATTGTAAAAACGCATATAGTTGAAAGTGTTTGTGATAAAATAGTATTTGCTTATTTTATATTTAGATAAGCGACATAGGTTAGGAACAACATAACTTTAATTAAAAAACTGCTTCTTGGTACGAATGCCAGATAAGTCAATTTACAATTTAATGGATAAATTACAAATTTATTACAAATGTGAGCTGACATTTAGGACTCTTTATCGATGAACCATCCTTAATTAGTTGTAAGTCAACTAATTCTCAGAGTGCCAACTTAAAATCAGAACGCTCCAAAAAATTTTACTTACAAAACGGATTACAATTGTAAAAGTGAGAAACGAACAAATAACATCGTGCTTTGAACTTGATGGTGGTTCAAACTGATCAAAAAATTACTCAATTTAAATATGTAGCTTTATATATTCGATTAGAAAACATTAGCACTTTCCGAAAAACTGAGATTGCATCAAAAAATGTGTAGTAAGTTGACTTCTTTGTCTATGTGATTAGGTATAAAATCGCATAATCATTTTTAGACAAAGATTAAAGTTAAATTTTTAGATAATTATTTTTAGACAAAGATTGAAGAATGTAGTAGTCATTTTAGGAAACACACTCAAGATGGATTTGTTGTTATTTAAAATAAATGCAAAGGAATGATTATTTAATGGAAATAATTGATAAAAAACTGAGTTAAATTTGAAGTTTTAAAATTCAATTGTGAATGTGCAAATTGACCATTAGGTAAAATTATCTATAAAATAGGCTTGGGCTTGCCTACCCTTTCACCTTTTTATAAATGACTTCGACAAATGTCACTAAACTAAACAGCAATTGGGCGGATGCAAAGCATTTGGGAATTATTTCAAGAAATAAAAATGCTAAATTTCTGATAATCCCTAATATTTTCAATTTTTAAATTTTTTAACGAATTTAAAGAATTTTTAAGAATTTAATTTATTTTTACTCCAAATCTTTGAATGACGGAGAAACGCCATATTCAGTTATATCCCTTGAATCATGTAAATTGTCGATTAATTATACTACAATGAAATCATCCCAGAACAGATCAAATAACGCCGATCAGTCAAAACGATCATTACTCGTACATGACCCCGCACATATTGACGAACTTCCTATACCACCGTATAGTAGGAATCGTCAGAAATGCTCACCGTAAGGCTGACTACCAACTCTGCTACAAGATAAGCTGAATTAATTTGATTATGTGGTTCCTAAATTGTTATAATTATCTTTTAAAGTTATAACATTTTTATTGATATCCTCTTGTCAGAAATCTCGATGAATCTCCGTGTAGGCTATAACATTTTTTAATTATCTCAGCGATTTGTGACCGACTGATTTCGCAAGTTCATATTACTGAACAAGATTACTCTATCACCCACTTCATTATGTCACTAGCACTAGTTTTTATTTTGAACGAACGTTATCATAATAAAATAGTAACGTAGTAATATAATAAAATGGTTGGAGTCCATCAAGCGAGACCCTTACACGACGAAACACAAGAGCAGACTATCAGTTAATAAGCATGACCAAGTAATATGGGAAATCGTCTAATTGTATTGTTCGTAAAAATAAGAAGCAATTATGTTTTAAATTTTATGTAGTATCCTGAAAATTTCGTATGCTCAAGTATGTGTGTGCAGAAATTCTACCAACTTTCTGCCCTTTCTGTTACGCGTTTTGAAAATTTAACTGAGCGCTTTTAAATTTTTAGCATCTAGAGTATGCTGCAGAATTTTGATTGGGCGTTTTATCAATTTAGAAAAATGATGCACCCATAATTGTTGAGTTCAGTGTAAACATGAGCGTTAGCCACGTTTCCTCCGGTAGCTTAGCGCTTGACAGAGTTACGCGGAGAATTAAAGAGGCGGGGCCTGAAACGGGCTCAGCATCTGTCATTAAGTGAGAAAGCTCAGGTATGCCTCTGGGGTATCTGAGCAATCTCGGAATTAGTCTTATTTTCCAGAGGCTGTCTTACAGAGACAATATCAATGTTTTTTAAGCTCGTCATCTCGCGATTACCTACCATAGTATGCCTCGACTGGACCTTCAGTTTGTGAGAGACCCTGCATGATTTATACAGAAGGCGGTACACTGATGTAAGCTGGAGGAATCTGATCTCCCTGTCAGTCTTTATAGAAGACATTATCAATGACAGCTTTCGACGATTTTGTTTTTCTAATTTTGTACCCTTATTTAGCCTCATTTGTTAACCCCTATTTATTCACTGTCGTTTTGTTTGTATTTAAGAAACTCTCATTACTATGAAAGGGGCAAAATGTCTGCTTTCCAATAATCATACAATCCTGTGATAGTACAGAGTGATTGTGTCTTAAAATGTGTGCAGACTCAATGTGGCTCATTCGCAACATATTGTATCTGTGTTAGCTGAGGGATCTGATTCCTCAATCGATTGAATGCAGTTGAAAATGAATTGAAAAACTCTTGTGCCGCATCCGTTAACTATCTCGCATAACTTAATTATTTTTAGTTTAATTTAATGCTCTCATATATATTTTTTAGTATTAATAAAACATTTATTTAAGATACAATGTATAGTACAGCGTTGTATCATGCAGAGCGACTTTATTGCGCAATGCATATCAGTGGATTTATTGGGGCGGTTCAGTTTATTTGTTAACGCAATAACATCTGAGTAACTTGTGCCGACAAATTATTTTATAGATTAGTCGTACAGAAAAGTATCGACATTACTCAATTAATTACAGTTAAAGTGTGCTGGTTTAAAGTTGTATCGTTTACAAATCAACAATGGCCATGTATTTATTATGTTAACACGTATTTTCCAACGAGGGTCATAAAGCTTTTGCGGTTAAATGATTTTTAGTCATCATGACAAAAATGCGTATTTTTATTACCTTCAAGAAAACATTTGAAAATCGTATTACACTCCGCGGGTTTTTTAAATAGATTTTAAATCAGATAATAAAAAAGGCTAATCTTGCGAAATTGTATGAATTAACATCTCTAATACAGGGCGAGCCCATTAAGAAATTCTAGTCACATTAAACAATGATTTAATTTCAAAAACGAAACGATGACAGGTAACCTATATCGAAATGCAACTATCTGCAATACAGCCCGACTAATTTTTATTGAAAATTAATTAAGAATATTTAAAATGCTAATGTAAATTCCGATTACTTGTTATGTCCGCCAATGTTTAAGAAATAAAAATTTAAGATAAATTAATTAAAAAAAAATATATTTACACCATAAACACGACTGTTGCATTTGGGTCGCCAATTAAAGATTTATCTTTTGTACTCGTGCTAATGGTGGAAAAAGGCCATCAAATGTTCTGACCAGTCACTGAGTTATTTTAGCCATATACACGTAGTCGTAAAACATTGAAATGAAGTAGTAAAAACAAAGCGTTGAGTGTTGTTACAAATGCTGTTAATAAAATAAGGTAACAATTGAATGACATTGTAGATAATTCAGTCAACTATGTAGAAAATGATGTATAATTTAAAGGCTGAAATTGCATATGTAAGATCGCTATCGAAAGGCAATAGTTAAAAAGATTTTACGCCCTATTTTATGTAATTATGGGGACTGGGCGTAATCAATAGAAACAAATGCAGTGAATGAAATCACTTCCAAATAATGTGGCTTATTTTTTGATACAATGAATGAATACATCCTGAAATTCATAGGAAACAATATTAACCTTATTACATAAGCTAAATTGTTGTATTGAGCTTTATCAATAAACTTAAACTGTATAAAAATAATCTATGTCGGCGAAAATATCATCGGTTTTATAGTTTTATAACAATATTAAATATAAAATAAATATTTAAAATATAAAAATAATATTATATTTATATTATATAAAAATATAATATTTATGACGCAAAAGTTATTAAGAACATAGGATGAGTTTGTTATTATATGTTATATGAGTTAGTTATTATATGACTAAGTTATTATATGAGTTAGTTATTATATGCAACTGACGAAGCCTCGCTACGGCTTCGTAAGTTGCTCATTGTAAGTAGTTATTTAAAATCAAGAATGTTTTGGCAATATATATGATAACTAACTCAGCCTTTGTTCTGATTAACTTTTGCATCTTAACACCATGAAGCTGAGAGATAAGCGGAAATTTAATTCTATTATAATATTTACAATATAATATATATTAATATATATTAATATATTTTTATAATATAATATATTAACAATAATATTATATATTAACAATATATCAACAATATTATATTTTATAATATAAAATATATATTCTTATAATAATATAACAATTATAAGCGGACTTATTAAATATATGAATTTAAAATTAAAATACTGAAAGAACTTGTAATACCATTCTCGCTAGTTCATCAAATTTTATTGAATGACGTAGAAAGTATCACACAAATAAGAAAATGAGCAGTTTATTGAACTAAAAATGATTGCAAGTACTATTTTGCCATTAATACTCTGTAAAAGTCAGTAAAGTTGCTCATCGAGCATCTTCTTTATAGCGTTTAGGAGAAAGGGATTGTTGAAATAATATAAATATTTCACAAAATAATTAAATTAAAGATGGCATTTAAATTGGTGTTAAACTAAAAACCGGTAAGTTCTGATTAATCATAATCTACATCTGATGAGGATTTCGATAAAAACGGCGTCGATCTCGACGATTGCTGGACTGAAACAGACAGTTCAACTTTTTTTTTCTTAACTTAACTTAAAATTCTAATGATCATTGCTAAATTATCTTTTCGATAAGTTTTATTTATGTTATAAAAAAATAAACTAAAAACTTAAAGGTGTAAATTTTAAATTTCGATTTTGTTAAGAGATGAAGTTATATATTTGTAGTGGTCTTTTTCAAAACGCTTTAAAACATCAGTGCCCATTACAATGTTATTCGGAGTATCAACAATTAATATACATTTAATGAAGATGCTCAGTTTTGATGCGATCATCTCGTTTGTTAATAACGAAGAATACATTACGAAAAGTTATAGGAAGTAAAAGAGCATTGGAAATTTGAACTTTGTATTGAAATTGATAAAAATTTACACACACATATATATAGAGAGAGGTGCATACATGAAATTAGTAATGAAGAATTGACTCTTAAACATTGAAATTGTTATGCAAAAAAATTGAATTCACTCAGTTCGCAAAATTAGTGTAGACATTTAACTCTATTCATTTAATCAAAATGCACTTTCTGATAAGCAATATAATACATAATACATTTAAATTAACAGTTAAAGCCTCGGTCTATTGTTAATAGCTTCTTAATACAGAAAAAGATATTGTCTTAACGATATTTTGAATGTTACTGTGATGTAGAGCGTTGAACCCAACATATGGCCTTAAGCGATGCCATTTTTAGGACTCGCCTAATTTTGGCGAAACCAAATAATTGAAAAATTTGAATTATAAGTTAAGTGAAATGTTATTTAATTATGTAAGGACGTATGACAAGAAAACAATATAACATCATAATTTGGCGATGAACAGAGTTATGCCTTTCGAAACTACAATGAAATGAAACTTTTTCGCCAACACTTTGTGGCGACCATTAGATAAAATGTAATTAAAACGAACAATAATATAAATTCAAGAGCTAACTATTATTATTTAATTAACTATTATTTGACATGCAAAGATGCTAGTATTAGTTTCTATATTTTGTCGATTTCGCTGCTCTTATCTTCGGAGAGAAAATCTTGTCGTGAATATGACACAACAGTAGCTATCGACAAAACATATCATTTTAACATTATGGGTTTGATAGTACGAATTATTTTTCTCTTTTCAATTCCCAATCATTTGATATAATAAGCATGTACATGCCAAAGTGTAGAGTAATTTAGTTGTTACATATTAATATTAATAAATTGAATTAAAATGATAAAAGCGCTTAACGAAAAATAGCAACAAAAGATAGCTCGAAAACAAAATAATTGTAAAACGATAGGGTAATTTAGATTCTATTTACAATGAAGACAAATGCCAAGCTTCGATCAGAGCAAGCAATTCCAAACTTATATATTTAATCTATAAATCAAAATAACAGCAATATATGCACTATACCCTTTGTGTAAGCTGGCTCATTTGATATTTCATTGCCTGCTGCTGATTGTGACGATATTCCCGTGGTACCACAATTGTCTTCATTATATCGGAAAGTGGAATCTTCGTCAAATCCAGATGTCCATCGCCTAGAAAACTTCTAAGTAAAAGAATCTGATTAAAACATGTACTGGAGAAATAATTTGAAGGATATCCTTTTTATTTTAAAGTTCGAAGAAATTTTTCGACTAAATCAAACGATGTGGCTATGTGTTATCATAATATATATGAATTAAACGCTATTAGAATAAGTATTATTGATAAAGCCTCTTTATATTTCAGTAAATTAGTTTGTGAATCGATATTGTAAAGAATAGTATGGTGACGTGTGATGGTTAGAATTTAAACATTTTCAGTTCTAACTAAATATGCATACTTTGCATCTTAAATTGACAACATTATTATGATAGACTAAGCTCAAAAATGTAGCAGCTGTAACTGATTTGCCAGTAGTAATGCATTTTCGGTCGCAATGAAATCATAGTGCAAAATGATTCGCTCTAATAATGAGATGTGTACTCGCGTTAGGCACGTTTCGACGTGTTAAGCGTGGACTATAACTACGAAAAAAGCTTAATGTCAGTTATAGAATAAAAGGAACAAAATCCTCTTTATTCTAAAGCATGCTTTGACCATAATTTGATATCAATTTGGGATTAGATTCAAAGCTTATTGTAATTATGAGATTCACTTCAACGTATTAGCTGACGAAAATTAGAAAAGTTACACTATAATAGTCGATTATTTTACTAGCTTTTGATTCTAGATGTTATTTTCTGAAAATATATTTTATAAATAAATAAAATTAAAAACGACAGTAGGAGATAATAATCCATATTCAAAACAAAATTAGATTAGCTAGACTTCTTTAATCTCTTATAATGAGTAGGGAATTCCCAAATATGATCCGGGAATTATATGATGTGTCCACGCTCAGGTATATAATTTTGTAGTCATAAATAGTCTCAAATTTTGAGTGATAATATTGGGGACAAGTGAACTCTGGTCACAAATCGCTGCTATTTACAAACAGTACAGAATAGGTTATATATCTGCTTCATCATTACCTATTAAAATCGAAATATCCGATATCAATATCACCTGGAAAATGCACTTTATCAATAAAGAAATGCTGTTGTAAATTAATAGTTTACTCATTAACTTTAATTATTGATGAGTTAAAACGAGCAAAATAAAGTTGTTTATAATTTTACAACACAAAAATATTTTAAAACATTATATTTTTGCCTAAAAATAAAATTTAGATTACTAGTGAAAATTAAACTAAAAATTATAACTTTATCACATTCCCATCACTAAATCATCAAATAAAATAGCCATGAATGCCTACAGAACTTGTTTGCAAAACATTAAATAACTAACTTAACAAAACTTTAAAAAAATATAAAAATGGCAATTATTTATTATATAATAGATAGCTCGTTCACGATTCGTTACTACAAATAATACTAACTTTTTCGATTTCAATAAAATATTCATAAAATCGTTATTCGTAGAATTTGAAAGAGTAATTAGATTTTCGCGGAAATACAAGTATGAATAAATAAAAAAGAAATGGCTTAAAACTTACAAGACACAATATGTCATTTCAAAATGGCAAATTAAGTTAATAAAAGCAAACAGAGCTTTTGGTGTCACCACAAAGCTGCAGTTCAGGAGCCAAAGCTGGATACAGTTAATAGTTAGAGTCCATATTTGCTACTAAATTATTAACTTCGATCATCAGCTCCAACAGTTTAATGTATCACTCCGAGACGCTCCTAAACACCACCCAGCAGTCATCGTCAGTCGGATGAAGTGGTTCAGGTGCGTTTAGAGTGCGTTTTTTGCTTCTTATATATCTCTCACAAAAGCAGTCAAACCACTTCATCCGAATAATAATGATGACTGCTAAGTGGTTAGGAGCGTCTCGGAGTGATGCATTAAACTGTTGGAGCTAATGATAATAATTAAGTTATTTAGCAGCGAATACATATTCCATATACAATACATATTCCAACAATATTTATATATCATATCAAACTGGTTTACGAAAATTACAATACTGTCTTGATAAATATATTAATCACATTAGAGTGCTAAATAATTAAAAATCATGTGTAATTCGAGTTAAGAATAGAATGCAAAATTCACTGAAAAGTAAACTCGTTTCTTCACAGTTAAAAACTAATGTTATTCACAATGAAAACAAAGGAAGTTGAAAATGTATGCGACCACGTACAAAATGCTGTGAGCAAATGACAGAGTGCTAAACATACCTCAGCAGAAAAAACAAAATTAAAGTATAAAATTCACAATTCCTTAGACTGCTCAAGTAAAGGTAATGTGAGCAATGCAAATTTGAAATGTCGGAGAATCGAGATTATCTTTAAACAGACGCTTAAACAACCGTAGAAGCGATATAAAAAAGCAGTCGACAACAAGAGACGCAGTAATCAATCACTGTATCACTAAACACGCACATATCATTGATTGTTTCAAATACTGCATAATAGAAGGGAATGTACATAATAACAACGAAAGGAAACGTAGAGAACAGATGTGGATTGGATAGCTAATGACTAATAAAGAAACACGAATAAATGCGGTGCATAAATATCATTGACATGTTGATTAACCCACAGAGTTCTAATTTTGTGAATTTAACTTGCAATTTAAGTAATGCTCATTATTTTTGATGTTACTCTATTTTAGATTAATTGGCAGTCTAAAAAAGGCGAAATGTTTTAGAAATAATTTGTCTGCAGTCTTCGGTGTTTCTTATTTATATATACATAAAATAGAGTAAAGAAACTGTCTGTGAAGTCTTCGGTGTAACATCAAATTATATACATACATTTATATGAAGTAATCCAATTGACTTAACAATTAGCAATACAGATTTATTGACGTTTCGGCCGAAGCATTTTTTAATTGTAATTAACTTGAACATTTGACTTTTATAGAAAAGTTATATATATATATAAAAGTTTGAAAAAAAAGTTTGAGATAAAATAACATACAACTCTGAAGAAGGCTTTTACGCCGAAAGCTTAGCTCTTGTATTGTGCTATAAAAGAAAAATCGCTGCTGTTACTCGATTCTTGATTTGATTTGTTTAACGATTTATTTGAAAGCAGCCTCAATGGGCTCTCGAGTTCGATTTGATAATAATATTCAATATATATATATATATATATATATATATATATATATATATATATATATATATATATATATATATATATATATATATTTCATAAGTAGTAGACCGCTGTTCCGGATCCTCGGAGGATACGGAATTATACATTTAAATTGTTTATTATTAACCGAACGCCCAGCAATTAGAAAGAGAACACTTCTTTTACGTTTTCGGCTTTCGCCTTCTTCAGAAATTGCTTTAATTTGATAATATCAAATTAAAACATTTGATAAAGAGCGTAAGTCTCAGACAATTAAGCAAATTGTCGGAAACGATTTTATTCAAATTGTCACACAGACAACCCAAACGACCAGTGAGTACTTCATTCTACTGATGAGTGTTGCCGGGTACTCATTAGTCGTCTAGAAGTGACATGGTGACTGAAAATCGTGAATCAAAGTCCAGTCTAACAATCAACACCATTTTGTATAAATGTGGCTACTAATGACAAGTATCATCTAATGATCGATATTTTGTCCGTTTGTTCAGTAGATCTTCAGTACTTTTCAAATACGATGGAACCTGATCTAACAAAAATTTCATAATTTGGTCGATATGTTTACCAAGTATTTCTGTTGTTGTACCCTTGTTAGTGATGGTATGCCTTCCGGGTGTTTGGGTTACATTTTTGTGAGTTTGTTGGCAACATATAATGACCTGCTCTTGCATCATTCGTACCTAATAAGGCGGCATCTCTAGTGTTCATAAATTTCAAACTAATATATTTGTTTAGAAAGTCATCTACTCTAGATTTGGCCAGCATCAGTGCTTCATTTTTTTATTTTTCGTATGCCGGTGTATTTAATTGACGATTTACTTCATTTATATAGTCACTAACGTCCCATATAACAACTTCAGAGCTTTTATCGCTCGGTTTAATTATAAAATCTGTCATACTTTTAATTTCTTTAAACGCGGTCACAAATTCCATGTTAATATCCATTTTACCTGTTTCGATAAACTTTTTAGAAACATACTTATTAAGTATTCGACTTCCGACCAAGTTAGATGCGTCTTTATTGCAATTTCTAATTTTATAATTGTTCGAGATTTTCCGAATTCCGTCGAAGAGGTCGTAGCGACTTAGTTCATGTGATTTGGGTGCAAAATTTAACCCAAAAGCCTGTACCAGTAGTTGATTCTCTGACAATGTACTCCTTTAATAAGTTTATAACTGGGGGAGTCTTTTCTTATCGAAAAGACTCTTCGATAGTCTTTGCTAAATACCTTCATATAATTTCAACTCATCGACAGAAATGTTATTACATTTCTGCAGCTTGTAAACTTTACATTTCAGTATGTTAAGTAAGAGTCCATTCGGTTCATTAAAACATTATTTTCTTTTAACTCTTGAGTTGAAAGTCAACTAGTCAAGTAAAAGTTTTATTAGTTCTTTTTCAGTGCGTCGATATATCATCATTTCTATTTGTTTAAAGTTTTTTAATTGGTTTAATATGTATAATTCTTACACGCACATAGTCGTCACCCAAAAAGTATGAATTACAATACCATACGAAATGAATGCAGACGAATTGTGAAACTATGCAGTGAACCGACAATTAGAAACAAATGTATATCAGAGTTCAAAACAATGCTATTAGAAAGAGGAAACACATTACATCAAATAGAAAAATTAATAAAAGTCGAAATTACAAGATCAAATATACAAAACCACAGTCGACAAAGACTGCACCAACGTCATAATTGATTATTGTCCTATGGTATCACAATTACAACGTGATTTGAGTCAAATTTTAAGACAACTAACAACAATTTTCAAACGTCAATAAAAGAAACGCACATTTTCTCTAAAATTCCAAGTACACTGAAAACGATTTCGACAACAAGGAAAACAATTAAGACATTAAAGAAAACTAATTATTATACGGAAAAATGCAAAGACAAAAGATGAAAATGCTGCGCTGACATTAAAATGAAGAAGACGGTATCATAACGAGTTCTGTGACAGGTACTGCCAAAGCATTCACCGCGTTACGGCTTCGTCAGTTGCTCATTGCAATTAGCTTGAACACTTATAACTGATATAGTTAATTACAATGAGCCAATGACGAAGCCGGAACGCGGAGAAAGCTTTGGCAAAATATACATAATAACTAACTCAGCCTTTGATCTGATTAACTTTTAAATTATATATATATATATATATATATATATATATATATATATATATATATATATATATATATATATATATCACTATGTTTTCCTCATGAAGAGGCATAAACACCAGGCAGCATTCTATATATCCTCATCAGACTAAGAAATAGAACCGAATTATTCTTGCATTATTCAAAGTCGCTACGTATGCCCAGTTATCCTATGTGTGACGACAAACTTCACAACGGTATACGCGTTTAGCTCTAACGGAGCTCATCAGTACCGTGACTTCTATAATCATCTATAGGCACCTTAACACACGCTTAAACAGTGTTTAAAGCTCGAAAAACAGAACTACCCTTAATCTGAATCATCGGAGGGAATTTAGCATAAGCTCTGTGCATGGCAGTGACTATTACAGTTTAACCATGCATCAGGCACTAAATTCTTTTTAATAGAAATGCTGTTATATATATATATATATATATATATATATATATATATATATATATATATATATCAATGGACCGGTGGCGGATGATAGAATGTAGTCGCATATTCCATATTTATTTCATTTTAAACATCTTAACTTTATTGTATGTGTATTTCAGATTACTGAAAAAGCCGTGTAAAACCTAGGATTGCTTGTGTAAAAAGTAAAAACAATGCGCAGCAGTGTTTGTTGGTAGATCGTGTTGCAACTGCTTCGTGACGATATTTGTACAAAGGTTTGCAGACACCTGTTTAGGATTGAATCAAAGCAGGATAACATCCTTACATTTCACAGAAAAAATGAGCTGCTCAGGCAATAAAAATATAATATTATATATTTTTTGTGCAAACAAATTAATTCGCAACCTCTAACACAGACACATATAACATCCAACACGTCCACTCAAACTACCTCCATCGTTTACAATGTCCTTTCTCCTCCCACTGATCCTCTCAACATACACTTACCATCACATGTCATCTTCACTCCCCCAACACCCCCGTCTCGTCCCCCTGTCTCGTTTCTCAATAATCTACATCCATCAATCAAAATAACCTCCACCAACCTCCACGATCTTTCCACTCATAATCTTTCCGCCACGATCTTTCCACTCATAATCTTTCCGAACATCGCTTGCCACCATCTATATTATCTTTATCCTCTGTCTACCTCCATCAAACACACACTCTCCATATCCTCAACTGCCAGCTATCATATCGTGATCTCACCCACTCACGTCACTCGTCCTCCATTACGGAAACGTTTTCTTACTCGTGATCGTTGCGTAATCGTCACTAATATCATTCCTTCCACCTACTTATCTCGACAAACACGTCCCGACCACGATGTTTCGCCTTCAGATCCATCCTCTCGTCTATTATACCTACGGATAAACCATCCTTTTTCAACGACATCTCTCCTGTCGCGTTTATCCACCTAAACAAATCTTCTCAATCTAATCCTTCTCAGCCCCATCACCTAAATTTTTTAAGCATCGCTCTCACGCGTCCTCTGTCCTCTCCCAACGATTTAAACTCATGTCCTATTCAAACACTCGATTTTCCTCGATCGCACCCTTTCCGAAATCGCTCATCTCTCTTCTACCAGCATCGAAAAATTCAGTCACAAAGAAAACGGCGAAACATCTATCTTCATCCGAAACATAGACGGAAATTTTCAAATTGTCCACACCCGTCCGAAAATTCGATGGCGCTCCATCTCTCCTATGTGTCTTCTCCGCTAGACTCTATCACCACAACACACGGTTTCCGCTTCGGCTTCCTCAACATTAGATATATTCTCTATAAATCTGATCTCATCCTCAACCTATTCACTAAGCAATCCATCGATCTCTCCTGTCTCACTGAATCCTGGCACTCAAATTCCGACGACATCTAAATTCGAAGTTTGCTCTCTGCCGGTTGCTCACTAGTCGATTCCGCCCGCCTCCTCAGCTCATCCAATTCAAAATTCTCTAATCATGGCAGCATTGTCGCATTCGCCCGTCACCCCACGTCTCTTCGCAAAATCACTCCGCCTTTTAGCCCTTCCCCTTTTGAATTGCTCACTTGTCGTTCTTTTAGCCCGATCACTCTGAATCTCGCCATTGTATACCGTCCTGGTTCATCAGCTCATATCTCTTTATTTTTTACCGAACTCGCTGACCTCCTTTCCCATTTTTCTTTGTCCTACGTCCCTTCACTCGTTCTTGACGACTTCAACATCCGCCTTGACCGCCCCTCTTCCACCGAGTCCATCTAGTTCATCAACATTCTATTCAACTACAATTACAAACTCATCTCCACTGCCCTCACACATATCCTTGGCGGGGCACTCGACATCATCGCTGTCTTCGATCATTTTGCTGCCTACACACCTCACTATCCTAGTCTATCACCATTAGAAGGAAAAAAGCCTTCTATGGAATTTCTAAATATATTTATTAATTATTATTTTTGCTATATATACAACTCTAATTTTTTATTTATTTTATATAGAGTCAACGCCCTTTTAAATATTGAATAAATATTCTATATATAGAACTTGTGAAAAAATTCTAAATATAAACTGAATAAACATGGCAAACAACAGCTACTATTTAGAAAACGTCATCCATCGTAAACAATAACATTGGTCGAACTACTTACTTGATAATTGCATTAGCTTCTGCATTGTTTCTTCCTTCAGCTTATACCTGTCGACGCTTCTTGATCGACTTCTTTGTCTGTGCCTTCTACTGCTACCAATATCATTATGATTTCTATCAGTATCGTAGTGTTGACGATTGCGATGATGACGGCGACGATTACGATGACGACTGCTTGATCGATCCCTGCTACCGCTGCTATTACGTCGGCGACGGTCGACGCTGCAGACAAGTCTCTTTCTATGATGGTCAACACAATTGCCTGCATCATCACTACAGTCTTCGTCATAGTCGTTTCCAGAGCGACTATTGCGACATCGATCTCTTCGTGGTGATACAAGTCGATCATTACTGCTATGTCTTTTTTGTTTAGTTAATTGCTCGTAATGTCCACGATCGATTGGTTGTCCGCTTTGAGAATAATTGAGACGACCATCGCGCTCATTACGACGATCAGATCGACTTTCTTCATCTTCAGCAAGATTAAAACAACGATTTTTCGGACATTCATCTCCACCTTCGCGGTACAATTTCGGATTCTTATTATCGAAGGCGGAATTACTACCTCCTCCTTTCAATTCATTACATTTCACTTGTAGAGAATCAGACCAGGACGATGGTAATAAATCTGACTGCGACTTCGAGAATTGCGGGCGAGTTGGTGATGTCGAAGAAGACGAACTAAACGATGATCTCGAATATTTCTGGTTGTTACGCTCTCTTTTGCTGCTACTAGTATTGCCACCCCGCTGCATTTCCACGTCGATTAATGAAACAATTAACAAATCTGAATGATATTATACCGTCGCCTCTAACCACGGATCAAACGATTTGCAGTATGTATTTTCAAAACTAATTTTACTTTTTGACTTAATAGCGGTCTCTTTGAATATTAATTTTCAGTTTTATATCTAAAGCATGATGACAATGTCTGAAGTTTTTAAAAATTAAATCGAATATCTGGATCAAATAAGCATAAACTCTATGATTTTGAAATTTGTCATACATTAAAAATGGAGTATTTAATTTCGTCAAATATAAAAGCATTCCGAGGTCCTGCCAAGACACTGCATAATTCAGATCTTATCTACTTTCGTTTTTATTTACTTTTATTCTCCTTTAGAGGCAATTTCGTAATTAGTCAAAACTCGAAACAGATGAGGTTTGTGATTTTTCAGAAAAATATTAGTCAACAAATATTGCCAAACAGTTTAACACAGAATATATATATGACACATAATTATGAAAAACGGAGAAATCACTGCTTATGTCGTAATAATGAGGTATTAAATATATAAAATTTTAAATAACTGCTTATATTTTTATACATTTTTAATCTCTATCAATCAATAATTCAATTTACCTCTTTAGTTATCGTGTATAGATATGTCAAGTGCCTTACAAGAAGTTGGCTTTTTAAATTTACAAATTTAAAATAATAAATTGCAATTTAAAATAATACATTTTTTGTAGCATACTTATCAAAATAAAATCTACAATTTTAATCAAATTGTAAATCATTTTCATGATTTTCATAAATCATCTTTAATGTCTCTGAAGTTTATATGATTACATTATTATTATAACATACAAGACTATAGCCATGCAGCTGTTTTGTCTGCTCACGGTAAAACCAATTTTATGTGAACAAAAACTTAATCCGGATACACGATATTGAAATTAGAATCTGTGCAAAGCCATGTAATTAGCGTTTTCTTGATGAAATGCACTCTATTTGATATGTTGATGATATTCTCTGGAAGTTTGTTCCAAAGCCTCACTGTTCGATGAGAAAGGCGATATAGTCTTCCGAGTTTGCCGTGATGCAGGGTCCTCACAGTAAGAGAGTAACATCGGTTAGTAGTTCACTGGCTTTGCTGAATACAGTCGACCGGGAATCCGTCACGCTCGAATAACATATCCCTAAAACAAAATATCGAGACATACTATACTAGTACGGACTGAAGGAACTCCTATATTGCACAAGCGGTCCTTATAAGACAATTTCCGGAGGGAATGGCACGATCTCGTCAACTTACGGAGGACATTTTCAAGCTCATTTATCTCACCACGTGTACATGGAAATACTGCAGGTATATAATATTCAATAATAGGACGAATAAGTGAATTGTATATTATTTTAAGACAGGAAGCCGATGGATTACAAAAACACCTCCGGACCACATAGCTAAGTTTCCTGGTCGTTTGGATGATTCTGTCCGTGTTTGGACGACTCTTCAATGACTCGTGCACAAGTATTCCCAAATCTCTTGTGCATTGTACCTGCGTAATTATCTCGGCACCTAATTTATATCTGAAAAAAATTTCTTATGTCCTAAGTGCATGTGGCAGCACTTTGATATATTTAACATCAGTCCTGTTTCATTACTCCACCTAACAATATTATCTAAATCTTCCTGGAGCAGAAAACAGTCATGATACGATTGAATGTACCGCCATAACTTGAGATCATCCACAAACGCTAGGATTTTGCATCTCAGTCTTAATAACAGTTCCTGAAGGAAAATGTTGAACAGTAAAGGGCCGAAAACCGTACCTTGAGGCACTCCGGCACAAACATGACGTTGTGAAGAAACACTACTGCCTAGCCTCACTTGATATGACCGACCCTTCAAGAACGAACTAATCCAACAAACTACATGGGGATCCATACTGTATTTAGCCAAAACTACTAGCAGATGATCATTTGGTACTCGGTCAAACGCCCGGCTAAAATCGATAAAAATTACATCGACCCCACACCCATTCGCTACTACATCTGCCCAATTTTCACGAGCCATAATTAAATTACTGAGGCATGATCGACCAGTGCGAAATCCATGTTGAGAAGGGTGCAGAAGTTTAAATGGACGATAATTGGACGGGTCTTCTCTGTTCCCTTTTTTGTATATAGGAGTAATGTGAGATTGCTTCCACTGATCAGGGATGTATGATGTACATAAAGACATGTTAAACATATCTGATATTGGGAATGCTAGCGGGTCATGGAGTTTTTGAAGAATAAAATGATGAATGTCGTCCGGCCCAGCCGACGTGTAACAAGATAATTTACGCAATTCCCGTGATACCTCTGCTGGAGAAATTAATGGCATATGGGAGACGAATGTCTCAGGAATTTGCGCTGGACGAAAATCTGTAATTTTAGTGGGACAAATAAGATCAAAGGCCTCTGCCAACATACTCACAACTTCATCAGGATCTCTCGCAATCTTACCGTCATGGGTCAAAAGGGAAATTGATGGAATAACTTTTCTACTTTTATTTACATAGCTCCAGAACGACTTGGAAGAAACTTTATATAATTCCAGGATTTTCGATTCGTGCTTTTGCCTCTTCAACAATTTCATGTAGTTGAAGCGACGACAATACTGTAGATATTCTAACCAAAGTGCCTGATTATTCAGAGATGATTTAAAGAGTTTATTCCGTTTTCTTAAAAGTCCCACTAACTCATCGTCAAACCAAGCAGGCTTGCGTTTAGCAATGTTTTGTAAGGGTTTCAATGGAGCGACGCAGTCTGTGATATATTTGAGGGAAGCTGATAAAGTATCCCAATCACGGACATGGGTAATGTCACTATTGTAAAGACCCGTTCTAATTGCGAGCGTACGTAATAAATCAATATCCACTTTGTACCAGTTACGTTTCAGATGTTTAGTTTCGGCAGGGGAGACATTGACAAGAGCACTAGAAGTAAATTTAATGACAAGATGGTCACTAAGACCTATGGGAGGATCATATTGAATTTCATGGACATCTAGTAGAGATTTTCTAAAAACTAAATCTAGCAAGGAAGAACTATGTCCCATAAACCTGGTTGCCTGAGTTACGTGTTGTATAAAAGATAGATCATAAACGAGAAAGTTCCATAATTCGGTATCCAAACGGCATCCACCTTGATGACATTCGAATGGGGTATTCCCTGTTATATTAGGAATATTGGAGTCTTTAAGAAGGATAAAATTTGACGACTGTGAGATCAGTAAGATACTCAATTAAACTTGGTGATAAGCAAGATGAGCGTGGAATACGATAGCATACACAAATGGTTATGGTGATGTCACCTGATTCTATCATTAAAGAAAGTAAATCCATTCGTCCGACGCAATATGACATGGAGTTCCTTACGATAATTCTACTATCGACATTAAAGGCAACTCCACCACCTCTACATTTATCATGTCGGTCTGTTCTAAATAATGAGAAGCCAAGGATGGCAACACAAGCATCACTAATCCCAATGTGTAGCCAAGTTTCCGTAATTGTAAAAATCGACATATTGTTGTGAGACAAATAACAAATAAACTCATCAAACTTCGAAACTAAGCTGCGAACGTTAGAACATGCAATTTTCAGGGGATGTCTACTACTATTCTTTAAAGTCTAATGCAGGACACCATGGAATGAAATTAAGTCACCTAAGACGCTACACCGTGACTATTTAGGACTAACTTCTCCCAACGTACAAATGGACGTCGTCGGACCACCTGAAAATTTCGGATACAGAGATCATTTTCACCTTGTTGACGCCTGTCGTTTAGTTTTTTTAGCGAGAGATAGTTGTTCGCGCTCTTCATCGATAGATCCTTATATATTCGCACAGAATTACCCATTAGTCTATAATCTCTACTAAGGATGATATTAGCTTGATCATTTGAAGCACAGACCAATCAAAGCAGTCTATTTCTACCATTATCATACTTTTTACCAAATCTATGAAGGGCCAATACCTCCAAGGATTTTGCTAAATGTTCCTCTATATCTAGAAAAATACTAGACAAGATTTAACTATAATCTAGATAAATACTAGACTGAACAATTAAACTGCTTGACTTTCTCATTTTTGTTTGTGGACTTGTAAGCGTACAGCTTGTACGCATTTGCCACATTAAATAAATTTGTATTTGTAAGATATTTCTCACTGAAAGAACGTAGTCATTCACACGGTTTTGAGAAATGACGGATTTGGACTCGTTGATATTAGCGAAAATTACACATCTTAATCTGTTTAGGTTAGATCTCGTCCCCCTTATATTATTCGAACGTGCGGGCCAGTCAGGTGTCTGCACCGGATAACTTACCGCAGGAGAGACTCTACTCAACGGGAAGACAGAAGTTGTAGACTTGTTTAGGTAAGTTGCTGCATCAGCGCGTGTAGATCGTGTTGTTGGACTTGGATAGATCGTGCTAGTAGCACAAGGTCCAATTGCAATAATGCTAGATTCCAATCCAAGCTCAGGGTTACCATTTTGTCTAATAAAGCGGTTGGGACTATGTACCGAGAAAATTCGTGCGTGAGTATGGGATGTCCTATTCAAGTTCGGCCGATCGGATACCGGGTAACTAGAAATGTTGCACTCGCGTGAAGTACACGGATTCGTTGAAATATGAGCATTATCTCTTCTCTCTACAGGTAATACAAGTCTATCATGGTCACGTTTATCAGATCTAGGATCGGCGTCCGGGGAAATTGTCATAGTTGCAACATCATTACCAGGTACAACATAATCCGATAATCCTAGATATACCACTGGGTGAGATGCTTTAAGGTGGGTCAAGACAGCAGAAGCCGCAGATGAATTTGCCACTCCGATACTTGGACATGCTAAACGATTTAACCTTCAGTACTGTCCAAACATCACAATCATCAGTGTCACATCCAACTTCCAGCTGGGTGAAGGAAGAATCAGAATCATAATCCATCTTCTTTAAGCTAGACTTTTTAGGACGTCCCATTGACTATTTAATACTGAATTTCAATACGTAGCTTGTAAGTAGTTATAACAAAAGAATTCTTTATCCCACAATAATCTGGAATGTATGATATCTCTTTAAAACGTTGTATAGATCGTTGTAAGATCGTCATTTAGATCGTTGTATAGATCGTTGTAAGATCGACGTTTAGATCGTTGTATAGATCGTTGTAAGATCGTCGTTTTTTTGTTAATCGTATTATAATTAGATACCGTTTTATTAAGTATATTGTATTTACTTTAGATCTCAAACTTTTTTAAGGTCTTTTTTAATATGATATCATTTATGACACACCATATTCGATTTCTCCTTGTCAACAGGCTGTATACCATCAGATTGGAAATGTTCTATAATCCGACCTCTCTACAAAAAAGGCGACCGTAATCTAGCAAGCAACTATCGGCCCATAAGCCTTACCTGCGTTGCTTGTAAAGTGCTAGAGAAACTGCTTTTTAAACGAATCATCGGGCACCTAGAAGATAACCAAGTACTCTGCGACAACCAGCATGGTTTCCGCCCAGGAAGATCTACTGTCACAAACCTCATACTTGCGAGGAGTGATTGGACCAGATATGCCGAGGCTGGAGTTAGTGTTGATGTTTTGTTTTTCGACCTCAGCAAAGCATTTGATCGGATATACTATGATGTCCTCCTTATTACGCTGGAACAGTACGGCATCAGAGGAACCCTCCTTAATTGGATTAACTCCTTCCTTAGAAATCGGAAGATTACTGTATTGGCTAATAAACAAATGTCAAAAACAAGAAATCCTGGACGCGGTGTTCCTCAGGGATCGGTACTCAGTCCATTGCTCTTCATTATTTACATCAACGAGCTTATTACAGCTATTTCGAGTCCATGTGGTTTATATGCCGACGACTTGAAAATTTGGCTACCAATAATCGATAGCCGAGATCCAATGATACTCCAGAGAGACATTGATAATATTAAGGTATGGTGTAATCAACGGGGACTGGTATTAAACCCCGATAAGTCAAAACATATGCGCATCGGACATCTACACATCAATTCATCATATACCATTGACGGAAGAGAAATTGAAACAGTTCTCCAATTTCAAGACCTTGGAGTGATCGTAAATAGAAGCTTATCGACCATCCCACATACCAGTCACACAGTTGCTAAATGCCGTCGAATTTTAGGACTTATTAGAAGAACCATTGGCCAGTTTGACGCATCCAGTTTTAAGTTAATTTACAATGCTTATGTCTTATCTTTAATGAGATACGCTTCACCTGCCTGTCACCCTCAAACTACGACAGAGATGAACCTGTACGAATCCATATTACGCAAGGCCACACATCTTGTACCCAGCCAACGCAAGCTCTCATTCATTTTTCGACTTCACGCACTTGGTGTGACCACAGTGAAGAAATCTTTAAAGTCATCTGATTTAATGTTTGTGTGGACAGCGCTTAATGTTCAAAAAGGGCAGAGGGAACATGTTTGTCGCAAACTGTTCGAACTTCGAAATTCAAACAGATTGAGGGGACATCACCTCACGTTAAAGACCCACATTCGTCCACGAAGAAGATTTAACACAATTGTCAACCGAACGTGGAAAAGCTGGAATAAGCTACCAAGTCAAGTGGTTTCGGCCTCCAGTATTTTGTCCTTCAAGAGAAATCTTAAGAATGTACTAACTTAAAACAATCGGATTTTCCTTGATTTTTTTTAACCCTGTACCCAGCCTGTACGAGCTCTACGCTCTTTTGCTGCTGTTGTATTTTTTTTAAATAATATAAATTATTCAAAAATAAGACAGCTTAAAGGTTACCCTCTAATGGGTCCAAAGTGGCAATTCAAAATCTGAATTTTTAGTTCAAAGGGAGTTGATCGTACAAATCGACTTAGAGTGGTGCGTCCTTATCGTGAATTAGAGTTCCTGGTTCTTGATACCTGTTTCGCATAGCCATCGATGTGGATTTTATAATAAGGAGTGAAATCCTGGCTCTTTCTTGACGGATCAAATCGGGATATGAAAGGTTGTTGTTGCTCGCTTTAAGTGAAGATATGCGCTTAAGTATCGAGTCCGCTATCTTTCCAATACCACCAGTATTGGAAAGATACTGCTGTTGTATTTAATAATAATAATTTATTTTTATTTTTTTATTATTCTACTTTCTTATGGATGAACAAGCCAAGAAAGATGACGAAGAGAAGCCCGAGAATTATGTATGAATATTTAATATTCAATTTTGTTAATTTTAGTTACAAATATGACGTTCTACTTTCTTTGTTTTGTGATTTGTGAAGGTGTCTTCTGAGCTATGCTCCCTGACATTCGAGTAATAATAATTTTGATATTTTTAAATTACAATCGAAGGTAAATTAATGACACATGCTATTTTTAAAATTTCAAAACAGGATCAATAAAAATTAATCTATTTTTATATTTCGCTAGTTACTGCTAGCGTAATCCGAAACAAAACGTCTGATGACGCTATTAGCAGCTTGCGAAATATAACAATAAATTAGTGTTTTATAGTTCTGCTTCAAAGTTCAAATTAAAATATGAACCACTTTTGAACATATTTTAATAAATTTACGATCAAAGTTTATGTGCAAAACACGTGTGCTTACACTTGCATATAAAAATATAAATTGAGATTATTGATTATGAGTACCCAATCTGAATAATGAAGGCAACCTTTTATATTTACAAAACTTTCAAGTATTAACGATTGCTTAGTTCCAACCGATCAAATAATTTAATATCAACCAGACTATTTGAACCTGAGAAAGTGTATTTATCAAAAGCTCTACAATTCTTCTTTTTCGGCTGTATAGTATTATTAATTAAAACCTATCACGAATTATCGTGCAAAAGACCGTTCTGTAGAATGCAGTCCAAGTTAAAGCACGTAGTCCAAGTTGTAATGCGTAGTCAATGCTGACTGTATCATGTAGTCTAGGAAATTGGAGGATAAAATATACTAATTAGTAGTATAAATATCGCCTATTAATTTTAAAAATTAATCCTTAATAATACACCGAATAATAGAACAGATTAAAACTCATATACTCAAATTTTACAATTTTGCATGTTTAATTCATTTCTTGATATTCTTGTTAACACATGACTGATCACCCTTATCACACTGAGGTATGTGTGACCAAGGTAAGAATGACCGAGGTACATACCGACGTTTAGGAGTTCCCAGTAAAGCTGAGAAGTGTAAGTCGCTTCCCAGCGACTTCACTGGGAGCGTAAGTCACTCCCAGTGAAACAACGTGAAGACACGTTGCTCCCAGTAAAGTTCAAGTTATTAAGCATACACAAAATAAAAGTGTCTTCATCAAAGCAAGTTTAAAGTATACCCTCACACCATTACTATTAAGCCATGTCGCTCTTAATGTATGAGTCACTCCCTGTAAAGCAACGTGAAGTCACGCCGCTCCCAATAAAGTGCTAGTTATTATTAATAACTAGCAAATAAAAGTCTTCCACTAAACGAGTCTTACATTAAATAAAGACTTTTAGTAAGACTAAAAGTATTACACCAAATAAAAGTTTTACTAAAAGACTTGAGGTGAAGGTTAATAAAAGACTTACCTTTCTAAAAGACTTTTAGAAAGACTTAAAGTCTTAGACCAAATAAAAGTCTTTCACTGAACTAGTCTAATGTATATCCTCACCATATTACTATTACGCCACGTCGCTCCCAATGTAAGAGTCGCTCCCAGTGAAGCAACATGGAGCCACGTTGCCTCAAGTGAAGTTCAAGTTATTAAGCACACACCAAATAAAAGTCTTACCCAAAACCAGTTTAATGTATATCCTCACCACATTACTATCACGCCACGTCGCTCCCAATGTACGAGTCGCTCCAAGTGAAGCAACACGGAGCCGCGTCGCTCCCAGTGAAGTTCAAGTTATTAAACACACAAAATAAATGTGTATTCCCCAAGGCCAGTTTAATGCATATTCTCACAACATTACTATTACGCCACGTCGATCCCAATGTACGAGTCGCTCCCAGTAATGCAGCATGGACCACGTCGCTCCCAGTAAAGCAACGTGAAGCCACGCCGCTTCCAGCGAAGTTCAAGTTATTAAGCACGCAACAAATAAAAGTGTCTTGCCCAAAGTCAGTTTAATGTATATCATCACCCGATTACTATTACGCCACGTCGCTTCTAATGTACGAGTTCACGAGTGTACACAATATAAAAGATAAACGGTTAAGATAAATTCGCTATAATATAACGCAGCAGGGAATCAGTTGATAACGACAAACGACGAAAATCTTTCACAAAGACGTCGAAAGAATGCCTTAAAGATTTCAACAAAGTTATAAAGATATGCAATTAAGGTTTTGACAATGTCGACATTGCATAGAGAGAAATTCTAAAATGGCATGTCAATATCCTGTAGAATACAAGATGATAATGTAGAATATTTTCAGGTATTCCCACAAAAATATTAACATTAATTTACGCTAAACATATTTAATCTTTTCATAATTTCGCATGTCCTGAATTTCGTTCAAATATGAACGCGTGATGCCAGCTAGGTTGTCTATCTATATCATATAACAAAAGGATTAACTTTTACGTCGCAAATGCGTGCCGGCGCACGCTTAAATGACCCCGAAAGAAAAAAAACGAAAATCTAAATCATGTGTCGAGAAGGTGGGAACGAAGGAGGTATTTGAATGTGATAAAGGAGGGAGCGCGGCAGTCGTCGCTCTCATCTTTATCATATTCAAAATATACCCTAAAAAATTATAGTAGATTAAGATTGGCAAACTTTTATGTTCGTACAATTAGGCATCGAAAATTATCAAAGCTAAAATGTTAAATGACAATGGATAATTTAAATTTCACTATCCGATAGAAGGTAGTCAGATGTATTTAAACTAAATTTTCACAACTCTAGGTCATCTTTAAAGTACCATAACATTTCATTATATGACTATTTATGACTATATAAAAGATTGGAAAAACATTTTCATAAAATGATAGGGCATTCTGTCTATAAGGATATAAGTGAAAATTTCTGATTATTGAAAACTGATTACGCTGAAACACACAAACACATTACTATATACAGAGAAACAATACAAGATTAAGTCCTCTGAATAATTAATACCTGAATACAATGAATTAAAGAAAACTGAAATCAGTTTAATGTTTATCCTCATCCCATAACTATTACACCATGTCGCTCCTAGTTGTCCTAATAATGTACAAGTTTACGACTGGACAATAGTGAACACTTCTAAATATAATGAGCTGATTGCAAGGAGAATGACTAAAAGTAAAAAAAAATTACTAAAAGCAAAAAATGAAAGACGGCCAGTTAACTGCGAATAAATCCAAGTAATCAATTTCGAGCAATGATCTATTTAATAATAATACAAATTTATTTAATGTGGCAAATGCGTACAAGCTGTACGCTTACAAGTCCACAAACAAAAATGAAAAAGTCAAGCGGATAAATTGTTAAAATGGGATCGGATTTGTCGTTTGAAGCACGGCATAGATGTTGATTGGCGGATATGAAGAGGCAGTTGATTCCACGATAGAAGAGCAGCCACCAGGAAGGAGCGGAGTCCAAAGGAGGTAGAGTAGTTTGGGACATGTAAAAGAAGGGAATTACAGGAACGCAAGGAACAGTAAACAGGACGAGAATTATCAAGAAAAGGAAGGTTGAGAAATGAAGGGGTATGAAAAGTTACAAGGCGGAAAGCAACGATAAGAAGACGAATTTGAACACGACAATAAATTGTAGGCAAATCGAGAGAAGCAAGATGGTAGGATGTATGATCAAAACAATGAAGACGGAGGAGAATTCTGACAGCTGCGTTGACGATGCGTTGTAGGGGAAGAAGAGTGGATTTAGGTGAGTTGGAAAATAGACTAAGACAATAATCGAGTCTAGAAAAAAGGAGAGATGATATGAGAGTCATACAAGAAGAGAAATCGATCAATCTACGAACTTGACGGAGGTTGCGGAGTATCAAGGTAGATGAGCGTACTTTATCTCTAACGAAAGGTTTAAGTGAAAGTCGGTTGTCAAAATGGAAGCCTAGGAAAACGAGATTATCAACGATAGGAAGAATTGTAGAATTTAATGATACGGAGAAAGGTTCGAAGCCGAGGCGTCGAGGTAGGATCCACATAATTTTGGATTTATCGGGATTCAGAGAAAGGCGAAGGGAAGAAAGATGATTGGAAATTGAGACAAGACAGTCCGAAGCGGAAACACTAAGATCGTGAATACGATAAACAGGTGCATGAGCATAGATGAGAATGTCATCAGCATATTGCATAACATGGAAGTTAAATTTATGAGAAATCGAAGACAAATCACAAAGAAGAAGAGAGAAAAGTATAGGGCCTAATACGGAGCCTTGTGGAACACCGGACGGAATGGACGAAGGATGGGAAAGAGAAGAGTTAGAATATACGCGAAATGTACGGTTTGATAGATATGAAGAAAACCATGATACAGTAGGTAAAGAGAAGCCATAATCATGACGAAGGCGATGGAGAAGAATCGAGTGATCGACGATGTCAAAAGCAGACGATAGATCAAGAAAAACTATGACACTACATAATTTATGATCGCGCGATATGAGTAAGTCGTTATAAACTTTAAGACAGGCAATTTCGGTAGAGTAATTAGAGCGAAAAGCGGCTTGGAAGGGAGGAAATAAGTATAATTTGAACATCAAGAAGTGACATGTGATTCGAGAAATGCGGTGTTTAGATGGTTGTTGGGGTACCATCTGCAGTTTTCAAAGGATATTCTGGCAAGGAAGTTTACATGCGGTTTTTGAGCAGCATCGTTATCTACTGTGTCCACATCACTTCGGGCGGCCTTGGTCCAAGCTGATTCGTCTACGATTTTCGGATGTGATAATGGGAGCTCGCTCGATGATACAATGGTAAAAGATTCGGGTGTAATAGAATGTCAAGAAAATAATAATCAGCACAACGCATAAGTGGTACCTCTCGATGCGATTAAAACTTCCTCTACAATCGTGTTTTCTTCAAACAAATTGGTGGTTAGCATTGGTAATAAACTGACAGTAAATTCACTCAACAATGTGATGAACATCATTCCCGGGATACGTATCAATAGTATCGATTTTAGCGTTACATCATTGATACCATCTCGTACCTCGTTGATTCATGATCCGACAAATCCACTTGTTATGTTACAATCAAGTTATCCAAACCAACTTCCGAGAAATGAACAATGTAATCTCTTCTTTCCTACTTTCTCTCATCACTCCTTAAACCACGACTAAATTATCTGTAGATTACATCCATCTATAAGACTCTTCTCTCAGCAATTTACTTCTAATAATATAACTACATCACATCATATAAAAATTTCCTCTTTACTATCCAACCCTTTAAATGAATAAATCTACATAATGCACAACGATCACGTTATGGTCTTTATTCACCTGTCAAATCAAAAGCAAGCACATTCCTGCTTTTCAGTTTAACCAATTTAGTTTTCTTTTCATGCGCAACAGTGAACATATCGGAGCTTTAAAGGAATTTGGAAAAAGCAGTTTTTCTACAGAAATTATTATTAATGTTTCAATAGCACATAAAAGCATGGCTTAATTGGCTCGTTCACTGCAGAAAAAAATCATAAAAGTAATATAAGTAAGTAAGTAAGGGTTTTATTAATAACTATATAACTGATAAAAACTTAAGAAACAAAAACATGCAAAAGACAACTTAAAATAGAAACTGTTCACGACGTGTATTTTGAAATCTTCAACTTATATTCACGGCCTCAGGTCCAGAGGGATCTGAGCCCCTCGGCCGCACCAGCGCGCCGCCCTCTGACTGAACCATTCGGGGTCTCTCACACACCTAAGAGTCCAGTCAAGGCGGACTATGGTTGGTAATCTCGAGATGAGGAGCTTGAGAAACCTTAGTCTTTGTTCTGGGGGACGTCCTCGTGAGAAGAAGACTAATCCCGAGATAGCCCAAGTACCCCAGAGGCGCACTTGGGTTATCTCATTCAATGACAGATGCTGGGCCCGTTTCAGAGCCCACCTAGCTTTCTTCAGGATACGTTTAAGTCTATCCAGGTCAGCTTTCGTCCGACAAATTCACCGTAACGGTGAACCCCAGATATTTTACTCGACTCGTGAAGATGGGGAGTGGTTGATGCTGCAAAATGGAGGAGAGTGTAGAGAGTGCTAGTCTCTTAAGTTTCTTTTTGGTGGCAGGAACGCCATTAAAGACAACCACCTGTGATTTAGAGGAGTTTAAAATAAGATTGGATGGGGGCAACTGATCTTTTAATCTTAAAAAGAAACGGCTGATGTCAGAGATTACATCTTTGCACCTGCGTCCAGAGAACAAGGCTGTGGTATCATCAGCATATACCACTAGATGTTGATCACGTTTAAAATTCTTGAATAGTACAATGGATGCAGCAAGATATAAGATAGGAGAAAGTGGGGATCCTTGAGGTACACCTGTAATAGGGTAGAACTGACGCGCATCAGGGTCGTCTTCATAGTAGAACCGCTTGGTGTACAACAATATCTCCACCCTGTTAACAATTCTCGCAGGCAACCCGAGGGACCTGAGAGAGGAGATAACGAAGGGAATGGAGATCCGGTCAAATGCAGCTGAAAAATCAAGAAAAACAGCCACAGCAAGCTGATGACTATTATCCTGACAAAACTGATGCACTTCACCAATTGCTGAATGGACCGAGCGCCCTTTGACAAACCCATGAAAACTCGGTGGGATCAAATTACGCCTACATAAATGAACGCGGATTCTACGCGCAAGCGCTTTCTCGTAGATGGATATGAGGGCGTTTTGAATCGAGATGGGCCACAGATCTTTAGGACAAGTGATTAATCTCTTTTTAGGTAAAAAGCTCGACGGCTGATGTTGATTTCCGCTGTCAGACGGGGAGGCTAATAGCATTGTGATGGCGACCTCCTTTCTCTGACTGTATGTCAAAAGCTGACAGACACGAGTGGTGAGTGGCGCGTGGGATTTGGAGGTGCCCGGGAGTGGTCCCCAGGAGTTAAGGATATCTGTAACAGATAAGTCCCTACTCCTGAAGTCACACCAAGGCGGGATTGGTTGGGGAGAATGAGTGGCTCCATAATTATGTAAGGAAAGTGACTCCTCTAAAACTTTGTCAAGGCCTATGCTACCAATCCAAACCAAGGCTCTATCCTTCCAGCAAACAAACTTCTCCTTCTTGAATATCTTCCAGAAGGAAGCCTGAGAAGGGTTTTGGTGAGCAATGCTTGCCCTATCCCTGCTCAGCTGGAGCCTATATCTAGAGCTCCAATATTCATTCGAGAGGATATGTCTGGCGGAAACAGAGAGATTGGGAAGGTGCAACATTTTAGCTAGGACCTTGAGCTTTGTTGGAGTAGGATTGTATATTCGACCTTTATAGGTAGTCGAAAGGATCGCGGTAGCTTGCGATGAGAGGTAGGAATTAAATTCGGTCAAACTCTCAATTCCAATTCTGGGGAAGAGTTGGATAGCTGCCTGAAAGAAGGCCACTCTAATAGGATCAAAGTGAAACCTTCTTCTAAGCAACGTATCGTCCTCTAGCCGCCAGCGAATTAGGTCATGAGAGGTGGTCTGTTGTTGACGCGACTGCTCGGTGCAAATGGGTTTCAACAACCACATCTTATGTAGCAGTAATATGTCGAGGAGACAATTTGTTGTAGAGCAATGAAAGGTTGGGGAAGGTGGTTTATGAATAAGATAGTCGATCCTTGCTCTGCGGAGTGCTGCATTAATCCAACGACCAGTTCTGTCGTTGAAGTCACCAAGTAACATGTCATAACCGCTCCCCAATATTTGATCCAGGAGGTCACGGTTCTTGTGAATTTCTCCTGGCCGAATATAGACATTGGCTATGCTTATACGCTTACCGTTCTTACAAAGTGATATAGCTAAACAAGATAGGGCTGGACAAGAGTAGTTTAATAGGAGGGATGATCTTAAGGAGCTTTTTACTAGGGTTAAAAGACCTTGTGATGAAGAGGAGTGAGGGGGGTTATGTAAGGAGTAAAGTGGGTGTATATGTGCTTAGGGATAAATCGAGTTATATCCTGGGGGAGACGGATAGACCGCGTCTCCTGAAGGACTATAACATCTGCATCTCTACCAGATAGAAGGCTAAGGGCGGAAGCACCTCCCGAATTCCACTGAAGGATATTCAGTGAAAAAGGTCCTTGATTACTTCCCATTGCGTAAGTGTTACCGAAGTGGGACGCCCTCCACCTAGTCGCAACTAGAGGCGGAAAAGTCGCCTTTACCGCTTCCCGTCACGACAAATGGAGTCGCTTGCCCACGGGCGATATCTTCATTTCCCTCGTTAGCCATAGCCCAAATCGAATCCTTCCGAGCAAGCTTCAGAGCGGCTATGCTTAGCGCTGACCCGTTTCGTTTCTTAGATTTTGGTGGCTTCTTAATATTGTTGGTCTTCCCAGAAGGAGGAGAACGGAAGGATTCCGCTAATTGACCCATCAATTTTTGGACCAATTTTTCAAGTTGAATCATTGATGCCTGATGCTGCATTTCAATAAGTTTAAGAATTTCTGTGTCCGGCATCCTGTCGTCATTCTTGTTAGACGAGACAGCTTCCACGAAGCTAGTCGGTTTTGCTGTTACACCCCTGTGTCTCTTTTGGTACGCCTTAAAGATTTTACATTTTTTTGACCATGCGGGGTGCTCACCACCGCAGTTTGCGCAAAATGGCTTACTTTCGCACTTCTCAGGATGTATAGCAGTTGTACCACACACGCCGCACTTATGTGGTAAAGAACATTCAGTGGACCAATGCCCCCACTGATGACAATTGTTGCAGTGAGGGTACGTTAGTGAGTCGGTTTCGATTATTGAAAATCTCAAATTATACCCCATAAAAGGATTGCATGTTGAAATCGATAGTTTTAGGGCTTCATCAACCGGGGCATTGCAGAACGCCACGGGAATGGGGAAGCCTTTAATCCCTTTTATAAAGCGCACGTTAGAGATTTTGTAATCAGTTTCTAGGGCTGATATATCTTCTTCTGAAATGTACGTGGGCATATTATTTATCTTTATTGTTGCCAGGATTGGTTTGGAAGCAATTATACCTTGTTCCGAATGCTCTTTTTTAAAGTAGTCTACGTACGACATTGCGAGATCAGGAGTGCAGAATGAGATTTTAATCTCAGATTCATAATATTTAATCGCATTGAACAATATCCTTTTTTTAAATCGATGAGCAAAGCCTCTTATAAAAACAATTGAACATGCTCTGCCTTTCCAGAGGCACCAAAAGTCTGATAATCACCAGGTTGGATAATTTTGGTACCGGGGGAAGTTCACCCTCCGGAATATATTCAAGAGAACCTAAATCTCCACTTACCTCGTTTATTGCATTGGCAGGAAAATTAGTTTTCATTGAGTTCTTTGAACGCTCCGACATGCTAAATTTACTCATTTTTCGATCGACGTAAAAGTAATGAAAATGTACAACAGTGTAAAAGTCAATATTCCCGCATGATGGAAAAAGTGAGTATCGGTGCTTCAAGCAACTTTTAAATTCAAACAAATATGGAACGGAACTTAGGTATTTCCAATGGAACATCGAATTTTCAAGCAAAAGAAAACAAGGTTAGTCTTATTTCGTCTAATTTTTTAAACTCAAGCACGGATTGAGAACTCCCTCCTGTGCCTAAATTGGTGAATCTGGTAATAATCAGGCTTCTTCAACCATTTGAAAGGAAGAATCTTTTCAATATTTTGCTGAGAGAGTTTACAAGCTCTTATAAGAATAGAATTCTATTCAAGTCGATAAAATATTTAGATTCGGAAATCCGGGTTTCTTTCAGCTCTCCAGATCTGGCAGCATCGTACCTAGAATTTTTTGAAACACACCTAAAAGAATTTGGGTCAACTACTTACAGGCCTATTCAGGCGACTCTGAAAATTAATAATTTTCCGCCCTTCGCAACGGAGGATGATATCATTGCTCTCACATCTGAGTTCAAAATTCATAATATTCGCCCCATTCTGGGCAAGAAAGGCTACGCTATACCAGTAGCATTCTGTTCTACCGCAGTTGACCAGGCGGAATGTCTGGCTAAAAGTAAATGTAACCCCTTTTTGGGGTACAACCTTTCTTTCAAAATCGTAGACGCTGATGACTTAACATACCCCCATTGCAATGGGTGCCACCTTTGGGGTCACTGGTCCTCAAATTGCACTAGGCCTCATACGTGTGGGGTTTGCAAATGTTCTCTCCCCCTCTATGTTCCAATTGTGGTGGTCAGCACCCGGCCTGGTCTAGAAGATGTCCTATCTTCAAAGAATACAAATTAAGGCATTGTGGGGCACCGGTCAAACCGGCCCACTTTGTTGCTGCCAGCTTATCCAATTCAAACGGTTATAGTATGTCGGACACCGATATTATCAAACTTGTTGACGCATGATTACAGATATACAAGGACGAGATTCGAGCCTTAACGAATCATCTGATAGTCAAATTCGAAGAGTCCCGTTCTCCATCAACGATTTTTACCTCTTCAAAGAGAGCCCCCGTTCTAAGAAGATATCCTCTTCTAAACAAAAGCTGGCTTCCTTAAAGTTAGCAAAGAAAGACGAAATCTACTGGGAGTTGTTGGCCTTAAAGGGAGATGAAGACAATGCCGGTGGGCAAGTGTCTTCTCCGGTAGGGCTGGGAGTGAGAAGGGCAACTTTCTCTCTCCTAGTTCCTGCTAGGAGGTAGGCATCCCACTCCAGCTGATGTAACACAATGCAAAGTAATCAAGCGCCTTTTTCACTAAATATTCTTCAGTGGAATTCGAGAGGGGCTTATACCCTTAGCATTCTATCTTGTAGAAATGCAGATGCTATAGTCCTTCAGGAGACGGGTTCTATCCGAGTCCCCCAGAACATTACTCGATTTATCCCTCAGCATATCTACACCCACTTTACTCCGTATATAACCCCCACTCCTATTCATCTCAAGGTCTTTAACCCAAGTTAAATGCTCCTTAAGATCGTCCCTCCTGTTAAACTACTTTTGTCCTGCCCTTACTTGTTTGGCTATATCACTCTGTAAAAACGGTAAACGCACCAGTATAGCCAATATCTACATCCGTCCAGGGGGAAATTCACAAGAACCGTTACCTCCTGGATCGTATTTGGGGTACTGGCTATGACATGCTACTCGGTGACTTCAACGACGGAACTGGTCGTTGGATTAATGCAGCAAACCGCAAAGCCAGGAACGACTATCTTATTCACAAACCACCGTCCCTCACATTTCATTGCTCAACAACTAATTCCCTCCTCGACATATTACTGGTTCATAAAATGTGGTTGTTGAAACCCATTTGTACTAAGCAGTCGCGCCAAAAAAACAGACTACCTTTCATGACAATTCGTTGGCGGATAGAGAAAGATACGTTGCCTAGAAGGAGGTTTTGCTTTGATCCCATCAAAGTGACTTTCATTTAGGCAGCTCTCCAGATGTTCCCCAGAATTGGTAATGAGAGTTTGACCGAATTCAATTCCTACCTTTCTTCGGAAGATACCTCGTTTCTTTCGACTACTTATAAAGGTCGTATTTACAATCCCACTCCAACAAAACTCAAGGTCCTGGCTAAAATGCTACACCTTCCCTATTTCTCTGTTTCCGCCAGACAGACCCTCTCGAATGAATACTTGCGCTTTAGATATAGGTTCCAACTGAGCAGGGATAAGGCGAGCCTTACTCACCTTAGCCCCTCTCAGTTTTACTTCTGGAAGATATTCAAGAAAGATAAGATTGTCTGCTAGAGGGAAAAGGCTGTGGGTTAGAATGGAGGCATTGCCCTTGACAGAGTTTTGAAAGAGTCACTATCGTTACATAACTATGGAGTCACTCAATCTCCCCAGCCAATCCCGCCTTGGTGTGACTTCAGGAGCAGGGATCTATCTCTTACAGATATCTTTAAATCTTAATGTACACTTCTGGGCACCTCCAAATCCGTCGCTCCACTATCTTGATGCACATCAGTTCTATCCTATTACAGGTGTGCCTCGAGGTTCCCCACTATCTCCAATTGTGTATCTTGCTGCCTCCATTGAACTCTACAAAAAATTTAATCGTGATCAACATCTTGTCGTATACGCTGATGATACCACAGCCCTGTTTTCTGGACGCAGGTGCAAAGATATAGTCTCTGACATCAGCCATTTCTTTTTAAGATTAAAAGACCAGTTACCTTCATCCGATGTTATTCTCAATTCATCCAAATCGCAGGTGGTTATCTTTCATGGCGCCCTTGGGACAAAGAAAAATTAAAGAGACTAGCACTCTCTGCTCTATCTTCCATTTAGACTCATCAACCACTCCCTACTTCACAAGTCGAGTAAAATATCTGGGTTTCACCGTTATAGTTAACAGGTAGGCGAAAGCTGACCTGGATAGACTTAAACGTATCCTGAAGAAAGCTAGATGAGCCCTGAAACGGTCCCAACATCTGTCATTGAAAGAGAAATCCCCAGTGCGCCTCTGGGGCACTTGTGCTATCTCAGGATTGGCTTCTTTTCAAGAGGACGTCCCCCAGAACAAAGACTAAGGTTTATTAAGCTCCTCACCTCGCGATTACCGAGCATTGTCCGCCTCGATTTGATTCTTCGGGGGGGGGAGGGTGAAAGACCCTGGGTGGTTCAGTCGAAAAGCGGCGTGCTGGATTGGCTGGGGTCTCAGATCCTGTTTGACCTGAGGCCTTAAAGATTAAAGAAGACTTTTATTCGCGACTGGTAAACTAACTTTTCCTTCTTGTATTTTTGATACATGTTTATTTTTTATTTTATTTTTTAGTTGTTGTATAACACTAACATTGGTTTTTTTAAGAAAATCTTTATTTATTTATTGAAAAAAAAGAAAATATAATAAAAGTATCACAAATACTAAAAAGCAGCTTTTCCCATGGTATCCTCCATCCGTAATTTCTTTTTGAATTCGTTGATATTGCTACTGAACAGTGTTGACTCTCAAGCCTATTCCACAGAGATACAACTCGCTGATCAAATTGGACAGCTCGTGATTTTCTTATCCTTTCACGTCGAAGGGTAAACCATGGCCTCGAAGGATATTAGATGAGCGCAAATGAAGGCAATCTTAAACTGGACGATCCGATTCATTAAGAATTTGGCAGACCATACTCATATCGATGTACCGGCGGGTCCACGTGACTGTCTCAAGTCTAAATGCTTTTAATCGATCAGGGTACCACAAAAATTTCAGTTGCGGTGCTGGCTTGGTAGCTCTATGAAGTACCCTCTCTGAACTAATATGTTCTTTTGAATTTTGGGGATACACACATGGCGCAGCATATAGAAGACGGCTCAACACATGAGCGAAGATTAGCTGACGTAGGTCAAATTGATTGAAATGATTGCAAAATCAAGCAAATTAGAAGATATAAAGGTGAATTCTTGTACAAATACTAGGGATCAGAAGGTTAGTAACTTTTCAATTGTCACTGGAGATGGGGAGGTACTTGCTCCCATCCCAAAATTAAAAAAAAACCTAGTTATTATAAAGATAATCAAGCCTATTGAAAGGCACTTAATGTTTAATATCTTCTTGCGCCCATTCGCCGATAAACTAACTAATAGAGTGCTTTTTAATTCCATTAAATTCAACGAAACGGAAATTAAAATTTCATTTACTACTATTAAAAAACTACGTGGAATTCTTTGAGTAATCGCTTTTGGAGTTTGGGACTCTACAGTCAAAACCCATTCTAACCACTTTGAAAATTACAAATCTTCCATGTCATATGGATGACAGCGATGTTGCACTTCTTAAAAAAATTTAAAATCTCGAACCTCCACTCTATTATGGGTAAAAGCGGTTATCTATTACCCATCGGCTTCTGTTCCGCACCCTTGGGGCGAGCGGAAATGCTCTCAAAATTAGCCTGCAACCATTTTATGAGTTTTAATCTTCGATTCGCGATTATCAATAAAGAGGAGTTCACATACCCTCACTGCAGCCAGTGCCATAAATGGGGCACTGGTCCTCTTGCTGCTGCTTGCCTAAGATGTGTGGGATATGTGACTCTACCATCTGTCATGCCATGATGTCAGGCGAAAAATGTATAGTGCCCAATCCTGCTACAATTGTGGGGGCCATCCTGCCTGGGCAAGGAAGTGTAGTCATTTCAAATGCTATAGTAGCAAGTTCAGCAAGTCGGCCCTACCGAAGTCAGAATCATTCGCTCATTCTGCCTCCCGCATGGCGGATGAGATCTTATGCGGGTGGTTGATCTGCGTGTGGATACCGCAATTAAGACAATGGAAAACTTGGTCACTACGGAGCTATCAGCTTCCTGCACGAATCCTGTCCTCCCAACGTCTACTGCCATTCCAGTTTCTAAAAAGAGGGGGCTTCAGCTCATGCCATTCCCCATATCGAGCTCGGCAAATTGCTCAAGGGCAAAAAGAATAGGAAAATGAAAATGCTGTCCATGGGCACGTACCTACTCTAAAGTAGTATCCGACTCTATTTCTTCTATCTACGAACGTCTCTCCAATCTACATCTCGTTGTAAACCTCGACATGTCTAAAATAATGTGGATCCTCCCCTGTAAACCAAACATATCTCCTCCCACTGTATCTTTTGCCTCATCGATCATCCCCATAGTCCACAATCTTACTTTCTTAGGCTTCCATTTCGATGATCACCTTTCCCTTAAACCCTTCGTACGTGACAAGGTCCGCTCGTCTAACTTAATTCTCCGTGACATCCGGCGTATCTGCTCCCTTATCGACTTCCGTTCTTGTAAGTATCTTCTTTCATCGCTTCTCTTCCCTATAATCGATTACTGCCTCAGCCTTTTCGCCAATTCTCCAAAATTCATCATCCTACCCCCACAACGAATAATCAACTCCGCAGTTCGAGTGCTCTTTCGTTTCCGTCGCTTGGACCACATATCTACATATCTTGCCCAACTCTCCTAGCCCACCATCCACATACGCATCAAACTCTGCCTTCTCGTAACTTTTCGTCTCATCGCTGTCGGCTCCCCATCGTTCATCAACCTTCCTTTCTTAGACGACACTCGCCCCACCTCGCTATCGCTGCGTTTCCGTCATACCCTCTTACTCCACATTCCCAATTACTCCAACAACTATGGTCTCTGATCCTTCCTCACCGCCTCACTCGCCTGAAATCAACTCCCTATCGACGTCCGCCGCGCTCCCTACTTTATCACATTCAAACACCTCCTCCGTTCACACCTTCTCGACACATGAGTTACATTTATGTTTTGTTGTGGCCATGTAAGCGTTCGCTGGCACGCATTTGTCACGTTAAAATAAATCATTTTTTTAACTAATCCATCACAATGCAGAGTACTCGTGAGCCTTTTTCACTGAATATCCTTTAGTGGAATTGGTGGGGTGCTTCTGCCCTTAGACTTCTATCCCGTAGATATGCAGATGTTATAGTCCTTCAGGAGACGCGGTCTATCCGTCTCTCCCAGGACATTACTTGATTTATTCCAAAGCACATTTGTTGCCACTACATTTCGTACATAACCCCACCTGACTCCTCTTCGTCTTAAGGACTCTTGACCTTAGTTAAGTGCTCCTTAAAGTCCTCCTTCCTATAAAACTATTCATGTCCAGCCGTCTTTTTTAGTAGTTTCACTCTGTAAGAACAGTAAACGCCTCAGTCTAGCCAATGTCTACATCCGTCCAGGGCAGATTCATAAGAACCGTGACCTCCTTTATAGTATTATTGATAGCGGCTATGACATGTTACTCTGGGACTTCAAGGACAGAACTGGTCCTTGGATTAATACAGCACTTCGCAGAGCTAGGAACGGTTATCTTATTCACAAACCACCGTCCCCTACCTTTCATTGCACATTAACAAATTCAACCCTTGACATTTTACTGATTCACTCGAGGTGGTTGCTTAAAACTCTTGGCACGGAGCAATCGCGCCAGCAATTGTCCACCTCTCATGACCTAATTCATGGAGGATTTAGAAAGATACGTTGCTTCGAAGGAGTTTTCACTTTGATCCAATCATAGTGGCCTTCTTTCAGGCAGCTATCCAACTCTTTCCCAGCATTGGAAATGAGTCTGACCGAATTTAATACCTAGCTCTCTTCGCAAGCTACCGCGATTTTATCAACTACCTATAAAGGTTGTATATACAATCCCACTCGGACGAAACTCAAGGTCTTAGTGAAATTTCTTAACCTACAGAATCTCTCTGTTTCCGCCAGACAAGCCATCTCGAATGAATACTGGAGCACTAGATATAGGATCCAGCTGAGTAGGGATAGGACGAGTATTGCTCGCCTTAACCCTTATCAGCCTTCCTTTTGGAAGATATTCACGAAGGAGACGTTTGGTGTTGGAAGAATAGGGCATTGGGTTGGATAGGGAATGTAAGCCTTGACAAAGTTTTGGAAGAATCACTAGCCCTACACAACTATGGAGCCACGCAATCACCTCAACCAATCTCGCTTTGGGGTAACTTCAGGAGTAGGGATCTATCTGTAACAGATATCCTTAACTCCTAGGGTCCACACCCGGGCATCTCCAAATCTGTCGCTCCGCTTTCCTTTCGGATTTATCAGATTTTGACAGCCTCCAGAGAAGAGAAGTGGCCGTCACAATGCTTTTAGCCTCCCCATCCAATGTAGCAGGCATCACTATTAGTAAGTGTGTTTTTATTCCTAAGAAAAATTCTGACTCATGGTCGCAGACCCCTAAAGATCTGCGACCCATTTCATTTCAAAATGCCCTCGTGTCGATTTATGAAAAAGCGCTTGGGCGTAAAATCCGCGACCATTTATGTAGGCGTAATTTAATCCTTCCAGGTTTTCATGGATTCGTCAAAGGTCGCTCGGTTCATTTAGCAGTTGGTGAAGTGGATCAGTTTTGTCAGGTCAATAGCCATCGTCTAGTTGTGGCTGTTTTCCTTTACTTTTCTGCTGCATTTGACCGCATCTCCATTCCCTTTGTGATCTCTTCTCTCAAGTCCATCGGATTGACTGCGAGAATTGTGAACAGAGTGGAGATTCTGCTGTACACCAAGAGATTTTTCTATGAAGACGACCCTGATGCGCGTCAGTTATACCCTATAACGGGTGTGCCCCAAGGCTCCCCTCTTTATCCTATCTTATATCTTGCTGCTTCCATTAATTTATTTAAAATATTAAACGCGAACAACGTCTAGTGGTGTACGCTGATGACACAACAGCCCTGTTCACTTGGCACAGGTGTAAAGGCGTAGTCTATGAAATCAGCAATTTCTTTTCAAGATTAAAAGACCAGTTACCCAAGTCCAATCATATTCTAAACTCCGCTAAATCGCAGGTGGTTGTCTTCCATGGCAGCTCCGCAACAAAGCAAAAACCTAAGAGATTAGCACTCTCTGCACTCTCCTCCATATTTGCCGTTGAACCACTCCCCACCTTTAAAAGTCGAGTAAAATACCTGGGGTTCACCGTCACGGTGAACTGGTCGGCGAAAGCTGACCTGGGTAGATTCAAACGTATCCTGAAGAAATCTGGGTGGGCCCTGATACGGGCTCAACATCTGTCATTGAATGGGAAAACCCAAGTACACCTTTGGGGCACTTAGGATATCTCAAGATTTGTCTTCTTTTCGAGAGGACGTCCCCCAGAGCAAAGGTTAAGGTTTCTTAAGCTCCTTGTCTCTCGTTTACCCAGCATAGCTCGCCTCGATTGGATTCTTCGCGGGGTAAAATACCCCGCTTGGTTCAGTCGGAGGGTGGCGTGTTGTATCGGCTGGTGTGCTCAGATCCCCCTGGACCTGAGGCCGTAAAGAAGAAGGGAATTGAAGAAGACTACTATGACGAATTTAAGATTATGGTTGATTTTTGACTTACTGACTTGTTTTGTTGTTGATTATGTCTTCATTTAACCCTTTTGTATGTTAAGAAAACCTTTATTTATTTATTTAGTTTAACCATCCACTATTTCTATACTTATCACCCTCCACTACTTCATTAACAACTGCCCCAATACGTATTTCTTATTCTTCTGTTGCTCATAAACGTCGTGCTTCTCGCGATCGTTGCATCATTTTGAAATATGTACCTCTTTCTAAACAATTACAATCTCGCCTTGATCAACATGTTAGCGCCTTTCGCTTCATTTTTAAACTTCTAGCTCATGTAAACAACCCGCAGTATTAAATGAAATCAAACAATTATCTCTCTTTCGTTAAAAATTCCTTTATAGTTATACCACCTACCCTCATTTATTCAAGGTTGTCTTAAAAGATCACATTAATATGATTTTATTAACAAAACAAACGATAACTACCTAACTATCATAAATAAACAAGAGCACAATTAGAGTAAGGAAAACATTAAAAACTATTCTGTTGACGAATTACTTCAATCTTTCTTCATCAACTATTACGGCCTCAGGACCAGAGGGATCTGAGTCCCCCCGACCGCACCAGCACGCTGCCTTCCGACTGAATAATTCAGGGTATCTTCCCTCTAAGAGTCCAGTCGAGGCGGATTATGGTCGGTAAACACGAGATGAGGAGCTTAATGAACTTTAGTCTTTGCTCCGGAGGACGTTCTCTAGAAAAGATAACAAATCCGACATTGTCCAAGTACCCCAAAGGCGTACTTCGGTTTTCCCATTCAATGACATATGCTGGGCTCGTTTCAAAGCTCACCTAGCTCTCTTTAGGATACGTTTAAGTATCCAGGTCACCTTTTGCCGACCAATCCACCGTAACAGCGAACCCCAGATATTTAACTCGACTCATAAGAGTGATTGATGCTGCTACAATGGAGGAGAATGTAGAGAGTGCTAGTCCCTTCAGTTTCTCTTTTGTCACATGGGCGCCATGAAAGACTACCACCTGAAATTTGTTGGAGTTTAAAACAATATGGGATCGGTATAGCTGGTCTTTTAATCTAAGAAAAAGCGGCTGATGTCCGAGACTACATCTTTCCACCTGCGTCTAGAAGTAAGAGCCGTGGTATCATCAGCGTATACCACTAGATGCTGATCCCGTTTAAATGCTTTAAAAAGAACTACTGAGGCAGCAAGATATAAGATAGGAGAAAGTGGGGAACCCTGAGGTATACCTGTAATAGGGTAGAACTGACGTGCATCAGGGTCGTCTTCATTAAAGAACCGCTTGGTGTACAGCAAAATCTCCACCCTGTTAACAATTCTCGCTGGCAACCCAAGGGACCAGAGATAGGAGATAACGAAGCGAATGGATATTCTGTCAAATGTAGCAGAAAAGTCGAGGAACATAGCCACAGTAAGCTGATGACAATAATCCTGGCAAAACTGATGCACTTCACCAATTGCTGAATGGACCGAGCGCCCTTTGACAAACCAATGAAAACTAGATGGGATTAAGTTACACCTACTTAAATGGTCGCGGATTCTATGTGCGAGCGCTTTTTCGCATATGGAGATGAGAGAATTTTGATTCGAAATGGGCCGGATCATTGGGACATGTGACCGGATGATGCTTAGGTAAAAATATTTTACGGCTAATGTTGATGCCAGCAATATCGGGTGGCGTCGCTAACAGCATTGTGACGGCCACTTTTATTCTTTGATCGGCTGTCAAAAGCTGACAAATCTGAGAGGAGAATGGAGCGACGATTTTGGAGTTGTCCGGAAGTGTCCCTAGGAGTTGAGGATATCCGTAACGGATAGATCCCTGCTCCTGAAGTCACCCCAAGACAAGATTGGTTCGGGAGAAAGCGTGGCTCCATAGTTGTGTTCGGCAAGTGCCTCCCCCAACACTTTATAAAGGCCACAGCTACCAAACCACCCGACGCTCCCCCATCCAGCAGACAAAATTCTCCTTCTTGAATATCTTGCAGAAGGAAGCCTAAGATGGATTAAGACTAATAATACTCGCCCTGTCTCTACTCAGCTGGAGCCTATATCTAGAACTCCAGTATTCATTCGAGAAAACCTGCCCGAAGAAAGCAGAGAGATTGGGAATAAAAGATCGCTTCAAATCATCCTCCATTCTGTTTCGACGTTTTGTACCTGGAACTATAGAATGCTTCCTGATCGCTTCCCATCTGACATTACCAACCTCGCATCTGTTCGTGATGAAACACTTACTCGTGAACGTTACTTGAATCTTTCCTAGAAATCAAGCAAATTGATAGAAAGTTTCATGTCGTCCGACTCCTTCCCGAAATTCGAGAGAGATTACTTTATTCTCATTGTCTTCTTTGACAATCTCTATATTCAATCTCGTTCCCATAAATATCCGTTCCATCGCGAATAAAATTGACTTAGTACTTGACCTCTTCTCCCAACAGTCTTTGGATCCATTTTGTCTCACTGAATCTTGGCTTCTTGATAGTAGCGGCATTTTGGTTCGACGCATACGTCTTTCGATTATTTTGTAATATAAATAGAAATTTATTTTGAGTGGCAAATGCGTGCAGACGGTGCGCTTACAAGGCTACTAAGAATGACAAAAAATTATAAAACGTATAAAAAATAATACTGCACGTGAATTTTGAATAGTATGAACAAGGGAGTAGAGCGCATGTACGAAGATAGCAAATTTCAAGCAAGAGGAGCAGTAACAGGAAAAGAACGGAGGCGGTAATTTATCGAATAATTTGGAGTGTGGATGAAAAGGGAATGGGATGATCTTAAGGATAAAGAAGCAGTACTATATTCATCGAGATATGAAAAATTTAAGTATGATGGGAAACTTGCGATAAAGTACACGATGGGTCAGGAGAATCGAACGAAATTGGACACTATGAATAATTGTGGGATGCCAGGAAAGTTTAAAAAGGTGCTGAGATATGTGGACAAAACGGTGAAAACGGAGAACGCGATTTGCTGAGTTTACAGTACGTTGAAAATGTTGGAGAGTAGTTTTGGGAAATTTGGAGAAGAGGCTAAGGCAATAATCTATTTAAAAAAACGGATAAACGGTTAGGCAGGAGCTTAAATCGATAAACCCACGAATACGGGGTATATCACGGGGTAGCAGGAACGAGGAGCGGACTTCATCGAAAACAAATGGTTTGAGATAAAAATGGTTGTAAAACAAGGAAATCAAGGAATACCATAACACTAACGATATGAAGAATAGTTGATTAGTGATATACGGTAGGTGGAGTAATGTTGATGTGAGAGGGAATTATCCACATTATTTTAGACTTTGTAGGATTGAGTGATAGGAGAAGCGAATAAAGGTGATAAGAAACATAAGAGGCAAGCGGATGATGTGAATGTAATGCCATAGATTTAAGAGGAGGGTAGATAAGAGTAGAGGATAATGTCCTCAACAGATTGCATATTATGAAAATTGTGTGTTCTGGCTATTGAAGAGAGATCACAGATTAGGATGGAGAAATAACGGGACCTAGTACTGAGCCTTGAGTTAAACGTGATGGAGAGAATACTGTTAAGATACAGAAGCTGAATGAGCACTTAAAGAACGGTCAGTTAAATAAGAAGAAAACCACGCTACAGTTTAGTTAGAGAATCCATAGTAATTACGGAACCGATAGAGAAGAATATAATGATTAGAGATGTCGAATGCAGATGAGATATCAAGAGAAAATATGAAGATACAAAGTTTTTCCTCTCGTGATTGTAGAAATCACCAATGACTGTGATACGCTGGTTCTGTGGAATGATAAGAACGAAAAGCAGATTGAAACGGGGGATAAATTTGACGATAGAAAATATGTATTAACCTGATTCAGCATAATACGTTCGAAGAGATTTGATAAGGTTGGGAGAAGATATATAGGAATATAGGAGGACTGAAGTGAACTGTTGAGAGATTGTTTTTTCAAGTGGACGAACAATAACAGATTTTCAGTTTCACGGAAAAGTGCCTCGGCAAATATAAGGGTTGAATAAGGTTGTCAAAATCGGAAATACTGAATGACAAATTAGCTAAAGTAAGTACATAGGAAAAAGCTCGGCAGTAGATTTTTTAGGCAATGAACGAAGAACTTTTGAAACTTCGTTAGAAGAAATGAGAAGTAGATAGAAGGGTTCAGGAAGAGAGAATTGTATTGAATAAGTCGATGATTGGAAAGTTGGAGGGATATATGATAAAGTGTAAGTATATTTAGATTGAAGATAAGAGGAAAACAAGTTTGGATCGATGTTACTATGTGTTGAAGAACTTGAGAGGAGTGAGTTTAATGTGTGCCAAGTAGACTTTGGGTCCGAAGAAGTGAGTTTATTCTGCCAGAAGAGTTTGCATTTACTTCGTATGATAGAGTAATATGAACGACCAATATTAAGGTAGTCATCACGATACTCGGAGACAGAAGTAGAACTTCCTTTGAGGAAACGGAGATAGATGCGAAAAGCGTGACGCATGAGACGCTTAGAAATAACACAGTCAAGATCAAACCATGGTATGCGTCGAGAACGCTTATCAGCGTGGGATCAGCGAGATAAGATGTGATTGAGAATTGTTGTGAGCTCAGAATCAAATAGAGATAATATAAAATCGACGGAAAGGGAAGGCGATCTAGGCTACACAATGTCTGAGACATTAAGCATGTGTAGAGAAACTAAACGATGTTGCAATGATATCATGGGCACCGCCAAGTATAAAAGTCATCCATAAGTCCCGTTCTCAATCATCTGATCGTGTTTCATCAAGTAATCATGGTGGCCTCATCGCTCTCTCGTTTTTATCTGCATCTTCATCGTTGAACTGTTTCTTTGGTCCCACAAACCTTTGGACTTCTTGCTTTTAATATTTCGGTATGCTTATCCTCGCTGAATATGTATTGTATATGTATCGTCCTGGATATAGTTCTCCATCTAATACTTTCTTTGCTGAACTATCTGATCTGCTCTCACATATCTAGCTCTTCTCAACTCCTATTGCAATAAGCAATTTCAACATTCATTTGTATCGTCTTCGGCTTCTTGATACCCAAAAAATTATCACCGCTTTTCACGATTGTAAATATTCTATCATGTCTTCGCTACCCACTCTTACCCCACTTTTGTCTCGGAGGAAACTGGAGTAGAATATTGTTTTAGGAAACAGAGAATGAATCATGTGTTGAGAAACTGCAAGGATTTGTAATGATATCAAGATTACCGCCAAGTAAATTAAGATTATTGTCGGAATGTTTACAAGTTTGATGGAATCTGAATCGAAAGGGCGGTCTAAGCCAATGTTGAAATCACCTAGTACAAACAGTGGGAATGCCGAAATTGTACAATAAGAAAGAAAATTAGCTAGTTTATCGAAGAACTTGAATGAAGGATGGGATGATACTGGACGATATATGATAGCGAGGTTAGTGAAAAAAGATGGGACGATCTACATATAAGTAATTCAAAAGATTCGGTTGCTAGAAAACAATTTATTTTTATGAGATACGAAGGAGAGCGGAAAGGCGACAATCCCATCGTAATTCGACGTGGATGTTCTTAACGCATGATTGGAATATCTTGTAGAATCAACGATAGATACTCCTGTTGAACGTAGACGACGGATAGTAAGATCACAATTGGTATGCCAAGATTCAGATATACAGCAAATGCCAATCTATTGTTGGGCAAATGTGTTGAGAAGGTCAGTTTTATTTTGGATAGTACGGATGTTGAGTAGGCCAATGCGATACGAGCGATAATCGGAGTTGCAAAGATATGGGTCGAAGAGAAGAAACTGGTGGCCATTTAATTTTCGAATAATTGTGAATAACGCAAAAATTTCCACTTCCATTTCTTATTGTAAGGGAAGATTATCCTTTAATTTCACGTACGCGGGATTTTTTGACAGGCGGGAGGAAATTAAAATGTTTGATATTATACTAAATATATTTTGGTGCGAAGTAAAGCTTTTTACTATTTTCGTTTCGTAAAGTATTTTCTTATGTGATTTCAGTTGTACTATCGATTTACGATAAGCGACACGCCAACTTTTGGAACTTTCTTTTAAACAATTGACTACGTTTCTTTAACGCATATTTTAACTCACGGTCATACCAAGGTGGGCGTCGTTGATACGTGTTTTGTTGTCAAGTCGAATAAGGGCACATCTGTCAAACATTATATCAATACCTCGTGCAGGACTTGCCATAGCGTCTCTATATCATCACTAGAGCTGTTAGAATCAGTCGAAGATACCACTCTCTTTAGTTCAGCTAAATCAATATAACGTCAGAATCTCTTAAATATTTCTCGTTCAGTATCATCAATTTTGATTTTAGGGTATTTGTGTAAATTCAAGAATTATCACCCAGTGGCCACTCAGTCCTATTCGTGTATCGTGTCGTATATTGTGAATGTTTTTCAATTATTTGAAAATAAAGTAATAAGCGACTTCTGATGATTCATAATTTTTCGTAAACAGAAATGATAAAGTTTTAAATTGAAATGAGTCGCAGGTATTTAGGACACTTAGCTGGTTTCTTTTTGGTTAAAAATTTTCCTTTCAAAATATTAATTACTGCAATATCGAATGGGAGGCTAACAGCATTGTGATGGTGATCACTTCTTAGTACCTTAAGGCTCCCAATATCTCCAATCTTGTATTTAGCCGCCTCCATTATTGTTAAACCTTTAATATGCGATCAACATCTGGTGGTATATGCCAATGATACCACCGCCCTGTTTTCAGAACGCAGGTGTGAAGCTGTTATCTCAAAAAGCAGTCAATTCATTTTAAAACTAATTATCCACTTAGACCCATCCAATATCATATTTAATCCCTTCAAAATACAGATGGTCGCTTGACATGGCATCCCCTCAACATGAAAAAGTTAGAAATTAGTAATCTGTCTTATCCATAGAAACACTTAAAAATAAGGAAGATAATATTTTCCTATATAGAAATACTCAGCCCATTTATACGACTGAAAATAGCACTCAAGTAAGCTATCATTTGATTAAATTATTTTAATTCAATTTCATTGGGAAGATCAGAGTCACGTTTATCTTACAAATATATGACTTGGCTTTCTCCGAAAATTCAAAGAAGCGCGTAAAAGCTCTTCAACGTTAGAGTTCTCCAATTTGATGCTCTCCAACGGCTGGGTGGATTTTTAATCGGCGGTAAAAATTGTTGCATTTTTCACCGGCTAAGTGCATTTTTCATATGCGGTGAAAATTTGTGCATTTTTCACCGGCGGTGAAACATGATGCGCATAGTACAACGAATGGATGATAGTCCTTCAGGATACGCGGTTTATCCGTCCTCCCAAGGACATTACTTGATTCATCCCTAATCACATTTATTCCCAGTATACTCCGTACATAACCCCACCTCACTCTTCTTCATCTCAAGGTCTTCTAACCTTTGTGAAATGGACCCTAAGATCCCCCTCCTGCTAAACTTCTCTTGTCCAGCCCTATCTTGCTTAGTTATATCACTCTGTAAGAACGGGAAACGCCTCAGTCTAGCCAATATCTACATCCATCTAGGTGAGATTCACAAGAACAGTGACCTCCTGGATAGGATTTTGGATAGTGACTATGACATGGTACTTGGTGATTTCAACGGCAGAACTGGCCGTTGGATAAATGCAGCACTCCGCAGAGCCAGGAACGACTATCTTATTCATAAACCACTGCCCCCTACCTTTCATTGCACATCAACGAACTCTCTCCTCGACATACTACTGCTTCATAAGAGGTGGTGGTTGAAATTCCTCTGCACGGAGCAGTTGGGCCGACATCTGACCACCTCTCATGACCTAATTCGTTGGCGAATTGAAGAGGATACGTTGCTTCGGAGTAGATTCCACTTTGACCCCATCATAGTGGTTTTCTTTCAGGCAGCTATCCAACGCTTCCCCCGAATTGGGAATTAGAGTATGACCGAATTTAATTCCTACCTCTCTTCGCAAGCTACCGCGATGCTTTCGACTACCTATAAAGGTCGTATTTACAGTGCCACCCCGAAAAAACTCAAGACCTTAGCATACTTGCTCCGTCTTTCTAATCTCTCTGTTTTTGCCAGATAGGCTCTCTCGAATGAATATTGGAGCACTAGGTATAGGTTCCAACTGGGTAAGTATAAGGCAAGCATTGCTTCCCTCAATCCAGCTCAGTCTTCCTTTTAGAAGATATTCAAGAAGGAGATATTTGTCTGTTGGAAGGATAGAGCATTGGGTTGGATTGGTAGTAAAGGTCTTGATATAGCTTTAGAGGAGTTGCTATCCCTACATAATGATGGAGCCACTCAATCACCTCAGCCAGTCCCGCCTTGGAGGGACTTCAGGAGTAGGGACCTATCTGTTACAGATATCCTTAACTCCTGGGGCCCCTCTCGGTCACCTCCAAATCCGTGGCTCCACTTTCTTCTCGGGTCTGTCAGCTTTTGACAGCCGAACAAAGAAGAGAAGTGACTGTCACAATGCTATTAGCCTCTTCTTCGATGTGGCCGGAATCAACATAAGTCGTAAAATCTTTATACCTAAAAAAATCCGGTCTCCTGTCCTAAAAACCTGCGGCCCATTTCGATACAAAACTCCCTCATCTTCATTTACGAAAAAGCGCTTGCGCAGAAAATCCGCGACCATATATGTAGCCGTAATTTAATCCCATAAGGTTTTCATGGGTTTGTTAAAGGTTGCTCGGTCCATTCAGCAATTGGTGAGTTGGCTGTTTTCCTTGACTTTTCTGCTGCCTTTGACTGTATCTCCATACCCTTCGTTATCTCCTCTCTCAGGTCTCTCGGGTTGCCTGCGAAAATTGTTAACAGGGTGGAGATTTTGTTGTACACCAGGCCATTTGTATATTGAGACGATCCTAATGCGCATCAGTTCTACCCTATTACGGGTATGCATCAAGGATCCCCACTTTCTCCAATCTTGTATCTTGCTGCCTCCATTGTACTCTATAAAAAATTTAAACGCGATATACATCTGGTGTATACGCTGATGATACCACAGTCCTGTTTTCTAGACGCAGGTGCAAAGATGTAGTATCGGACATCAGCTGTTTCTTTTTAAGATTAAAAGATCAGCTCCCCGCTTTCAATCTTATTCTAAACTCCAGCAAATCGCAGGTGGTCGTCTTTCATGTCACCCCTGTGACCAAAAATAAACTTAAGAGATTAGCACTCTCTGCGCTCTCCTCCATTTTGCAACCTCATCCACTACCCGTCTTCTCGAGTCGAGTAAAATATCTGGGGTTCACCGTTACGGTGAATTGATCGGCGAAAGCTGACCTGGATAGACTTAAACGTATCCTGAAGAAAGCTAGGTGTGCCCTGAAACAGGCTCAGCATCTGTCATCAAATGGGAAAACCCAAGTGCGCCTCTGGGGTACTTGAGCCATCTCGGGATTAATCTTATTTTCTAGAGGACGTCCCCGGAGCAAAGGCTAAGGTTTCTCAAGCTCCTTGTCTTTCGTTTACTCAGCATAGTTCGCCTCGATTGAATTCTTCGGGGGGGGGTGAAAGACCCCGAGTAGTTCAGTCGGAAGGCGTTGGTTGGAGGGCTCAGATCTCACTGGACCTGGATCCGTGAGTTTTGGCAAAGATTAACAACGACTTTTTTGTGATCGATATTACTTGTTATAGTTGTTTTTCTTTTACATGTTAACCCTAAACCTTGTAAACGGATAGATACATTTTTCACCGGCGGTGTGGTGCGTTTTTCACCTGCGGTTAAAATTGGTTCAAATGGTGCAGCATAATGCGTTTTTCACCAAATATTTTTTTGTTAACTACATTTTGTTGTAGTTGGAAATTACAAAAATTGTGATTTTCACGTCAACAAGCACTTAAAACCACAGTTGTCGCGGGCATCAAATCAATTCAGGTTATTCTATGGGAATGCTGACGATATATACACCAAAGGTGAGTGTTTTGTTACCTAATGATTATGATGGCAAGGGAATACTTCTCCCATACCCAAGCTGTTAAATCTCATAATAATAAAACTCTCAGAGCCTATATAAAGGCACAAATTATACAATATTTTCTTGCGTAGTTTTGGAGAACAGTTCCGAAACAGAATTTTGTTTAACTCGGTTAGGTATTACAAAACGGCGATCAAAATTTTATTTGCCACCTCAGAGTTGGCAAATGCATACAAAGAATTCTTCGATAAAAATCTCTCCAAGTTTGGTAGCCTAACGTCTAAGCTTATCATGGCTTCATTGAAAATAACTAATCTTCCTCCTCACCTGGAGCAAATAGACATTAACACTCTTGAATTACTGTATATCTAATTTTCGCCCCGTTAAGGGGAAGAATAGACGATCTATTCCTATTGGTTTTGTCTCGGCGCCCAACGACATTGCCGAGATATTGTCTAAAACACTCTGTAACCCATTCATGGGTTTTAATTTAAAATTTATTCTTCTCTCTAATGATGACATGACGTTCCCCCACTGCAATCTCTGTCATGGATGGGGGCACTGGGCCTCAATGTGCAAGGAAGATAAGATTTGTGTATATTGCTCTTCCAAAGAATGTATAGACATCGGGGGTCAGTGTTCCTTTACCCCGCGGTGTGTAAACTGTAATGGTCCGCATCCATCCTTGTCTAGGATGTATGAGGCCTTTAAGGCCTATCGGCTTAAATTCTGTTCTATACCGACAATAAAAACTCCTGACAGCTATGCAGATACCAGCTGTAGAATGTCAGACAAGTACATCATACATCTTCTCAACGCTCAAAAACAATCTATATTGAGACAAATGCAGCAGCTCCTCACAAGTCATTTTGCTTTGTTATATTCAACTCCTACCTTCCATCCTGCAACGATTCCAGAATCAAAGAAAGGGGGGGGTTCGGCCCACACTGTGCTTCCATTGAAGGTTGGCAAACTGTTCCAGTCCAAGTCCGGAAAGGCTTCCAACACCGGAAATGAAGACATTGCCCGTGGACAAGTGTTCACTCTGGACGGAGTTAGTGGCAGGGAGGGCAACCTTCCCGCCCCTAGCTTTGCCTAGGGATGAGGCAACCCCATCCAGCAGACCTAACATAATGTATAGTTCTCGTAAGCCTTTTTCACTGAATATCCTTAAGTAGGATTGGGGAGATTCTTCTGCCCTTAGACTTCTATCTGATAGAGATGCAGATATTATAGTCCTTCAGGCGACGCGGTCTATCCGTCGCCCCAGGACATTACTCGATTCATCCCTAATGAATATAGTGGACCATATGTTCCCACTATACTCTCTATATAACCCCGCTGCACTCATCTTCATCTCAAGGTCTTTTATCCTTAGTTAAATGCTCCTTAAGATCTTCCCTTCTAATCAAGTATTCTTCTCCAGCCCTGTCTTGTTTAGTTATATCACTATGTAAGAACTTTGAACGTCTCAGTCTAGCCAATGTCTATATCCGTCCAGGTGAGATTCACAAGAACCGTGACCTCCTGGATAGGATTAAAGATAGCGATTATAACATGTTACTTGGTGACTTCAACGACAGAATCGGTTGTTGGATTAATGCAACACTCCGCAGAGCCAGGAACGGTTATCTTATTATAAACCACTGTCCCCCACCTTTCATTGCACATCAACAAATTCACTCGTCTACTTAGTACTGCTCCACGAGAGATGGTTGTTGAATCTCACTGTACGGAGCAGTTTCGCCGACATCTGACCACCTCTCATGACCTAATTCGTTGGCAGATAGAAGAGGACACGCTGCTTCGAAGGTGATTTTACTTTGATCCTATCAGAGCGGCTTTCCTTCAGGCAGCTATCCAACACTTCCCCCGAATTGGTAATTGGAGTCAAACTGAATTCAATCACTACCTTTATTCGCAAGCTTCCGCGATACTTTCGACTACCTATAAAGGTCGTATTTACAGGCCTACTCCGACAAAACTCGAGACCTTACCATACATGCTTCGTCTTACCAACCTCTCTGCGTCTGCCAGACAAGCTCTCTCGAAAGAATATTAAAGCTCCAGGTATAGGTTCCAACTGGGTAAGGATAGGGCAAGCATTGCTTACCTTAATTCAGCCCAGTCTTCCTTCTGGAAGATATTCAAGAAGGAGAAGTTTGTCTGTTGGAAGGATAGAGCCTTGAGTTGGATTGGGAAAATATGTCTTGATAATGTTTTAGAGTTACTATCCCTACATAATTATGGATCCACTCAATCACCTCAACCAATCCCGCCTTGGGAGACTTTAGGAGTAGAGATCTATCTGTCTCAGATATTTTTAACTCCTGGTAGCCGCTTTCGGGCACCTCCAAATCCGTAGCTTCACTCTCTTCTCGTGTCCGTCAGCTTTTGACAGCCGAACAAAGAAGAGAAGTGGCCGTCACAATGCTTTTAGCCACCACTTCCGAGGTGGCCGGCATTAACATTAGCAGACGTGTTTTTATTCCGAAGAAAAAATCCGGTCTCTTGTTTTAAAGACCAGTGGCCCATTTCGATTCAAAATTCCTCGTGTCGATTTACGAGAAAACGCTTGTCCGTAAAATCCGTGATCATTTAAGTAGGCGAAATTTAATCCTACCAGGTTTCCATGGGTTCGTCAAAGGTCGCTGGGTCCATTCAGCTGTAGGTGAAGTTTAAGAGATCCTTGATAATATGATTTCATTTAATATGTGAAATTATGTTATAAACCGATAAAAAGATGAAAAAGTATATATATTTACAAGTTTTTACTAAGTTTGTAGATAGTCTACAGAAAGATAAAAATTACAATAAAAGTCAACAGTCTTCAATATGTTCTACGGCCATATTTGCGTCCCCCAAAGATGCAACAAGCGCTTCAAGATTTGTATCACGGTTATGGAATCCCACTGTCTGCATTTGTACAAGTTCGGATGCATAAAGTTGTTCTTGAGTTTGGTTTGGTTGTTGATTTGTTGGCTGATGTTGCTGGGGATGAAGACGATCTAATGGTTGAAACAACGAAGCAGTATGATCTTGATTTGAATTTTGTAAATTTTGAGATGCTGTTGTTGCATATGCTGTTTGTCTATTGCTTGGTGATTGAAACAAATCCACATTAGATGAAGTAGGTTGACTATTCATTTGATTATCGACTAATCCGCTTATATTTGAAGATATCAACTGTGAATATACTTGTGGGGATGTGTCCCTAAGATGAATTAGGTTTTGTAGAATTTGTACAATCGGCCACAATGCGCGAGGATTTGTGTATAGAACACGAATTTCAGGTATTGTAGATTTCAATATTAAAACCTTCAGCAAAAAATAAGTTGAAACACTAGTATCCTGAACAAATACTAAATATAAACTCCGAATAATTATAAAAAGATTGAAAAAAAATGAGAACCATAAACAAGTAGTCGTGCTCAAAGTGAGGTATAATATTTCCTTTGAGCAAGTATTGTGGAGCAGTAATTGCGACACGATATTACAAATACTTAATAACAACAAAATACAAGAGAGCGAATTCATCAAATACGAATGTTAAATAACAATTTTAATTTACGAAAAAGCAAACAAAATTCATCTGTATGAATATTTAATTACAATTTTGTAGAAAAATAAAATTCATTTATACGAATATTAATTTACAATAATTTCGTACAGATCAACAAATTAAGTATGCAATCGTTTAAAGAAAATTGGAATTAACATAATATTGAAAAGTAGTGTTTTGGCGACTATTTGATGTCGTAGTTTCCTCATCTTGTCAATAGCTATTTTGAAATTCAAGTATACTAAGTTTCTCGAGCAGTTTTACTATATTTTCAGCAGCCATTTTTGCGATGATCTTCTCCGTATTTAGTAAGTGACAAGGTAGTGCCTAAAATAAAAAAGACCAATAAGATATATAAACACTTGCCAAGGTTCAAATTAGAGTCATATTTGTCATGTTCAGTGCCTATATATACAGCTAGTCAAATGTTTGGGTTACTTTTATGATCAAATAATGTGTAAATAAACATGTTGGCAGGTTCGTAATGAAACAACAATTGTATTTGATCAGCACATCAATATACATATATCGTATTCTTTGAGTTACGAAGAATTCGTAATCTTAGTTATCCGTTCGAATTGTAAAATGGGCATAATTACAACATATAAAAACAAACAGCAAACTCGTAAATCATGGACATAATCTTTTTGCTATTATTACGCGGTGACGATAAAGTAAAATTTAAATTTAAATGACATTCAAAAAAACATTTTTGCATCCCGTTGTATTATACAAAATAGTAAGGATAATTAATTCTTATGAACAAGTGGAATAAGGAATGATGATACTCTTAAACCATTTTTCCAATTTAACATAAATGTAGATGTTTAGAAATTATAGGTTCAAACGAGTGATTTAATTTGACGAATTCACCTAATTTGAATGACTGCTTAAAATTATCAGATTAAACAGGTGTCTCTATAAACGAAAGATAAATTGTGATAAAGCAATAAAGTTATTTTTGCTGGACATCGGCGTTCGTTAAATTGTTGTTTCTTTTTTCCAATTTCCAATCAACAAAGTAAATCTTTCATTGGAAAATTGATTGCAGAATTGCAAATTTTAAAATATAGAATACATCCACATAACGGTGGATGTATTCACCAAAAATGTAAATTCATGGCTTTCATTTTTAGGGCTTTTATGTAAATACATTATCATTCACATCGCTATGAAGCAGTTAAAGACTTTAATGATCCATACTTTACCATTTTGAATGATTAACTTGTTGATAAGATATTTGAATATATAATCTTACAAAATCTCTTTTTAGTAAAACATAACGTTTACTAAAATATAACGTTCAAAAACAGTATTCTTTCCTAGAATACATAAAAGTTATTTCTTAATGTCAATTACTTAAAATGATAATAAATAAGAAAATTGCAATGCGAAATCAAAATAATTATTGTCGCTATTACAGCTGTTCGTCGCTGGATCCATACCGAGCTATTAGTTATGAAAACGTATAAAAATAAAAACGTATAAAAATAAAAAACCATCAAATATAATCGTTCCCTCTAGTGTTCATAATATACAATAATGCACAAAGTCGTTTTATTCTCGGCATAAAGGCCGATTCGATTTTACTGTTCGCATTGCGATATATAAATCAGATCAGATAACTGAGTCTAAGTATTTTTTTTCTATAGATAAGTTAAGAAGAGAGATAAATAATTATAATTATAAAATCTAATAATCTATATCTAATTATATAAATTGTATAAAATATTATATCATTATTTTTTATTAGTAATTATTTATCTTTAGTTTTAATTTATATATCGTATAAAATAGGTATACTCAGTTATCTGATATGATTTAAAACATAAAAGACTTAGCATGAAATAAAATATGACAGTTGTAGGTTTAGGTATTGGATAGTGGATAAAGAGCACCTACGAGACTACTTTAGATGCTTCAATTCGCAGTAAAAGATTACAGGTTATCTTTATATATATAATTATAATACTTTATAATTATAAAAAGTAGTATATATGTAAGTTACTCTATATGCTTATACCTCGTAAAGTGTCAACACCGTCAAAAATAAGTTCTCTGATATGTAAGTAAACCGTTTGTCATCTTTCGCTATGTTATGATCTTGCATTGCATTGTCTACTGCTGATCTTACAACCTAAACACAGATTTGTTTCCAAAAATATCGGCATCATTAAATCCAATAAAAAATCACAAATCAATGATATCACGGTTAGATTTAATGCTTTTAAAATTAAAAGCTCCAAAATTTTACAAATTCATTTGACCCGAAAAATTGTAATGTTAATTCGTGCGATAGGGCACTTGTAATAAGTCACAAATATTTTTTATTAGGGACTGTACAAACACATATATTACCGACTAAGCGGGTTGACATCACTTTTATTCTTTAGACATTTACAAATCATTAGCAAATAATTAAGATTATTTTACATACTTTGAGCATTTACATACTTTGAAATAATGATGGTTATCTAGATCTTCATTTACGGTAGAATAGGTAACAGACTTCATTATGGGTACGTTCTCACTAAAAATACATAGCATTGTTAAAATTTAATATTTAATTAACAGTTATGAATACAATGTTTGTTTTCTTTCGTGTCTAATTTAGATAATTATAGCATGTCACTGTAAAATTTATTTTATATTCTAGCATTTTATTTAAATTAATAAAGATATTATAATTTCATATATATAAGATTCATGATATCATTTATATTTTATAGAGAGAAACTACTTGAAAGTCAATGTTTGCTAAAGGGAATAATTGCGAAAGTATTTTACCGATCAGGTGATTCCTCTTCGATCGCAAGTAACTTTTGAGAAGTACTCTAAATACACAAACGTAAAGAATAAGAAAAACTTAAATGCTCAAGCGGTCAGTTACATAATGTGAAAATTATATATTAGTAATTATAAATTACTAATTTGGTAAATTAGTAAATTTTGTTTATAAATTTGGTTAAATTAGTATATGGTTTCGAATGATATTTTAATCAATTATTTGATAAATAATTAATGCTCAATTAGTACAAAAATATAGTAGTGTGTACCACTCATTGGTACTTAGATGCAAGCAACTCGATACAACTATTGGACAATAAATCAGACGCCATTATTATGGTTCGATCAAGGGGTACTTTAGTAAACAAAGTCACAACATCTGCTGATATCATAAGATAATTTTTTGGTAGTTGCAATCCTTTCAATTTCTGTATTAACATACTAACGTCGTTTACAGTATACCCTAATTTGCATCAATAACTTCCCTCTGAACAACAACTACTAGCGATCTGTCCTACAACTACTAGCGATCATATTTCTTAAGATCATCCAAATATTGCAGCAATAAATTTTTACGTAAAAGCGAGCATGAACATGTTTCCAAAGTGTTCCTGGATAAAGGGTTTCTTCCCACAATAATTAAGCGAACATTATATTCGGTTAGGCACCAAAATGATAAAAACGTACTGTCTGAAATAAGTAGATTAGAGAGAGCTTATGTCCGTCTACCATCGAACAATGACAAGGTAAACCTACATCTAACGAGGACGTGGAGGTCTTTAAATAATAATACAGACAAAAAACTTTGTCCCTATACTCGTAAGGTGTTAAATTATTCAGTACATTCAAACGTAAACCGAAGAAAGAGACGTTTGGTGTAGTTTATGAAATACCTTGTTAATCTTGCAACAAGACCTACGTAGGACAAACTGGTAGACATCTGCATGAAAGATTGTTAGAACATGCTTGCACATGTAGGGATCTGTAAAACATAAAGTGTGCCGTAGTACAGCATGTCAGAGAAACAGCGCATCTATTGGACCTAGCTAACAACTTTAGGTAACTGCATAAGTCTGTTGATAAAAAGACAAGATTATTTCTAGATGCATTGGCTTAAAGAGAGGTACATCAACTAATTAGTGGAAACCAAACCAGTGCAGAGTCAAGATTACATTGAGCCCAGTAAAATCACAATTTTATTTCAACCTATCTTTACTTAAAATTTGTTTGGTTTTGAATTTTACCTGTTATGTTTATTTAATTTATTAATTTATTATTTAATTTATTAATTTTTAATCCTTCCTTTTCCTTTATTTTTCTTTTGTTGCTGTATATTGTGTATATATTTCGTTTTTTATTTTTATATAACTGATGTGGTGTACGTTAATGTACCATTCTCGCTACGTACATACGAAATGAGGAATTGCGGCTCCTCGTAATAAAACTACAGCCGAAGATGGGGGCGTCAGTATACAAAGCTGATATCACAAATTTGGTTTCCAGCTTGACAATGGTATCAGTTATTTACCGAAAATTTGCTATTAAAACTTGATTAAATAATTTTTGTCTGGAATCATTATAAATAATTGATATTTATCAAATATTTGGGTTAGTAGGCTACCGCATAACAATCCAATCTAAGAACAAACGTTTAGGGTATTTTCCATTTCTATATGTTTAGCATTCACGCTATTATAAAAAAATGAAATTTGAAAATTCAAATTCTCAGATATGTTTTGCAATCACGCCGTTATGAGCCTATCGACTTCTCTATAAGTACTATGCGTACCATTTTAGTATTACTGACGATGCAGATACTCGATGATGTATACTTTTTAAACATTATTATATAATCAATATAGTTTATAGAATAATGGGAACTAATATCTTATTCGAAAAATATAAATCATTGAGAGAGAACAATTTACGGCCTCTATTTCTCAACTCAACATAGCAGCGGGGGCAAATACATGCCAATGACCTATTAACATTTTACAGATCCGATTTTAATCATAAAATCTGCAATTTTGAATCGAAAAAAATTTTTAGTAAATTTTATTCCTCAGTAGCCTAACAGATATAAACAAACTAGAGCAATATGCTTTTTTCTGTGCAAATAAAATATGCTAAAAATTAACTATTTTTATTTTTCTTATGACCCTTACTTTTAATTCGTATACATTATATAATATTTATTAATCACTTCATAAAAATTGATATTTTTAAAGTTAATACTTTACATATATCTAAACTTTAGAACATCTAAGGATTAAAATATTTAGTTTTAAATTTATATATATCGTACAAAATACGAAGACTTGTAAGTTTGTATATTGTACAAAATACGTAGGCTCATTTAACTGAATTTTTTCAATTTGCCAACATTTAAAAAATTATAAAACACTTAAGGATTGCAAACACAGATTGAAATGTAATTACTGTAATCTATAGGTTGATTTTTATATTTTATAAAAGCATTTTACCGAAATTGACTGATAGAAACGAAATTATTACAGTTTTTAATTTTTCCGATGAAAATGTATAAATTATCAGCACATATTATTCCATTACTTTGGATTGATAATCTTTCTAGGAGGATAAATATTACAACTGACCGCTTTGGTGTTTACGAAAATATTAAGGCTTTGCAAAATTTTAAATACTTAAGAAAATGAAATATTAATTAGTTTGAAAATGATTAATAAATACTATAGCGGAAGATGGGGAGCGTCAGTATATAAGCTGCTATCACAAATTTTGTGTTCAGCCTGACGATGGTAACAGTTAGTTACCGAAAATTTGCTATTAAAACTTGATTATTTTTGGTCTGGAATCATCATCATAGATAATTGATATTTATCAAATATTTGGGTTAGTAGGCTACCACATAGTAACTCAAAATATTAATTTAAATTTTAAAATTAATTACATTCAATATTTTTTTATATTTATCGCTGCATACATACGAAATGATGAATTGCGGCTCCTCGTAATAAAACTACAGCCGAAGATGGGGGCGTCAGTATATAAAGCTGATATCACAAATTTCGTGTTCAGCCTGACGATGGTAACAGTTAGTTACCGAAAATTTGCTATTAAAACTTGATTATTTTTGGTCTGGAATTATCATCATAGATAATTGATATTTATCAAATATTTGGGATAGTAGGCTACCACATAGTAACTCAAAATATTAATTTAAATTTTAAAATTAATTACATTCAATATTTTTATATTTATCGCTGCATACATACGAAATGATGAATTGCGGCTCCTCGTAATAAAACTACAGCCGAAGATGGGGGCGTCAGTATATAAAGCTGATATCACAAATTTTGTGTTCAGCCTGACGATGGTAACAGTTAGTTACCGAAAATTTGCTATTAAAACTTGATTATTTTTGGTCTGGAATCATCATCATAGATAATTGATATTTATCAAATATTTGGGATAGTAGGCTACCACATAGTAACTCAAAATATTAATTTAAATTTTAAAATTAATTACATTCAATATTTTTATATTTATCGCTGCATACATACGAAATGATGAATTGCGGCTCCTCGTAATAAAACTACAGCCGAAGATGGGGGCGTCAGTATATAAAGCTGCTATCACAAATTTGGTTTTCAGCTTGACAATGGTATCAGTTAGTTACCGAAAATTTGCTATTAAAACTTGATTATTTTTGGTCTGGAATCCTCATCATAGATAATTGATATTTATCAAATATTTGGGATAGTAGGCTACCACATAGTAACTCAAAATATTAATTTAAATTTTAAAATTAATTACATTCAATATTTTTATATTTATCGCTGCATACATACGAAATGATGAATTGCGGCTCCTCGTAATAAAACTACAGCCGAAGATGGGGGCGTCAGTATATAAAGCTGCTATCACAAATTTGGTGTTCAGCCTGACGATGGTATCAGTTAGTTACCGAAAATTTGCTATTAAAACTTGATTATTTTTGGTCTGGAATCCTCATCATAGATAATTGATATTTATCAAATATTTGGGATAGTAGGCTACCACATAGTAACTCAAAATATTAATTTAAATTTTAAAATTAATTACATTCAATATTTTTATATTTATCGCTGCATACATACGAAATGATGAATTGCGGCTCCTCGTAATAAAACTACAGCCGAAGATGGGGGCGTCAGTATATAAAGCTGCTATCACAAATTTGGTGTTCAGCCTGACGATGGTAACAGTTAGTTACCGAAAATTCGCTATTAAAACTTAATTAAATAAGAATTCCTATCTTGAATCATTATAAATAATTGATATTTATCAAATATTTGGGTTAGTAGGATACTACATAGTAACCCAAAATATTAATTTAAATTTTTAAATTAATTACATTTAAATTTTTTCTACTCCTATTTATACATAATAATTAAAACAATGGAATTGGTTTTTGAAACATAATAGTGTCTTAACATGTAAATATGACAGCCTTAGGTTTAGGTGTTGGGCTGTGAAGGAAGAGGACGTACAAGGCTACTATAGATGATTTAATCCGCAGTAAACGATTACAGATTATGTTCGGATATCGAAGCCGAACAACTAATGATAACAAACGTTATGTGTAATAGTAACGAAAAAAACTTCACAAGTATGCTTTTTCAGAAAGTTTGTGTCCGAAACACTTCACATAAGTTAATATACATATTTAACGAAAATGCAGTTAAAATAATCTTAATCGAATAAATAAACATTTGTTTTTGAAAATTTTTAGTATTTTCAATTATGCATACGAAACTACATTATTCGAATTACCAGATTCGGCAACTACCAGATTAACAGATCCTACAGTCAGATTATAATATAAGCAATACAAATTTACGGATATATATATTTCCTATTATTAAATTAATATTTTCAATATTTTTATTAAATTATTTACGGCACAACAATATTTAAATTATCATAAAGATCATTTCACTTTTAGATTATGGATACTGCTGGTCGATTCAAACTAATGTTGTAGACAATAAAACGAGTAAAAGTATCCAATGCATATTATATCTACTTAAATCATGAAAATACAAACTTAATTTAATCTTGACAACCAAAACACTTTCGATAGTGAAAGCAAAATCATGTACTTAGATTAGTTAATGGCTGTTTTGATCAATATACTAGCAAATCGTATTTCTCAAATTTTCAAGTATTTAGTCAAGTAGCAAACCCTCTTTTAAGTGAATGATTAAATTCAGATAAGATCTCAAAATCATAGGCATGAAATTTTAGATATTTTACAACAAGCGCTATAATGATCATAGCTCTATCGTCATTCCAACTTGCTGATTTCGCTATGATTTTCAAAGGGTGCTATTAGAAAGATTGTCTGTCAAGCTCATATCCCACAATGTTGTCATGTTTAAAAAGAATATTGTAGGTGGCTATAACCCTGAATTTAGCAGCTGGCAAGTATACTTTAAAGACCAATCGGATATATCGAAAAGGTTATTACATTGGCAGCTCGTTTCTTCTGTAGGAGGCACCAAAATGAGGTAAAGAGAAATATTATTTAATCAATGTATGGATATTCAAGCATGTAAGAATAACTTCTATTGTGTAAGCATCAACGAAATTAACAAAATTCGAAGTACAGATAGCAAATATATCTAATTAAAACATTGTATATGGTTATTGGAAATATTATTGATTCCTGATTTTATAATACGTCATATAATTATAAAGCATAACCTCTTTGGAAGTATTTGTTCCCATATCCAGCAAAAAGAAAGGCATATAAGCTAAAATTGAAAGAAATGAAAAGCCGATAGTTTGAAATGATTAATCGTTCATTTTACATTTGATCTTCATTAAATTGCCTGATGTGCGCTTCGCATCTACTATTGCGCTTGAATCATTTTCTCTAAAGCTAAGCATAGCTTTGCATCCAGTTTGAAGGAAGGCGTGCTCCAATTCAAAAGCTAAAATAAAACAAAGTTCGTGTATGAAAAATTTATAAATCTATAATTACGATGTGTTTGATCAATCATAGCCATTGAGGATTGATCAAATGTCTTAGGAGTGTCATAGAATGACCTTCCTTTATTAGTGGAAGGTGTTAACAATACCAGGTCTTCATTTGCTCGAGAATTCTTTGCATATGCATAAAAATTACCAGTAGGATCGATTTCCTTAATCTGACTTGCTAATTCTAAGATGTTTTCCATCTCCATGAGGGTAATTTTCCCACTTTGTTTAGACCAATACAATAGAAAATACACATATCCAAATGGGATCTTCCAGTTGAATTTTGGACCTATAATCATAATTTGTGAATGTTGTTGCTACAGCTATACAGTGGTAGAACATATTATTAAATCATAGTTAATAAAAATAATGTACTTTGTCAAAAAATAATAGTCAATATCTATATATTAATGCATTTAAATACGGAATAAGAATTACAAATAAAGTATTTTGTCAAGCTAAATGCTAGTGTGTGATATTTGCAACTGATCCAGTCTCATCACACTTCAGAATTACAAACCAATGATTTTTAAAATTTATTCAGTACCACCTATATGACAATCATATTTTTGAACTCTTACAGCTGACTTATCATTTCGTGGCAATTTTAAATGCAGCAAATATGAATTCAAAAATAATTTATTTGAAAATGTACTTTAATTAAAAACAAATAATTTGAAAAACTTATAATTAAAACAATTATTTTCATGATTTATTTTACATAAACAATTTATTTTTAATTCGATATTTAAATAATAAATTCAAAAGTTAGCACAAAAGGACGCACGTATTTTTCAAAATCCTTGTTTTTCAAAATGGTTTATCCGAACAATGCCGGTAAATTCTTCAAAGCATTAAACAACAGAAATTCTATGATTTCGACTTGAAAAGTCGTGATCCAACAAAACTCTCAATACCATTCAATATTAAACTTGAAGTATATTGACGATATTGCTTTGCGAAAATTTACTATTTATAAACAATGTCATATAAATTATTATTACATAAAAAAACTTACTTTTCCTGTCAATTTATATTCTAATTGAAAGAATCGGGAAAACTCAAACAGCATAAACTATAACTCTATGCTGTTTCGACTTTTGAGTCTCATCAGTAGGGGCTGCTGCACAACTGGATTGAAGTGCAGCACCCCTAGACAGCTCAAAGAGTCCTTCTAGTACAGATCCATGTACCAGGACATATACATTACTAGATTGACTCATTGAGCTGTCTAGGGGTGCTGCACTTCAATCCAGTTGTGCAGCAGCCCCTACTGATGAGACTCAAAAGTCGAAACAGCATAGAGTTATAGTTTATGCTGTTCGAGTTTTCCCGATTTCTTCAATCAGAATATTATTAAATAATTATTGCCATTTATAATTATTTATTAGCGTTAGATGACATTTGAACAATATCCAGAAAGCATCAACCAGTATAAATTGAAATTTGTTGCAGAACAGGTTTTAGCAACTGCACTAATTCTTTTAATAAATTAAGTAGGAAGTTGGACGTCCAAGCAATCGATGTGAATTCTATGACCAAGGCTTATAATTTAGTAGATTCTGAGAAGTTAACTATGGGTTTGACATGTGCTGTGAAATAATTCAAAAGGCGCATTCAATCAAGAGTATTTGAAAAGACATTTTTCAATTTTAAGAAACCAGAAGTTGCGCGTAATAAAGGTAAAATTACTACATTATCGTGGTTTGTTAAGGCGAGATGAAGCATTCGGTCACTTTATGTTATATTAAAGAACGAATACAACATGAAAATTCGAGCGCTTATAATGGTTGTAAATGCACACAATAATAGCAGGATATTAAAACATAAACGTTTAATGCCGTGGAAGTTAGATCCTCGTCGTCATTCAGTGAGTATTACTGTCAATGTACCAATTTCTCAATACGAATGACATTTTAGTAATTTATATGATTCCAATATCGTAAAAAAAGGCAGTACAGTTCTTTCAGTAGGTCGTTAAGGCATCTAGGAGAGCTATGCCACTTAAACGAATATTTTACAGCCTATGAAGTCGATTTTTTACAACACATGTCTGACAGAAAAACAGTCGGTAATGAAGGTATAGCTGCTGAACATATTAAAGGTATTTGGTCAGTCTCTATTAATTTTCTTGTGGTATAATTTAATCGGGTCTTGATAGAAGATTTGTTCCCTATATCGTGGAAGAAAATGATTCTAAAAATACTCTTTAAAGGTACTAATGGTCCTCCTAATCTTAATAATTATAGATGTATAGTAATACTAAGTTAACCATATAATAAGTTAGTTGCTATCATAAAAGCCGTAAACTTGCAGTCTACGTATAAAACTTTCTCCCAATCGAGCAACATGATTTTCGACCTGGTTTCTTTACCACAAGCGATGCCTCCATCCTAATAAACGCTGTTCAAGAAGCGTGTTAAAATCACATTCTTTTGTACGCCGTTTTCGTAGATTTTACAAAGTTACCCTAAAGGTCTATATCGTATATGTCCTACATCAGGTACTCTCTCCTTACATTGTTCGAGTATTTGATGGAATAAAATATTCAGATTACTTTCAACAAGTTAAGAGCGTTCTTCAGGGTGACCCTCTTAGCTCACTTTTGTTCAGTCTATTTGTATATGATCTACCAGCATGTATAAGTGAAACTAATTCTTCTTGTCTTTTATATTCAGATGATTTGGTTATATATTCGTTAAAAATAGGCAATGTGAGTTCAGAATTAGTTAGGCTCAAACTGTATTGTATGGCGAATTGCTTGCAGGTTAATCTAGCGAAAACAAAAGTGTTAAAATTCGGAGGGATCGTATGTTATCACGAAATGATGTTTTTACCAATGACTGTATGATTTCGCAAATATGTATGCAATTCTGCTATCTTGGCTTTAATCTGTTCTCGTAGTGGAGTTTAAATAATCATTTTGATATAACTGTTTGTAAGGTTGCTTCTTGTATGAGTTTGGTCAATCTTTAACGTCCAACGAACTATGCTACTGCCATAAAATATTTTCAAATGATGTGTCTTCCAAGGGTTAAATATGTGTTATCGGCTATTAGGCAGGATTTGTCTATTCGGAATTTTGAGCAAATTAATAGAATAAAATGGAATTTCCTTAAATTCTTCTTTTGCTTGTCCCGCAAGGTTTCGTCTTCGAAATTAGCTTATCTTACTATAGAGCAACCTTTGTAGTTTATCCTGCAGAATCGTTTCATTTAAATAGAGACAGTGGCGTTTCGTTCGCGTGTATCGAATTGGGATTCAAAGCAACTCTTACTGGATAGTGATATCAAATTTACGCCTGCCGTTGAATTCCCTAACATTTGGAAGTTTGGTAGTCAAAGAAAGAGAGTATGTATAATGAAATTTTCTCTTGACGGTTTTCATGGAAAGTATTGCTCAATTAGAATTATGTGACATACACGAGAATCCGCCTGTATTTGTAAATACTGTTTATGTAAGTGCCAACAACTGTTCTTACAGCTCGAACTTGCATTTATTTAAAAATACCATTACATATTGTGGCTTAACGACATGTTAATTAGTATTATTAATTTGGTAGATGTTGGCCGTATTAACGTTGTAGTGTTGTAATAACGTTTTGATGCTTATCCTCCATCATCGCCCGTGGTGGCAGAGGGTTATTATTTAAATAAATTATACCAGATAATTATTTATAATTATTACAATTTATTCATATGCAATGATTTAAAATACAAAATAATATTATACATGTTTATTAAATGCATAATTACATAAACATAATATTATAATCATAAATATATTAGAAAACAATTAATAATAGGAAACACCGAAATTTCTGTTTTATAATTTGCAGTATAATTACATGCACATTCAAATTAAACTTACTATTGAATTTGCAATGTAAATCAATGTCATAAGAATAATGCACTTTAACAAATGCGTATAACTAGCAGTAGAAAAGTTAAATGTACGATATAGACATCAAATAAAATGCTCACTGGTAAAATTTTGTTTATTTTTAAGCATTGACAGCCAATGTTCTGTTTTGTAAGATGCCGTTGGGAAAGAATTATCTGGGATAACTTCAGGTGGATCAATGCTGTAAGCAATGCGGCATAAGACCGGTATCTATTAACTTCTAAGTAAATTATAAATTAAAGACTAAGTGTCATTACCGTCTGTAAAAATTCTTTGGTTTGGTTGCTACATCCAAATGGTATTTCACTAAAAACAAAGATAGCAAATTAAAATAATAGGGATGAATTTAATTTGTAAATATTTAAAAACATTGATTGGCGCAGATAGGTAACGTAATGGCCAAAAGTAAATAACACAGCTATTAAATTTCTCGAGCATCTATTAGTTTTATTGTATCAAAGAATATACTATATAAATCTATTCTTAAAAAATACTAACTTATCAATTATTTTGGTTAAACAGTTTAATTATTTTAAATTATTCAATCATAGAATATATAAGTCTATTTAAAAATTACTAAATTATGAATTCTTTTGAATGATATTAAAATACAAACAGTTTAATTATATAATTTAAATAGCATTATAAAATATAAATAGTTTCAGTTAATTGATTTTAATTATCAAGTATTAGTAGCTAGAATACATTGTACAGCGTGTTAAGTAGATAATATGATGTCTTTAAATAGTAAATGATGGGGTGTTGTAAATTTGGTCATTTTTCCTCTCCCAAGTACTTCATCGACATCATATGCTTGCTAGACTGTAGTGTATCTCTTTAAAAGTGGCATCCTGGTATAATGTAGAGAATGTACTATCTACGACCAATCGAGAAAAATGTTATCAATTGCCAGTCGAAATATGGCTTTATCAATTTGTTTTTTTGTAATTTGTAATGTATTTATAATAACAATTTGTTTAATTTTCTGCTTACTTTTTCTGGTATCAAATTTAATTTGTATTGTTCGCACATTATATAAACGAAAATTCTTTTCTATAACCGAAATTTTTTTATCAAATATGTTTTAAAATTCTTGACTTTAAAATTCTAATTAAAAAAATATAAAAGTAAATACTCTGAGAATAATAACACAGTGCAGAAACATGAACAGTACATAACCATGAGCAGAAACAACATGTTAGAATCATGATAAATCAAATTTATAGTCCTAACAGAATAAACTTTTAGTGAATAATAAATTATTTATTATTATTATTAAAAATAATATTATTTAAAGTAATCATATGAATATTGTTAAAGTGAATTTTAAAAACATACCCACGAAATTTATTTAATGATGAAGAAAATCCGAGTGGAATGTCAACAGGCTCTATAGGGCTAAGGATTTCCATTAAAGGACTAACATAAAAACGCTGTTGCTAAATTTAAATTACTAAATGTTAAAACAACATTAAATAACAGAAACGGTGAGATTGGGGATGTATTTCTGAAAATTAACAGACAAAGAATTGCTAAATTACGATATCCCTGAATAAACCGCGGATACCAAAAGATGATAATTTAACAAGAACATAAATATACGGAGCTAAAACAGTGATTTATAATCGGAAATCACCGTGAACAAAATGATAACCATAAAGTTATGAAAGAAAAATATGCAAAAGTGATGAATGTTATCGAAAAGAATGTTCAACTTACTTTAAAAAACACAACATATGCTTAGCTTTTATTTGTTAATAAGATTAATACAGTATAATACATTTCCCGATCTTTATAGAGTGATAAATGTTTACATAACGTGTCTTTCAATACAAAACAACTTACATTTATACCTATAATCTATATAATATCGCATACATCTATAATTATTTGTTTGGTTGACAGCATTGAGTAAATCATAAACTATTTATAATTTTTATACTTATAAAAACTAGAATTTTGTAGATTTTAAATTGAATTAAACGAATTGTTTATGCTTTCAATTTAATTTCCCCGACAATGTTGACAGCTAGAGACAATATAGTGTGATGCATTAAATGATGGGAAATAATAAATCAATTTCTCTACCAAATTTGACAAATGTTCGATAATCAAAGACAAAATTTTAGTTTTGTATGTAGTTTTCACCGTTGAAAACATTTCAAGACCGCCTTCTGTAGCTGTTTTCTTCCAAACATTTAGTTTTTCTTAAATGCTTGCATTTGGTCAGTAGATGTAAGAATATTTTCATCTTTTCCTTGCATGCTTGAGTTCAAAATGTTGAGGTGGTGGAAAATAAATGCCAAATATTGCGACTTTGAATTCCAAAATTCACATCTAGGTAGCTCGGAAAAGTGTTGTTGCTCTGTTTCGTCAAAAAATGCCACGAGTTCTGGTTGTAACTCATGTACACGGGTAAGTACTTACCCTCTTGATAACCACCTTACATCGCTGTGTAAAAGCACTCGTCTATGATGATAATCATGTTAATACAGATCTGTTTAAATAGGCGTGACTTAACTGGTCTTGTCTTTATAAAATTTATCATTTTGGCAACCTGATCCAAAACTTGTTTTAACTAACTTCCTAATGTTTTTGGCATCAGGGGCTCTCTATGAAGAAAGCAATGAGTGATAATAACATCCTTGTTTGTTCTTTTATGTAAGAAACGAGGGCCTTGTTACAACCTATCATAGACGGAGTCCAACCGTACAAATGCCTACACATGATTTCCACAATAGATTTCACTTTTCAATGTATTTATTCAGAATATTGAAAGCATCATCACCTTTTGTAGTAAAAATCAACTCTTTACAAAAAACTGATTGTCTATTTTACCTCCATTAACAAACGGAATAAAGGCAATTAATTGGACCTTGTTTGTAATGTCTGTATATTCGTCAACTTGAAGTGCAAGATCACAATCTTTAAGTTTATTACCACACATTAGACATTTCAACGATGCGCCTGAACACATTATCATTTGAAATAGGGACAATGCTGATTTTTTTGGCAGCTTCGGATCCTAAAATGGTACTAACGATCTTTTGGCAAGCAAAAACAATATGCGACTTTCCCACAGTATGAGCCTTTATATTTTTGCAATCAATTCAGAGACTAGATACGAAGCAATTTGAGCTTTATTGGTGACCTTGATCAAACTCTTGAAAGATTCACCTGTCCTTTTTTCTTGGTCACACATTCTCTGAAAATAATCTGAAGATTTATCTTGTAAATGTGGATGTTTGGCTTTACAATTTTTACCAAGTTTGCTAGAAATCATTGACATATTCGACATCATCAGTTCACAGACCAAACATACTGGCTGTGGATGTTCGAAATTTCTATTCCAATAAAACCCAAAACTCAGATAACTCTTACAGTATAAACGCTTCGGTCTTGATGTCACTTTTTTATTCGATTGTGGTTTCAGATAGGAAGCAGGCTCACCATTCTCATTCCTCAGAAATTCTTCTTTTCATCAAATGATATTCAAGCCCAGATACATCAATTTCTTTGTCATTATTTGCATTTTCTGTTTATTTTCTATTATCCATTTTTAATGCTCTTGTCTATTTTTGTTTCTAAATATTATTTAAAATGGCGATTTTATGTTTAACAAACTCTACTTATATTGGTATTATAAAATTTATAAAAATAATAAGATTATAAGAAAATATTTTTCTTAAAATTCAAAATATTTAAGCATCTATACGGCGGGGATAATACCCTCTGGGGCGCTCCTAATAACCCCCTGGGACGCACCAATACGCACGTGCGCATAGTTTGAGAACCACTGACTTAAGAAGTAAAAATCTACTTATACCTATAATAATAATTAAAATGGAATTTAGTGAAACGAAATCGAATGTTTCATAATACTTACGGGGGAAAGAATTGTTAGCTTGCGCTGAAGGTTGACAAAAATTCGAAGTTTACATAGCGGAATAAATTGTTCGTCCTGAACAAAAACAAATTAGAAAGTTAAGAAAGAAATCAAAAGAAAATGAACAAAACTGTAGTGCCAGCAAAATATTCGAAACTAATTTTTAACCAGACAAGTATTCTTTGTCTAAAGTAAGACGTTATAACCAGATTAGGCACGCTAACAGAGTATGCAATAGTGATCGTTGAGAGAATTATTTGTAATTTAATCTTAATTCCTTGAGTATAAAATATAAATATATGCATTAATAAACTCAGAATTTTCGATGCACACTTGTATCATCGTCAGAATTTTATGATAAGTAATTTTTTAAGGCAGAATGTTTAGATCTACTAAAATCATAGTGATTTATATTTTAGGAATATACCATTTTGTGAATCAAACTTTTGCTGTGAAATATTAGAAAATTTTGCTCTATCATATGGAGATACAAAAAATAACAAATGTTTGTGACAGATGGACTGTGATTTATAATTGCTCTGTAAAAACATAAATAAAGATTTTATTAACAAAATACAACATTAGATAAAGAATATACAAAAATTAGATCTAAGATAAATTGTCAAATCTTTAATATTTGTCAAACACAACTTATTGATACTTCTTCAACATCTTAACGGTATCTGGTCCAGAGGGATCTGAGTCCCACAGGCCGCACAAGCGAGTCGTAATCTCTAAAGCTTCTTTTTAGTGGCAGGGGTGCCATTAAAGACAATCACCTGAGGTTTTTCATAGTTCGAAATAAGATTGGAAGGGGTAAGCTGGTCTTTACATCTTAAAAAGAAACGGCTGATGTCCGAGACTACATCTTTGCATCTGCGTCCAGGAAACAAGGCTATCATCAGCGTATATCACGAGATGTTAATCAACTTTAAATGTCTTAAAGAGAGCAATGGAAGTATCAAGATATAAGATAGGATAAAGTGGGGAACCTTGAGGCACAACTGTAATAGGGTAGAACTGACGTGCATTAAAGTCGTCTTCATAATAGAGCATTGGTGTACAACAGTATCTCTATCCTGTTAACAATCCTCGCAGGCATCCCGAGGGACATGAGAGAGAAGATAACTAAGGAATAAAGATGCGGTTAAATACAGCAAAGTCAAGAATAACAGCCGCAGCAAGCTAATGACTTTTATCCTGATAAAATTAATGTACTTTACCAATTGCTAAATGGACCGAGCGCCCTTTGGCTGACCCATGAAAACTTGGTGGGATTAAGTTACGCCTACTTAAATAGTAGCGGATTCTACGCGCAAGCGCTTTTACGTAAATGGAGATGAGGGAATATTGAATCGAAATTGGCCGCAGGTCATTGGGACATAAAACCAATTTTTCTTTGGTAAAAATACACGTCGGCTACAGTTGATGCGGACTACATCGAATGGTGAGGCTAAAAGCATTATGACGGCCACTTATCTTCTATGATTGGCTGTCAAAAGCTGATCAACTCAAGAGAGTGGAGCGACTGATTTGGAGGTTCCCAGATGTGGGCCCCATGAGTTAAGGATATCCGTAACAGATAATACCCTGCTCCTGAAATAACCCCAAGTAGAGAATGGCCGGGGAGAAAGCGTGACTTTATAATTACGTAGGGCTAGTGACTCCTAAAAACTCTATCAATGTCTACGCTACCAATCAAGCCCAATGCCCTCTCTCGCCAGCAGACAAAATTATCCTTCTTGAATATTTTCAGTAAGGAAGCCTGAGAGGGATTAATATGAGCAATACTTGTCCTGTCCCTACTCAGTTGGAACCTGTATCTAGAACTCTAGTATTTATTGGAGAGAACCTGCCTAAAGGAAGCAGAGATATTGGGAAGGTGTAGCATTTTTGCTATGACCTTGAATTTTGTAGGAGTCGGACTGTAAATGCGACCTTTGTAGGTAGTCGAAAGGATCCTGGTAGCTTGTGAAGAGAGGTAGGAATTAAATTAGGTCAAACTCTTATCCCTATCATGTGGAAGAGTTGGATAGCTTCTGAAAGAAGGCAACTATAATAGAATCAAAGTGGAACGTCCTTTTAAGCAACGTATCATCCTCTAGCCGCCAGCGTATTAGGTAATGGGAGGTGGTCAGCTGTTGGAGCGACTGCTCAGTGCATATGGGTTTTAACAACCACATCCTATGAAGTAGTAATATGTCAAAGAATGAATTTGTTGTAGAGCAGTGAAAGGTGAGGTAGGTGGTTTATGTATAAGATAGTTGTTCCTGGCTCTGCGGAGTGATGCCTTAATCCAACGACCAGCTCTGTCGTTGAAGTCACCAAGTAACATGTCGTAGCCGCTATCTACAATTCGGTCCAGGACGTCACGATTCTTGTGAATCTCTCCCAGCCGGATGTAGACATTGGCTATGCTGATACGTTTACTGTTCTCAACCAGTGACATAAATAAACAAGAAAGAGCTGGACGCGAGTAGTTTAAAAAGAGCGAGGACTAGAAAGAGCTTTACTTTCGGGTTAAAAAACCTTGAGAAGGAAATAAGTCTAGAGGGGTTATATACGGAGTAAAGTGGGTAATTATATGCTTAAGGATAAATCGAGTAATGTCATGAGGGAGACGGATAGACCGCGTCTACTGAAGGACTATAACATCTGCATCTCTACTAGATAGAAACCTAAGAGCGAAAGCACCTCCCGAATTCCACTGAAGAATATTCAGTGGAAAAGGCCTTTGATTACTTCCCATTGCATCAGTGTAACCGGAGTGATACGATTATCACCTAGTCAGAACCAGAGACAAAAAGGTTGTCATTTCTCCTTCCAGCCTCGACAGGTGGGCATTATTTTCTTCCCCAACTCAAGGCTCTAATATTTTCCTATCTTTGCCAGTTTTTAAGAAGCTAAGTTCTGCGGAGACGAAGTAATCCGTTTATTTGATCTCGGGGCTTTTTTAGATAAAAAAAAACCTCGAGATCAGGCCAGGGGCTCAGATCCTTCTGGACATGAGGCCGTAAAGATGTTGAAGAAATTTCAATAAGTTGTATTTGATAAATAGTAAAGAAGGTGACAATTTATCCTAGATCTAGTTGTTATTAATTCTTTACCTAACGTTGTATTTTGTTCATAAAATCTTCATTTATTTATTAATGAACATAAATGTGTAAGTTCGCCAAAACAAAACGTTTGATTGCAAAATCTCCTTTTTATTTTTAATGAAAACAAGCGAGATTTACAATTATCTGGGTAAAATTTTAGTGTTATATATAATATTAAAGGACTCGCTCACTTCTTGTATTAAAATTTAGAAAATCTCTGAAAATACGACAATTGTTACTTATTATAAATAATAAGTTTAATTCAGCAAGTCAAGTATATCTAAATTATGTTGGATTTTATCCAACGATCAAATACCATAATTTCTATAAATTAAATGTATAATAAGAGATTATTGTATTTTAAAACTCTATAATCATTTTATTGCTTCCTTATTGATTAAATCATTAGTGTGGAGAGAACAAAATAGCTTTTCTTCTAACCACAAATTTGACATCAAGTAGTGGTATGAGCCGTCGTCAAGCATTTCACACAATATGTATTTTACAGAAATATGCATTGTTAATATGGTATAAATTTATGGAAAACATTCATATAATTTAAATTTAGCAACTGAAAACGAATTGTCATGTGAAACAGAGTGAAGATGATGCCGGTAGATTCCAAATAATAGTTGATAACTATAGTGGAATTAGAGAGTACGCAGCCATGCATTTGCCTGTTACTTGTATACTGGGCAAAGGAAACAGTCGACGAAATTCGATAGCACAATGGCTTATAATGAGCACTCTACATTAGCGGTTTCCAAGCGTTTTGGGTTGCTAGGTATATTTAAGCTTTTGAAGACTACTGATAAGGGCATAAGGTAAATCTGTTAGCATACAGAATGCACGTCGTTATTTTAATATTATTGTCGGAAGTATTTTATACATTAAATATAAAACAATATAAATATTAAAAGTAGGATTAAAGAATAAAGCAAGTTTTTAATATATTGTTTAAAATAATTCAAAAAGCGTGCTTGGCTCAAATATAGCAATCATTTAAAGTATTTCAAGATATCGAGAAAATCGTCGCAACTTGTGTATTAGATAAAACATTTGTTATATATATGAGTAAAAGTCTATGAAAAATAATTTGATTAAAAAAGATACATATGCAATGAGTAACCTCTCCAGGTTCATAGATAAAAAATTCATAGAAGCTATGAATTGTTGCAGATATGAGATTATACATTCTAAAAATATAATAAAAAATTGATAGATTAAAAATTTATTTTTCCAAATGGTTTAAATGAACTCAACGGATTGTTACATGGGCGCACTGTGCCCGCGGGCGTTAGGTTGAAATATCCTGATCTACATCATTCGCTATTTAATACATAATTTATTATATATTAAATGTCGTGTATAACTGACATTCTGTATTCAAACACTATTACGATAGTTTGTAAAATTCTTTACAATAAAAATATCAATTTTAGTATATATGATAACTTTTCTAGATATTCCGATATTATACAACATTGAGGCGAATCATTTAACTTAATGAAAAAGTAATGGTATTATCGATTAGTGTCACGGTTGTGACAAACCAATATTTAGCATTTTTACCTTCCACTTTGAAAATATACACTTTCACAAAATTATAAGTTGACATAGTTTATATCGTATTACTACTGTTGATTAATAATTGTTTAAAATTATCGAAGAACTTCATTGGGTGCCGAAATTATAGCGAATTGTATTTAAGATACTACACGTTATTGAAACTGCATAGTAAATGGTTTTACATAAAGCCATAATATCAAGATAAATATAGGATAAATGGAATTTAGTCGATCCTCAGGAAATATTCGCTACTTTTCGTCTCATCAAAGCATATAACTGTAAAAGAAATGCTGTTAAGTAAATACGAAATTTATTTATTTTTTCATAAAACATATAATCATTTTAATTTAAAATCAATTTAAAAAAGATCAAACCTCAAGCGTTAAACCGAGACATCCTGACCAATATTTTTGACGGATATGATACTCATTCACTAAAGTGAAATTGAACCAACTTGGAAGATTTTTATGAATTACGCATTCGTCGTTATCACGTACTACGTAAATGTCGGCGAAATGCCATACTTCCAGACGATAAAGGGCTATGAACAATTCTGAACTAAAAGCAATAAAAAATTAACATATATAATAATATGCGTTGCTAGAACAAATAATACTAATAATCAGAACAGTAGAATGATTCAAAGAAGACAAATGTGTTGGAAACATCCCAAATTTGAGAAAATAAAGATGTTTCCTCCGTTTCAAAGTAATTGATTTTAATTGTATTTAGGCTTGGAGCAAATAAATCGATTAGATGTTGTTGCTTATTTGTTTGGACTAATTCTTTTAAAGTAGTAAATAATTTAACAACAGAATCACGATTGGTTTGTTCATTTGCATATTTATAATTTTTTAATCAATACACATGGAATAATGAATCCGTTCCAGAATGTATAAATGTATTAACTGTAATACAACTCCTTCATTCGTGTAATTATTATTGTGTCACTCAATTAAGCCAAATTGACTCTCTCAATTAAGCCATCATTTACATGTTGAACTTCATTTCATGACCGTAGTAAAATTTTCATTATTATAGATTTCAAACTCTACCGTAAATTTTGTATATCAATATTTTTGTCAATAATCGAATGATGTACCAAAAAACTATTAGTACGTACATATCCACGAAATTTCACACCTTCAATCAATAGCAATAATGGTGTAGCAGTTAAATCATATTCGATAAAACAACCAAATGTTGCAAACAATCGGTTGATGGCCAATGCATATTTATATACTCTAATTCGTAAACATACGCATGATACAATGAATTATAAACAAATACATCCAATATGTTATAATCGGCACTTAGGTAGTAAGTCGATTACTTTAGAATAATCGAAAGTGGAATGTCCAAAACGTTAACAATAATGAAAATTGGCCAAAATCTGGATAACAAAGCGTTTCTGATGAATACGTGTAATCAAGAGTCCACACTAGGTGATTTCACATTTGAAAAAATGCCAGGATATTCTCCATTTATGACTTAATTCAATTCACCTCGACTCCTAACAGGTCAGCTTTTAGCCCGACATATTAGTATTGTTTCGTTCGCTATAATTTCGAACAATGGTACATCCATACTCATTAGAAGGATGTGTACCAGCGTTGTTACCTTCAGAACACTAATTCCACTTTTAGATTTGAGCCTAGGTTCTTTCAATCGACTGACTAGGCTAAACACTAGTATATGAAATAAACTTCACCGTCGATTTAAAGAATGATGTGAGGTTATTTCAATTGGTGATTACGTCAATTGTAATATCACTGTATTATACGAATGTATTGATATCTAGACACTGTTAGAATGAAAACAATAACTCTTCGGAAGTAACTCTTCGGAAGTATCATAAATATTGGCAATAATAATTAAGAACAATTATTAACGCTTTTGAATTAGCACATTTAAATCCGTAGACACAAATATTAAGAATTATATATTATTGTTAATATTAAACTTTATATGCATGTACTTTCAATCGGAACTTAAATATTACGTAACATAATAACGATTAAATATAAAATAATATTTGATATTATCAAATATTATTACAAAATATTATCTTTAACTATATATATTTAAATATATTTATATATTTATATATAATATTTATTATATATAAGTCGTCGTATGTAGACGACTTTTATATTTAATTTTTAAATTGGCTTTATTTTTTTAAATCGTTTATAATAAATTATTCAAACGACATTCGAGAGGAATAATATCGTTATATATTTACTCACGAAAAAACGTCATGGTTTATTTGTCTTGAATAACGTAATTATCTACCTAAAGCGTAATTATCTACACAAATTATTGTTAATTATTGTCTGTTCATATCAATGTTGCACCTTATTTAAATATACTTTAATAATCTAGTGTTTACTTAAATACATCAAATATTTAATTTGATTTGTCAAATCATTCCAAGTCACTTTTAAAAATAAAAAGCGCCTTAACAGCAAAATACATCGTTATTGAGAAACAAAAACACATTATAAAAATAATCTTAAAGAGATAAAATTTTGATTCTGACGGAAATGGATTCTGAAGACATAAGGATGGATCTCAAAAGGTTGTACAGCATTATACCTACCCTGAAACTTCAGAACATGCGACACGGGAATCCACACTTTTCACACAATTCGATGAAACGCAAGCATCATAGATTGTCGGATCAGGTCAACGCCATCTTGCGCCGACGAGGGACAGAGAGCGAATGTACACTACCCATGCCGGCATCAATGTCAGCGGGCGTAACTACCGTATCTCCGGCTTTATCAAACGATGATGATTCAGGCTGTCTTGACCTCGAATACGATAGCAGCAAACAAGGACAGCTTCCCGGGCAACCCGATGAACCCACGGACGATGTCCAACGCAAGAAGACACAAGATTTGAATCAACTTTATTAGATAAAATGTTATCACATGTTCTAGTAATATGTAAAACTTCCTTAGCAATAATGAATCAAGCTGAATCTATACAAAGCTGACTATAACAGGCAATTATTATGTTTATAAAATTGACCATCATACTCATATCTAGATATATACCTTCCTTATTACTAAAATTAGTTTTTACTTATCTGGATTAAGTGATCGGGATTATTGCACATAAATTACTAAAAGTAAATATGCAATTATTATAGCATACATGTTCTTCGTTTATATAGTTTGCATTTATTTAGCATTGTATATAATTAATATTCTATAAAGCTTAGGGTGTTAGTGAAGAATAACTATTTTTATACTGCGAAAGAATTGATGAGATAAATAGTATCTACTTGATTCTGTGGTAAGCGAAACCAATGTTTCTGATTCAATTGATGATCAGTTACAAGCTGGCATATTTAATGTTGATCAGCCATTCTCTGAGCTTATTGATCGTTGATGTCACTTACAAGGATTGCTGTTGAGAAAGTGCGATTTTCATGTTTTATTACGTGATTCATAAGATTAATATGAACATAATATTAAACAGAAATATCCTTGTATCTTATAGGATAGTTCTGTTTTTGGATTATGAAACTTATTGCATATCTCCATTTCCTTACAGCATTTGCACTTCTTATCATTGCACGATTTGCTTCATCTGATTTATACTTTTGATTAAAGTTAATTATCTTAAGAATAGTTCTCTCTTTTTTGAAAGCTATTTGTGGCGTCTTTATGTGTTTACTGCTAGTATTATTGAGATGGTTCAATATCTTTGCAACGTCATTTTGTAATCTATTAAGCGCTGGATGGTATGTGAATTGTGCAAAAAACTTGTTTCGGTTTGCTTTTTCCTTTGTTTTCTTCTTCAAAATAGTTTCTCTCGACACACTGTCTACATCCTGTATTTGTCAAACAAGCGGACAGATTAACATAAGGGCTCTTACCAGACGATCGGATATCGCTCATAAACGACTTAAAAACGATGGGGCAGCATGACACTGCATTGAATATCCAGAGCATCAGATGAAAACTACAATTCTTGACGGAAACATGGACGATACGGAAAAGCGAAAACGAAAAGAACTATTTTGGATCGGTCAACTAATGGCAAATAAACAACTCAATACAGAACATATATACCATTTACCCTAATAAGAAAATAAATCAAAACTCTTCCGGATTCAATGTATATATACGTGTAATTTTCTAACTCACACAGAAGTGTTTTTGAAATCGTTGCTGAAGAAGGGTTATCCGAAAGCTTTGAAATAAATTGTGTTTTATTACATTATTATCACGATTTTAATTAATATTATTATATATGGCTTGGTATTGTTTATAGACCATCGGGGATTCGCTAATTGGAAATCGGCTATATAGTTTTGAAAATAAGTAGAAATACCCGACAAAAAAGCAATGAAAAATTTATTTGGACGTTTTGGGCTACTCGCCCTTCTTCACTTGTGAGATAAATAATCTACAATTGAAGAAGGGCAAGTAGCTTGAAACGTCTAAATAAATTTTGCACTGCTTTTTCGTCGAGTCTTTCTACTTATTTTAAAAACTATATATATGTACATATAATGATATGAATTTTAGTAGTAAATTTATATTTTACTTCTGGTTGGGATCACTCTAAGACCAAAATGTATATTTATGAATAAGAATTACTAACAAATATACAGAGATAACTTTATTCAATTGACGTTTGCCTTGCGGCTTTCTCAAAATCTAGAAATGTTCAAATCTGCAGTACAATAACTGTTTTCGCAAATTGATAATGAGCTACAAATAAAATACTAATGTAACGTCTCTCCATTTAAAACTGCTCTCTATATTTACACCTGTGCCATATATGTACATAATTGTTGCAACCAGTATCTCTCACGGCATTTGCGTAGCTTCTCACTTGTTACTCTCTTAATTATTTGATAAGTGAAACAGTCATTTGTTCCATGCGATAGAGCATGTTGTACTACGGCATCCGTGTTTAGCTTAGCTTTTATGTGCGCGCGTCTATTGGTTAGTCGGTCTCTAAGACCTCTTCCCGTTTCACCTACGTATTGCGCCTTACATTTTGTACGATATGCGAGGTATATCGGTGCTGGATCTGTGCAATCACTTGCATCTTTAATTATGTATCTTAAATTTATAATGGTTCTTTTAATGTAGATTTTCGGCATTATATGTGCGCAGCATTTGCAACGAGCTTTGTAACATTTAAATGCTCCTTTACTTGTGTTGTTATTTTTCATTGTTGATGCTGTAAGTAGTTTACTTATTTTGTTAGGATTTCCATAGTATATTTTGGCTTTATTCTAGTTGGAATGAAATGTCGTATTTGCATTTTTAAATATTTCTATAAATATTTTGTAAATTGATGCTAATGGTTTGGAGTAATCCACGGCTATCGTAAGTCTATATACAGTATCGTTATTTAACTTTTTCCGATCTTCATTCAAGGTTTTTCTAATTAGTACTTGTACAATTCTTCTAGCGTAGCCTATTTTTTGTAGTTGAATCATAAAATTTTGTAATTCTTCATTTCGTCTACTTGTGTTTGAGCATATCCTAGCAATTCGACGTGTTTCGTTCTTTATTAAATTTCTTTTTACGCTTTGTGGATGACAGCTGGTTGAGTGAAAATACATGTGTTCATGTGTATCTTTCCTATACAATTCCGTTTCTATCTTTTGCTCGTTTAGGAATATGCACAGATCAAGCACCGATTTACCTCGCACAATGTACAAAATGTAAGGCGCAATACGTAGGTGAAAAGGGAAGGGGTTTTAGAGATCGACTAACTAATAGACGCGCGAACATAAATATATAGATGATTATTGAAGCCACGGTACTGATGAGCTCCGTTAGAGCGAAACGCGTCTACCGCTGTTAAAGTTTGTCCTCACACAAGATGACTGGGCACTCGTAGCGACTTTGAATATTGCGAGAATAATTTGGTTCTATTACTTGGTCTGATGAAGATATATAGAATACTGTCTTGTGTTTATGCCTCCTTGTGAGGAAAACATAGTGATATATATAATTAAATTATATATATTAAAAATATATATAAATTTAATATATATATTAAGTTAATATATAATATATATATTTATATGAATATATATACTTATAATTATATCACTATGTTTTCCACACAAAGAGGCATAAACACCATACAGCATTAAATATAATAGTGCACGGATGAGATGAGTAAACGGCGGTCCAGGATTTCTTACGAAATACGGCATTTATACAAAATGGTGTTGTTTTTTAAAGCAACACCATTTTGTGTTACTTTTAGTCACTATGTGACTGGAAGTAATAATGTGACTAATAAGTAAACGAGGGAAACGAACATAATTGTGTATTGGAAACCATCACAATCCATTAGCAATTAATTCCCTAAACCGGTATGTGTTGATTGAGCTTCATCAGTAGGGTCCATAACCTACTGATGAACTCAATAATCAAAAACGGGTTTAGGGAATTGATTGCTGTTGGACTGTGATGGTTTCCAATACCCAGTTATGTTAGTTGCCCCGTTTACTTATTAGTAACGACTATAATGCTTTATCACTATGTGATCCGGGAGCAGGCTACAATTATATATAATAGTAGTGCACGGATGTGCTGAGTATATATTGTATATATATTGAGATGCATATATATAAGAAGATGGAGACAAGAACTGGAAATGGTGGCTCAGAATCGATTGTCCTGGACTCATTTTGCTACTTCACTTTGATTTGACTTTATTTTCGTCTTCTTGATGTTGTAACTCACGATCTGTAAGGTCTAGTGGTTTAATTATATATATTATGGCTATTATATATAATTAAAGAAATCGTTACACCACAGTTGAGGATTTCCTAAACATTCGGCCATAAATATGGGAGCATAATAATTTAGACTCGGCAAATGAACAGAAATGTTTCAGCCGTACTCGGGGAATTTTTGAAGGTAAGTAAGGGTTTTATTAATAACTGAATTTTTATCAAGATCTAAAACATATTACACAAATTACAAAATCCTGAAATACATAAAATAACAAAATATTAAAAACATGAAGTCATGTCATCTGAAATAATAGTCCTCATTACATCCGTGTGAGACATCGGAATAAAGTAAGTATATAGTTTATTCTCTATACTTGCTTTGATAACACAATAATGCAATCATATAATTAAATGCAATCATATAATGCAATCATATAATGCAATCATATAATGCAATCATATAATTAAATGCAATCATATAATGTAAATGCGCAACTACTCTATCGCTACCATTTTAGGCCCGAAAATGTGATCGTCTGACATGCATACGCCTAGCCCTTGTTTTTGAAGATTGCCCTACCAATTGAATGTGCCACAATTTGCGGGTCTTCACAGACAATAAATTTTATCTTGCAATTTTTTCTTTTATCAATAGATAAACATTTTAGATAACGTAGACTTGGCATCGCTTTACATGCAGCACATAGTTTATCTTCTTGATATTTTATTTTTAAGAATTAGATCAGATCATTTCATGGTTTTTAAGATATTATCCAATTGTTTCAATATGTGGATGGTATAGAAATCATCATTGTACCAACAATAGCACAATATATTACTTCCCAATAACCCACTTGCTTCGATCATATCCATATAGATAATTGCCCAAACTTGAGTAAACGAAGTCGTCAAAGCTGTTCCTTGGGTTTGAACATAATAAAGTTCATCAAATTCCAATATGTTATTGGAATAAATGATATCAACAGACCTAAAATTAAATTTTATTTTCGTTAAAAGTATATTAGACAAATTCATTAACTTTTCTAGGGATATCATTCCCGACTCTTTAGGCTTATTGGTGTGCAGATTCTACACATCGTCGTGACATGAAGCTTCCGAGCTACTAATATTCTGTTCAAAACGTTTAATGAATTCGTGTACTATCAATATATACTAATACTAACTTTAGTAATAGTTTAATACAGCGATGAATACAACGGGATAAAGATTATGTTGGTGTTCGAAAACAACTAACAATAGGCCGCCCGATATATGGCCGATCATACTTATGGATCTTTGGAAGTAAGTAAAAAGTCCCAAAACGCGGATATTCTTGTTTTATCTTATAGGAGTCACACATTTGTAATTGACATGTGTCTGCATAATCCTCAACGTGATCACATACCGATCGATTTACAACATGTAAAAGTCCGCCTCGTCATTATTGTATATCGGTAAATTGTGTTGTTTGCATATTCTATATATTCTTCTCTTGATTATATTACAGATTGTGGACCTTTGTCTGCTTTACGAATGACAATATCCTTTCGTCTTCTCAAAGATTTGATAGCTCGTTCCAACATTGCTTATGTCCGATCTATTACGAATTGGATCCATTTAATAAATTAATCGAACATTTCAAGACAAAATTGATTCGCTTTTAAACATGTTACATTATCAATTTGGAGATCAAGTTCATTTCCAACCAAAGCTTTTATGCTTTTGGCTAAATATCGATCAACACCATTGGATGCTACGGAGAAAGGTAATACAAATGTTGTTAGAAAATGTTGTTTTTCAATAACATATATATATATATATATATATATATATATATATATATATATATATATATATATATATATATATATATATATTAAAGTTATTATTTCCCAGTTAGGATAAACAACTAACCTGTATCTATCCTTGTTCAACATTTTTGAATTGAGAACAATTTCGTATTTGCACACACCAGGATCCATGGAATCGCAGTAGCCATACAAACGACCACGCATTACAAGAGAGTGTCTGCATAAACATGAAATATAGTTATTTGTAGCGCGAGCAAAATTTTATGTACAAAATATATATACACTATTGGAATCAATCTTGATTTATCGATCGTCTTGAAATTGCTACCCAAGATAGCCTTTAAAATGTATTTAATATTTTCTATAACTCCGGATAAATAACGTATACCGTATTTTGGAATTTCGACATTATGTGGATTTCAACATCTGCGTCATTTTCAAAATTAGGATACAATCTTTTTAACCAAGCACACGTTGATTCTGCAAAAAAAACGTTTATAATTTAAAAATCAAACAATAGACCACATTTTCATACCATGATCAGGACATATAAGAAAGATAATTTTCTTCATTCAGCTCTCTTTTACAAAAACAAATAATCAGACGAACTGAAATTAGTGAATTAGGCTACAGTACATATCTAGTAGATTCTAAAATTGAGGATTTATTTTTAATGAGCAATTCTCAAGATTTACGATACCATACATGAACATTTGTTTAATAATTATAAATTTAACGTTAAAGCTATATTTGTTATAGGGAAATATCAATTAATTTATGAGCTTTTGTTATTACTGAGTTTATCACTAGATGATAAAGGTATATTGTAACGAAGGAAATCACGCAGAAAGTGCATTAATATATTCATCTCACTATTTCTTAAAATTTGCTTGGTTTCAAGTATTTTAAAATTTAATCTCTCTCTATAACAAGCCTCCGCTATTGATCTCACTTTTATTCCAATATATGTATATAAATAAGTAAATTGTTGTTTAAATAATTAAAATCTGAAATTATATAAATAATATATTAAATTATATATTAAATATATATTACTACTTATAATATATGATAAATATTAGATTTTAAATACATTATTTATATTAAATTATATATATTAAATTATAAATAATTTTATATATTAATTATATAAACAACAATTTAATTATTTATATACATATATATAAATAAATATAAGTGATTCCGTGATCAATAGCGATTAAAAATAGAAATTAATTTAGACGTTTTCGAAACTTTTGTCTTTTTCAGTAAATCTTGTATGCGAACGAATACAAAATGATATTAGCTATCGAAGTTTCTGATTCAAACAAAGATTAAAAATACATATGAATCTACGACTACATAAAGTTTTGCCATTTATATACTTAATTGAAATTTTTTAAATTAGGGTGTTTCTGAAAATCATTCCATTTCAGATTTAACACAGTTACAATCCCTGTCGTGCAAATTATTTTCGTTTTTGTTGGATAATGTTTTAAAATCGCTAATTGAGTTACTAATGCACTAGTCGTATAAAACTAAGGGATTTATTCACAATTTTCAACATTAAACTACTGTACAGTGGTAATATTTTCTCAGCTAAGTTAAACAGTCAAGGTTGGGATAACATAAATTATGACATTAATATAACATTATTATAACATTAATTGATGTTCGAAGAACATAAATTACTTTATTCACGCATTTATTTAATGTAATCAATCACAAATGAAGAAACATTAAATAGCATAGTTGCAAATCTCATATAATGTTTAGGTATTATAAATCATTTTAATCTTAATGACATTTTTATTCACTTTTAGAGTGTGGTTCAAATATCCAATATAGGCTTCTCCTTTTCTGTTTAAGTAAATGACGTTAAGGTAAGTTTATCAATATTGAGATATTTAGATTCCTTCTCCTTTTCCTAATACCATTTTTTTCATTAATATAATAATATTCATTTTCAGGGGTCCCACATAAGATAAAATTAATGAAGATTGAGCCTGTTTCATCATCGGGTATTCTAAGTCTTTCGACAACACGATCTTGTGACTTTAAATGTGCTTACAGAGATCTAGTTTTAACCCCGTTCAAACCTCGAGCGACTTGAACAATATTTTGCGACTTAAAACAATATCGGGGAAATAATTGACGAAATAAGAATTAATCGCTATAATAATTAGTATAATCAATGGAAATTTATTTTATTTAGAAAATATAAAAATAATTGCTCAGAAGAAGTGAATTTCTTAAATTTAAAATTCTCAAATTTAGAAATAATACATAGCAAAATATGAAATATTAAATAATTTTTGATTAGCTAGGAGCTATCGAAATATTATACTTTTAAATAAAGGTTAGTTTTTATTTTTCGTTCTTTTAAAACTATCTAATCGAAAATGAAAGGAGATTATGGATTTAGTGTATACTATTAAATAATTTTTAATCGTTTTTGAATTAAAGGAGACGTATACGAAGAATTACAGTAAGCTTTAAATATGCAACAAGTCATGTTAAATATATAAACTAGTATTGCAACCAGTCATTGTGTATAAATATTTGTGAATTTCAGATATGTAAATGTATTAATACGATAAAAAATTAAAAAATTATTCACTAAATGATTTAGTATTTTTCGGTACTATAAAGGTACATAATGTATTCACGTGAATTGAACATTTATTTGTTGAATATAAGACCCTGTGAATGAAACAACAAAATATTGCACATTTTTACATCAACAATGCAATCAAGTTATCAATTTTTTAGTAAGAAAAAATTGATAAATCAATTAAAAAATAATAATTGAAAAAATTAACTTAAAAAATCATTTTTTGAAAATGAATAAAAATAGACAAGTTTGAAAAAATGACAAAATTCACAACAGCACACGTATAAAGCTGATAGAAACGAATAAACATTTCGTATTTTATAAAATGTATAAGATAAATATCAGATATTATAGGGAGCTCAGATCCCCATGGATTTGAGATCATAAAAAGCTGGAAGAAGATGGAAAGATTTCCATAATCCGAAGAAGTTTTTTGGTTGACTATTCGAAGAAGTTTTTTGTTGACTATTAACTGTAAATACTCTTCCTTTTGTGTTGTTATGTAACAAAATCATTTATTTATTTAGATATTATAAAGTAAAATATTTTATATAATATTGCAGAGATATAATATTGTAAAGATTGCAGTTACAATACAATTTCAAAATATTCACATTAAATTATAACTAAGATAAAAATCAGAATAATAATGAAAAAATTTTTTTTAACAAATTATCAAGTATATAATAAAGTAGGCCAAATATCAGCTACTAATTATAATTTTTCAGTCAAATAACAGGGATCAAATGACCAATACATCTTTATTGTCGAATCAATTAAATTGTTGATTTAAACGAAGAGCTTTTTTATATTAAAGAACTACATATGTGAATGCTGCATTATATACTCGTTTTAAAATTAATGTATATTAATAATAACACGCCTTTTTATCGACCACACTTGTACAATAAAAATGGCTAAAATATAATACAAAAGTCACCGCAATTAGATGATATCAATCGAATGTTAGGGATTCGCTATCATCAATATACTAAAATAAGCAATATTTGTGAATGAAGATAATTATGAAACATGCTATTTGCAAGAGGTGTCAAAAATACAGCTAATAATAAAGTATTTTGGACGGTTCGCGGGATAAATCGAATATATAATATCACCACCCAATGTCGTAGTATAAAAATGTGCCATGTGGCCAGCGATATTTTTCCCTATGCGGACCGCGAAGTACTTTGAGTTCGACAGGCATACCCTATACAATTTGATAAGATAAAACAATATTTAATGTTTCATTTTTAAAACTTTCTATTGAATATTATGTGACAATTTATATACGAATAACGTTGTCAACGTAATCAATGTAATCAGATTTTATATATAAATAGTACATTGACTTAATCATCAATGATGTAAGAATATGTAGTTAACATTTATATATTTGGTTATTTGAGTCACAATAGTTTTCCGAAGTCACAATGCTGACAAATTTTAGTGATACAAAAATTATAATTAAAAAATTAAGAGCGGAACATTCTCATCGAAAATTAAATAAAATACTGGAAGTTTTAATCATTTGAATTTATGTGCACAAAAGAATTTGTAATCAACATACATTTAATATTAGATTCTTCCGTAATCAAAATCAAATATGCCGGCTATTGATTTATATTTTAGTTGAAGTTGCAATAACAACATTATTTGGGAATATTGCATTGTAACTTAAAAAAGTAATAATATGGACGGATAGCAATTAAAATTGATTTGTCATAAGTTATCAATACTATTTAAATTTATGTGAAAATATTAATTTACTACATTGTCAGCCTAAATCATTTTTGAAGATTACAGCGTATGTGAGTACAATAAATCAAAATAAATACAAAAATATTCACTGCGCATATTTAGTTGTAAAGTTTGCAAAACGAAAATATTGGTATGTTTGATCGCAGTTAGAAAAGTAGTGACCAAATTTCGAAAATGGCTAAATATATAATGATTTTGTCATACTAATACATATAATTGATATATTGTAAATGACGATTACACACAGATTAGTCGCTGCCTGAAAGGAATCTACGTATGAATGATTTTGAATTTTCAGACAACAGTTGTCGATGTCTGAGGGTGTCAGCATCAAACATGTCGGCTGTATGACTTCGCATTTTCCAAACGTTAATAAGTTCAACAAGCTCCATTTCTGTCTTCATCAACATTATATCAATAACACGATAGTCGGATATATGTGCATTGTCGGTGAACCGCTTTCTAATCTAAATAAAATCCGAAAACTCAGTTCGCAAGGTTTGCTACTTAAAACAACTTAAATAGGAAAGTTAAAGTTTCTAGATATCTAAAAACAAAACATATTTAAATATATAGAGAGAATAGTCAGTAACATATTACAACAGGATCCGGATAGTCCCGTTTGTTCGGGACAGTTTGTTCGGGAAATTTAAATTAAGATAACAGTATTCGAGCTCGCTTAATTTAATATAAATAAAGCTAGAGGAAAAAGTAAATTTTTACTACAGTTTTATTACATCAAAAATGAAACCTGAACTTTTGTTAGAAATAATGATGTCGAAAGATTGCGTGTCTCACATTTGCAGTTGTTTCGTTATTCAGGCAACACTATATGAAAACAGTATGATGACCTTTGATCGGGTTTGTTTGAGATCATTAGATCGGCAAGTATATATCGCCATTATGGTTTCCAAGTCATTTTATAACAATGATATATCATTTAATAACATATCTTATACGATTGTGTGAGATTGTATTTTCTCAAAGAACAGTAAACCGAAGGGTACGCATTAAATGAATCGTAAATTGCACAATCGTTTAACGACACATCAGCAGTAAAAGATTTCAATCGCCAGTTTACACACATTTCTAATACGTTGGCAATACCATTACAGATACATATATTGCAATATATGACGTTAGGTAGAATCCAAAACGACATAACAGTAAATATATACTGTGACATACTAATACACGTAGCAAATAAATTAATATATTGTTCTATATCATTAATATGCAAGTAAAAATATCAATGTGTATACACTGTTTATTGACGAGCACTCCAATGCTCGTCACGCCCGCCATGCTGCAGTAAACAGATTGATCCGATCAGTGCTTTTCGCAATAGGAATCCCATCGCGACTCGAACCTACCGAACTTTCTCGTGATGATGGTAAAAGGCCCGACGGTGCCACTATTCTTACTTTGCGCTGGGGTAGAACACTCGTGGAGACTTTACCTGCCAAAACACACTGACTTCTACCCATATGACGCTGGCAATTACCAGCGCCGGCGAAGTCGCCAAAGCGACAGTGGAAGCTAAATGTGACAAATACAGAAGCCTCGACCTAAGCCTTATATTTTCGTCCCAATTTTGATCGAGACGTTCGGAGCTGTCGACCCCCAGCGCCGCTGCTTTTCTAAAAGAGTTGGGAAGCCTTCTAATCTGATCCAGTGGCGACAAACACGCCGGCATCTTTTTACAACGCCTGGGTGCCGCATTGCAGCGAGGAAGTGCAGCGGCTATGCTGGAGGAAGCTGAAGATAACTCGAGTCCGCTTTTTTGATTGATTGATTTTATACATTTAAACCAGTAAATTATTTTCATTCAAAATACTTTATATAAAATCTTAATCAATATTTATTATTATTTATCTTTATTCTTAATTTATACACAGTATAAAATACGTAGTTAATTGATCTGATAGCATTATTAATTAATTTATAACATAAATAATATAGATAAATATAGATTATAAAGAGTAATCATCCTATAGAACTTTTAGCTATTATTAATTAATAGAGTGCAATGATAGAGCCAATAACATACAAATTCCGGACAGGTTTGTAATTTTATAATAAGGAATTTAAGAATGATTAATACATAATTACCTGCTATTTTGTAATAATTTAAATATAATATTAATATACTAATTTAGATTATATACTTACTCACTGTAACCATATATTGCGTAGTGTACAGAGACAAGTTAATGATTAAAAAGAGTAATTAAATAATAATTAAAGAAACTAAGCACCGAGTAGTAAATACTTTTATCTATAATTAAGAAACAATTAAATGTAAAACCGAATCTGAAATATCATCTCAGAATAAAGAAATTAAACATTTCTTCAATATTTCGTTCTCTAACCGATATCATTGTCGATATGAATTGTAATTACAAACAGACTTGTGGTTTTCCATTTTGCAGAATATAAACCAACTTAGTCTTTAGATTGCAGAAAGGGTGAAAGGGGAAGGGTGATGAAAACATGGTAATTTTAGGAGATGTCGCTTTTATAAATCGTGCTACCTAAAATAGATTATTCAATGTGATTATGGAAAGTACATTTAACTCTTAATCAACCAACAATTATTCCAAGTGTACATTATCCATGGAAATATGGGTTGGCTGAGCTTACCGTTAAAATACCGTTTTATGAGCAGCAAAACAGCAGTAGCCTGCAAAAAATTATTTACATTCATCAAGTATAATATTGCAGAGAAATTGACTTTGAACAAGCGGCTTATACTGATTCTGTTCTTGTATTTATCAGAAAATAAGGGTTAAATTTTTTTACTTTATTTTCTGCGAAGCGGGAAACATCGAATCTACAACTATTCTTCTTAGCCATGTTATTGGAGCTGGATCAAAGAAAATAAGAAATTAGTTTTAATATTTCACTAACTTCTGTTAGCATCTTCAGAAAATTACCGTAATTTTCTGAAGATGCTAACAGAAGTTAGCGAAATATCAAACATAATTTCCTCTTTTCTTTGATCCAGCTCCAATAATTATTTATCAATAATAGATCATTATCAACAATTTAAAATCATTCGACAGTGCTATGGAGCCACTGGTCTGTAGCTATCTAGAAGCTTGAAAAAAAATCGAAATAGTAATTTTCTGAAGATGCTAACAGTAGTTAGCGAAATATTAAAAATAATTACGTCTTTTCTTTCCTCCAATAATTGTTAAAGTTTAATTTATATATTCTGTGGGTGAAATTAAAATTCTCCTTTCAGATCGTATCGTTCGGATTTAAACAATTAAATGTGTATGCTAATGATGATACATAACATGAATAGAAATTAACATTTAAAACTATGAATATCATACCATTTAATAGAAAAATAGAATATATTAATTGTTGAATAGCTTAAATTACTTATTATTTATTGCTAAAATGGATAGTAAAAGAAAATTAAATCCCGTGTAGAGTTACAAGTAACATAATGATAAGACAGTATGATTAAGCTCGAATTGATAAATGGTTGCATCATATGCATATTTATTGATTAAGAATATAACTTTAAACTTTATGTAACAAGTAGAATGCTAAATTAAAATTACATAAAATGATCATTGCACTTGGGTGTGCGCAGGCTCATACAGGGGATGCACAATATGTAAAAAATGGAATATAAAGAAAGTAAAAACAAAAAAGACAGCGAAAGAAAAATTGAGAGCGCATCCATATTGTTCAACTTATTTTTAAGGAAATCCTTAAAATCTCTAGGTTTAGTTGTAATCACAATTTCCATTGGGAGGATGTTCCACATGTGAAGAACGAGGCTGCTAAACACTGCGGAGAGATGAAAATACGTGTATTTCTGCGACAAGCAACGTCAATGTCCTCTCAGATTAGGTCGGGTCCGCATAGATAGAACATCGGTGCATGGATGACCACTGGACGAAAATATGTTGTAAACCATCGTCAAGTCGCTCTCCACACGGCTGTACTCGATTGTCTGTATTCCCAATTTACGCATACGCTCTGCTTAAAGAAAGCGAATAGCCACACACACTTTTGGAACCCTATCTCAAAAGCTTTTAGAGAACTCTACGATCACGTTTTGTAGTAGCATATGCTAAATGATATACATATGTCAGAATATGCCGGATGTAGCTGTTGAATAGCCTAACGAAAAGAGGTCAAGAAACGCTATGGAAGACACGCAGTAGCATGCCAAGCTGACGGGTTGCTCGGGATGCAACAGTCACGTTGTGAGAGGTGGTCTTCAGGTCGGATGTTATCACCACAACCAAGTCAGTGAACTTCTCGACTTTCTGGATCATCACTCCTCCAATATAGTATTATGTATCCGGGAAACCTCGGCCAATATGCATATGATCACACTTAGCTACGTTCAATCCGAGCCTATGAGTATGTGCCCACGAGTGGATCATATTGAGATCAAACTGAACAGAGTTAACATCCAATAACGACGTAATTTGGTTACATATTTTTAAGTCGTCAGCGTACATCAGAGATGGCGAATTGATCACATTAGGAAGCTCATTTACATACAATGTGAACAAGAGGGGTAAGATAACAGATCCTTGTGGAACACCACAAGTCATCGAAATGGCTGAGGAGAGACGTCCATCATGACGAACATAGAACCTTCATTTATGAGGGTATTCTGCAATCCAGTCTATTAACCATGAATCAAACGAGTAATGCCGAAGAGTTCGGATAAGATTATCGAGAGGTAAGGTGTCGAACGCTTTCGAGAGGTCGACATAAATAATGTCGATACCTACACCCTCAGATTTCAAAAAAAAACATCTTTCACAACCCAACAGAAGATTGGTTGTGGTAGAGTGACCTGCTAGAAAGCCATGCTGTGCAGTAGTCATGATATTTGCGCTTATGACATGACGTTCCATACTAGAGAGAATAATACGTTCCATGATCTTACTGCCGATGCACGTTAAGCTAATCACGCGATAATTTTCGATTTTAGATACGTCTCCCTTTTTATAGATTGAGACTACAATTGCATATCGCCAATCGTTGGGGATGACGCCATATTCCAAACAGTTATTGAGGATACTGGTAAAAGGGCAGAATATCATAGATGTGACGTTCTTTAGAAAAAAGAATGTATTCCGTCTGGTGCCGCCGAGTTAATAGATTTTAGACTCTGTAGAGTATTGTTTACAAAGTCAGGGCTGACTATTTGATGATGTCTTGGTGAGCATGAAACTAGTGGGTGATGCACGGAAGAAATGATTGGATCGGCAACTGTATCGGAGAACTTACCATGAAAGTGTGTAGCAAATATGTTCGGAAAACATTTTGATCGGTCGTTGTATGATCGTTGTGATCAGTTAGCACAGAAGGCTGACATCGACACGATAAGGAAGGTCGAACGTATGAATAGAAGCGGCAAGGGTCGGTGAGAATAAATTGGATGGTACTCATTTTAAATAATCTCCGTTTATTACGGATAAGAGGGCATACACGATTCCAGATTACTTTGAAATCATCAAAAGTGAGATATCCATTGCGTAACATTGACCATGCTCTGTTCCTCTCATTTATGACGGACCGCACTTCAGAATCCAGCCATCTTTTACTCACTGGGGAGGAACGAACTACGCGCAGCGGAGTAGATCGTCGATATCTGACATGATGTTGTCGCGGAAGATACATTATAGTTGTTCCAGAGTGGAGGAACACGGAGGAGGCCATACGACTTGCTGCAAGAGATGATTTGCTAAAAAAATTTGAATGGATTAAATGCGGGTCCAACGACTAAGGTAAAATAGATATCAGCACGTATGCTACCCAAAATGACTGTGTGATCACTTTTACCGATAGGACAGTCCTGTCTGAAAATCGTAACCAGATTATTCGAAGAGGCAAGACATACATCAAGCAGTGAAGATTTAGTTCCACAGAATCGTGTTGGTTTGTCTACGAGTTGAAAAAGGCAACATTCATTTATACAGTCGATCAGACAACGGGAGTGAAAGTCACAACATGGCATAGGTGTGCAGTCAGACCAATTAACATGCGGCATATTAAGATCGCCCATCCTGATGATGAAATGTTTAAATCCATCATCATCCTGATGATGAAATGTTTAAATCATCATCACTGAATTGATTTAATTCAAATTTAATACAATTGTATAAGTAATTTAATATTTTAGAATATAAATAATGCTTATTGTAAGAAATTAAGATATTACCGTGTCTCTCATTAATTTCTCATCCAGAGGTAGCTCGTAATTTGCGATTATACACGGAATTTGCTTAATGAACGCTTTGTACACTCGAAGTGCTCGTTTGTGTGTGCTCTTCAAATCAGCTGAGCGTATGGGAACAACATTTTTCATTAGAACCGAATAACTCGATGTTATAATTTTGTTCATTTGTAACGAGATTTATTTTCTTTCACTCAAAAACTAAAGGAATGATACAACTCTAGAAACCAAAAAGGTCAAATTATTAACCAAAAAAGATAAAATACAAAACACAATGTTCATTGCGATAGAATAAAATGTCGATTAATATCCAATAAATCAAATGTGCGAATTGATAAAAAAACAATTTGAACATTTTAAATTATGATTATTTACAGTTCAGTGTTTTAGAAAATTCAGTACATTATGGACTTGTCTGCTTAGCAAGTTCCTTTTAATGACATGATTACCTACTCTTATGTGTATAATCTTTTTTAATTTGAAGCTATTCATAAGTTTTGTATATTTCTCTCATTGTTTAAACGCCTTATACAACTTATATTATAATTTATACATTTATATTTTATATTGTGGTATCGCTGTTTCTCTAACACATTGCTTTATATATTTCTAGATTATTGAATTAAATAGTATTTTGTCAGTTGTTTTTTGTCATAAACTTTGTTAAACGTACTTTTACTTTACTATTGATATTTTGTAGATTGTATAATAAAGGCTCTTGGCATATCTGTTAGTGAAAATTTTACTGACTGTAAAGATTTTGATTATGTTATCTAAAAGCTACGGAATGCTTTCATTAAACCACGCCACATTATCTACAACAGAATATGTTATCAACTTATAAACTAATGGCGGATCAAAGTATTTACCAAATCTTCCAAACTTTGATCAAATTGGAAAATAACGCAATTTCACACATGTAACACCCTATAAGCATTTTTATGAACATATTCACGACTCCTTTATTTTTGTCTTACGTTCACAAACTATAAGATAGCAGTCTGACAAACGAGAGTTTGACAATGAAGGCATTTTGATATCGCAAGAACACTGTGTATGGTATGTAAGCATCCCAAGAATGCAGTTTCGTCCTCGAATGGTAGCTGGGGTCAACATGCTTAGGAGTGGTTTAATTCGAGATTGATCGGGTCTCATGGTACCGTTAATAATTTCATAACTTAATATACATATCGAAGTAGTACCGCATACGGTTTTAGCAGAGTTGATATGTAAATTGTATTTGTGCATCATGTCAAGAAATCTAAGTAGATTGAAATCAGGTTCTTATTTTGAGAAGCCAGCTATAATCACGGCATCTAGGTAGGCGAATACACAATTTAGCTTTTTCCGTTCTACTAGATTATTGATGAATCTTTAAAACGCGGCCACAACGTTGAAAGCCCAGCAGCAGGCTCAAATGCAGTATATTCAATTTCTTCTTTGGATCGAGATATCTGATTGTAGGAAGACACTGGGTCAAAAGTGCTGAAAACTCGATACCTTGAAATTTTGTCGACCAAATCATAATTTCTCGGTAACGGATATCCATCCAGTAAAGTATATTTGTTAATTGTTTGTGAATAGTCTACAACTAAACGCCGCCTACCCTTTTTGTTAGTTACAATTAATACGTGAGATCGCACCATGATGACAACATTATCATGCAACAGGCGAGAAAAGTTAGAACATGTAAATATTTTCTGTCCGGGTATTCGTCTTATGGACTTAGTTTCTACATGCTTATATTCAGGAGATAAGTGGCTGAACAACTAGGGAACAAGTAATAACAATGAAGGCATTTTCCTTATGCAAATGGTCAAGGGGTCGTATGACCCTCTGAAGTGAATCTTGAGAGCCGCGAAATGTTCTAAAAAGAATGACCCAGGATAATATTGGTGTAAAGGTTATTCATAACAAACATCTGTACGCCTGTTTAATTTTGTCATTGAACATCATTCACACTACATGCGTGTTTTAAATAACTTGAATGCTTTAAAAGCTATATAAACAGTTTATCTGTACGGAATCGCCTTTAAACCATATTCGTTGATCGCTCGTCGTGAAACAATATTCCATTGTTGATTCTTGAAATGCTTTTATAATATTCACAGTTGGTCCCTCATGTATCAGATATTCTTCGTCCATTTGCCGAAAACAATTCGTTTCTATTGTCTTCAAAAGCTCTCAAACGCTTTGGTTTGAAAGAATAAAGGTCACGTTATCGGAAGCTTTTAAAATGTCGATCGTTGACAACCTACATCTTATTGTGAAAGCTGATACTTCAGGTGTTGCTATATCTAGAATATCGAGTCAAGAAAAACGCCCTGTCTGATTTTTATCGAGAGTTTTGTCGAGGTCGGAAAAGCATCAATCATATGTGGAGTTATAGGCATTGGCTATAGTAGAATGCTTACGCTACTGGCGAAATTATCTTCTCGACCGTCATGTTCCGATCATCACAGATCAGTTTTCTATATTGTACGTATTTTCTTGGAACCCTAAAAATAAGATAAAAATGACAAAATTTCTCGTTGGAGGCTAGAACTGTCTGAATATCGATTCGACATTTCATGTCGACCCAGGAAATTCGACACTGCAGCGGATACACTTTCAAAGATACTTGGCTCGTTTCTTTCATGTCGATCAAATGAGTTACGTCAACTGCACAAATTGTTATGCCACTAATAAGAAACGAAAATGTGGCCTTACATTCGTTCCCACAATCTGAAGTTTTCGATTTTCGAAGTTAGAGACAACGTTAGCAATTGTCAAATCTATGCTAAGATAAAACTTCAATTTTATAAACCTCCCAACTATACTTTATCAAATCTCTTCACCCTTTTGACCGTATCTTGATTAATTTTAAAGACCCTTTCGAAATGGCGTGAAAATAAGTAGATGTTTACCGTGATCGATGAATACACCAGATATTCATGGGCTTGGCCATGCAGAAATACGTCTACGAAGTCGGCGATGCGGTGATTGAAATAAGTATTCTTTTTGTTTGGCGTTTATCGTCTATCAACTTAATTAGTGGTTCATCTTTTATATGCTCTAAATTCCGTACGTTTATTCACAGCAACACTATTATCTCAACATACACTCTCCAATCTAATCCACAGTGCGATGGACAGTGTGAGAGACTCAACAGGACAATGGAAGACCATCGAACTAACTATGATGAAATACGAAAGATCTATTCATAACTGTAATATTTTTTACATGTGGCCGTAAGCTCTGTAAGATATTTATTATACTCATCTACTTATGCAGCACATCATGATCGCATGTTTAAACATGTTCGAAGATCGTGCTATGACGCTGGTCTACCTGAGTAGCTATGTCATTCAGGCCCTGAAATAATAAGATAAAAAAAGGATTTATTTTAACGTGGCAAATGCGTGCCAGCGCACGCTTACATTACCACAACAAAACAAAACTGTGAATCAAGTGTCGAGTAGGTGTGAACGGAGGAGGTGTTTGAATGTGATAAAAGAGGGGCGCGGCGGACGTCGAGAGGGAGTTGATTCCAGGCGAGTGAGGCGGCGACGAGGAAGGATCGGAGACCGTAGTTGTTGGAGTAATTAGGAACGTGGAGTAAGATGGTATGACATGAACGAAGCGATAGCGAGGTGGGGCGAGTATCGTCTAAGAAAGGAAGGTTGATGAACGATGGGGATCCGACAGCGATGAGACGAAAAGTACGAGAAGGCGGAGTTTGATGCGGATGTGGATGGTGGGCCAGGAGAGTTGGGCAAGATATGTGGATGTGTGGTCGAAGCGACAGAGACGAAAGAGCACTCGAACGGCGGTGTTGATTATTCGTTGTAGGGGTAGGATGATGAATTTTGGAGAATTGGCGAAAAGGCTGAGGCAGTAATCGATTTTAGGGAAAAGAAGCGATGAAAGAAGAGACATACAAGAACGGAAGTCGATAAGGGGCGGATACGGCGGATGTCACGAAGAATTAAGTTAGACGAGCGGACCTTGTCACGGACGAAGGGTTTGAGGGAAAGGTGATCATCGAAATGGAAGCCTAAGAAAGTGAGATTGTGGACTATGGAGATGATCGATGAGGCAAAATATACAGTGGGAGGAGATATGTTTGGTTTAGGGGAGGATCCACATTATTTTGGACTTTTCGGGGTTTAGAACGAGATGGAGATTGGAGAGACGTTTGTAAATAGAAGAAAGACAGTTGGAGGCAGAAATGCCGATATCGTGTATGCGATGTGCGGGTGCATGAGCATAGATTAGAATGTCATCGGCGTATTGCATGACGTTAAAAAAGTAAGGTTTGACAAACGGAGAGAGATCGCCAAGCAGAAGAGAGAAAAGCACGGAACCTAGGACTGAACCTTGTGGGACCCCGCAAAAAATAGGGATGGGAGGGGAGGATGATGAATTAGAACAGACGCGAAAGGAACAGTCGGATAAATATGAGGAGAACCATGCTATGGAGGAGGAAGAATAGCCGTAATCATAACGAAGGCGAGAAAGGAAGACGGAGTGGTCGACAATGTCGAATGCGAAGAAGAGGTCGAGGGAGATGAGAACACTATATAGAGCCTTGTCTCGAGAAATGAGTAAGTCGTTGTACACTTTTATGCATGCGATTTCTGTCGAGTGATTAGAGCTGAAAGCGGATTGGAAAGGAGGGTACAGATTGGTTGAGGAGAGATAAGCGTTGATTTGTATTAAGATGAGGCGTTCTAAGAGCTTAGAAAGAGTAGGGAGTAGTGAAATGGGGCGATAGCTAGAAGGAAGGGAGGGGTCGAGCGATTGTTTCTTAAGGAGGGGACGAACGATTGCGGATTTCCAGTGTGAAGGGAATATACGACTGCGGATGGACGAGTTAAACAAGGTTGTGAGAAATGGGGATATCGATGAGCATATAGATTTTAATATGTGAGTAGGCAGGGGATCGGCAGGTGAGGTTTTGTTGGGCAAGGATATGAGGATAGATGATACTTCTGTAGGTGAGACAGGGAGAAGATAAAAGAGTTCCGGAAGGATGAGAGTAGACTGGGCAGAGTGGAATAGGATGGAGATCGGAATGTGAGAGAGCAGCGTGGATACTTTAGTCTGGAGATATGACGAATAATCCTTGGCATTGATGCTGCACGGCGAAGAGGAGCGAGCAAGGATTGAGTTAAAAGTATCCCAGAGAGTCTTATAGTTGAATGAAATGATGATTTTATGCTGCCAGAAGGAGTTGCATTTGGTACGTAGTAGGTTGAGATGAGACCGGCGAAGAGCAAGATAGGAATCACGGAAAGACGGAGTGATCGAGCGGAAATCACGTCTGAGAGAGCGGTGATATACTCGAAAAGAATGGCGGAGTCGACGCTTTGAGAGTAAGCATTGGATGTCAAACCATGGGGCATGGTGCAAGCGACGGTGTGGGTGAGACTTTAAGGGCAAGAGAATATCGAGAGTGGATGTGAGTTCAGAGTTGAAAAGAAGAGCGAGATCGTGAGGAGATAAATATGTTATTGTGGGTAATGATAGAGACGATTTGAGTAAGGCAGAGCGGAGAAGGGAGAGGTCAAGATTTCTCCAAGGGCGACGTAGGATTGTAGGTGTGTGAGGAGGGGTGTGGTTGCGAGTGAGATCATGGGTGATAAGAAAGGTATCGGATAGACCAGGATTAGAGATGGACAGTGAGGTGTAGGCAGCAAAATGATCGGGGACAGCGATGATGTCGAGTGCCCCACCAAGTATATGTGTGGGGGCAGTGGAGATTAGTTTGTAATTGTAGTTGGATAGAATGTTGATGAACCGGATGGAATCCGTGGAAGAGGGGCGGTCTAGGCGGATATTGAAGTCGCCTAGAACGAGTGAAGGGATTGAGGACAAAGAACAATGAGAAAGGAGGTCAGCGAGTTCGGTAAAAAATAAGGCTGTAGGAGCTGATGAACCAGGACGGTATACAATGGCGAGATCTAGAGTGATCGGGTTAGAATAACGACAAGTGAGCAATTCAAAAGAGCAAGGACTGAAAGGGGGATTGATTTTGCGAAGAGACGCTGGGTGACGCGCAAATGCGACGATGCCGCCATGATTAGAGGATTTAGAAGGACATGAGCTGAGGGGGCGGGCGGATTCGACTAGGGAGCAACCGGCAGAGAGCAGATGGCGAATGGAAAGGTCGTCGGAATCTGAGTGCCAGGATTCGGTGAGGCAGAAGAGATCGATGGATTGCTTGGTGAATAGGTTGAGGATAAGATCGGATTTATTGAGAATAGATCTAGTGTTGAGGAGACCGAGGCGGAAACCGTGTGCTGTGGCGAAAGAGTCTAGTGGAGAAGACACATAGGAGAGATGGAGCGCCATCGAATTTTTGGACGGGTGTGGACAACTTGAAAATTTCCGTCTATGTTTCGGATGGCGAGTGATGTTTCGCCGTTTTCCTCGCGACGACGTTTTTCGATGCGGGCTGAAGAGATTTGAGCGATTTCAGAAGGGGCGCGATCGGGGAAAATTCGAGTGGTTGAAGATGACATTAGTTTGAATCGTTGAGAGAGGACATAAGACTCGTGAGAGCGATGCTTGAAAACAATTTTTAGGAGAGGGGGCTGGGAAGGATTAGATTGAGAAGATTTGTTTAGACGGATGAATGCGACAGGAGAAATGTCCTTGAAAAATGATGGTTTATCCGCAGGAACAATAGACGAGAGGATGGATCTGAAGGCGGAAACATCGTGGTCCAGACGTGCTTGTGGAGATAAGGAGTTAGAAGGCGTGATATTAGTAACAATGACGCAACGATCGCGAGAAGCAAAGCGCTTCCGTAAAGGAGGACGACTGACGTGAGTAGGTGAGATCACGATAGAAGAGCTGTCAGTTAATGATTTGGAGGGATTTGGTTTGACGACGGGAGACATAGAGGATAATGATAATAAAGAGGGTGGCAAGCGATGTGAGGAAAGGTTATGAGTGGAAGGATAGTGGAGGTTGGTGGAGGTGATTTTGATTGATGGATGCAAGTTATTGAGAAACGAGACGGGAAGGACGGGACGTGGGGTGTCGGGGAGTGAAGATGACATGGAATGGGAAGTGTATATGGTGGCAGGGTCGGTGGGTGGAGAAAGGACATTAGAAACGACGGGGGTAGTTTGAGTTGACGTTTTGGATGTTGATATGTGCTTATTGGTAGGTTGCAGATTAGTTTGTTGGCACAAAAACCACATACAGAGTCTTCTTCAGCCTTATTCTTGTCGCAGGTGATTGTTGTCCAGACGCTGCCGTCGTGTATTAGCACTGTACTTGCAGTTGTCCATAGTTGGTGTCGGTCTTAGTTGTTTTCTTACGTCCTCCCATAAACGATGGTTGCCGTCGATGGTTGTCGTCGATTGTTGTCGTCGATGGTTGTCGTCGATGGTTGTCGTCGATGGTTGTCGTCGATGGTTGTCGTCGATGGTTGTCGTCGATGGTTGTCGTCGATGGTTGTCGTCGATGGTTGTCGTTGTAAGATGTTTGTAACTTTTTGTATTGTAAGATGATTGTAATTGTATTTACTTTAGATTTCAAACTTTTTTAAGATAGTTTGTTCGCGGTAGTAAATATGAATCTGGTCATGATGATCATTTAGTTGAGGCAAACTCTCATTATGCTACTATTCGGCTAAATCATGGTCATGTTAAACATGTATCAACTAAATAACTAGCTCCTTTTCTGGATGTGAAACTACAGCTTCACTTCCAGACAGTAGAATATTCGATAACTCTCTGATGGCTGAATCTACTCCTATCGAACACTATCAAAATCTACGACGGCAAAGAAATGTGGACCTCCTAATGTTCCTGTTTGTCGAATCGAATATATTCAACGTTCAACTGAACGTGAATGTAATATGTTTAGTTGTATGTTATATGTTCTACTGAATATAACGAATCAATACTTGAACCTGATTCCCATAAGCAACTTTCAATAAATAAGAGATCATTCAGTTCTAAATATCCCTCGAGACCCAGAGACCTTTTGCGTTCCCATTTAAAAAGAGACCAAAAAATTCGCGATACAGTGTCTACAAAATATATTTACCGTATTTGGCTCTCCGCCATATGTTCTTAGCGACAACGGTAGTCAATTCTTGTCAAACGAATATATACACGTTAAAATAAATCTTTTTTTACAATTCATTAAGAGTTGGAACAATTCCTCGAGCACGTAGCTTGAGGATTTCATCATGCTCAATTCCTCTAGAACGTAGCTGCATCTCGCACAACAGATTTTAATCCCAACGGTAAAGGGAAAATGTGAAATGTATAATGGGATGACTTGGAATACGGCTTAACTTTGTTTGGCTAAAACTTTAAAGGCCACTAATCAACGAAAGAATGACTTGTCGATGACTTTGGCTAATATCCGTTCGCTCCCGTGTCGAGCTATCAATTAGCACGTACCCTTAACATATTCCTCGATTTTCCACACCGCTCAACGTTAGACCCGGCAGACTGTGGTAATATCTCCGATAACTTAAACGCCCGACTTCCCGATTGAGTAAGCCCAGGAACATTCGCTTACATGAAAAAGCAACCGCGTACTTCAAAATAAAATCCTAAGTTGATTATATGCAAATTGTCTAGGTTCTCTCACCGTCCTCGATACAAATTAAATTCCCAGTTCTATAGGATTGACATAGCTTCCCATAGATGTTTTATCAAGGATGCCGCAACATCAACAAGAGAGCACTAAAACAAAAGATATTTAAGATTTTTAGCCTACATTGGGGATTATTCTGATCGCTAAACGAAGGATGATTATAGTATCGCTGTTTCTCTAACATCTTGTCGGTGAATTTAATATACCGAATATACCTTCTGAGATCATATGGATGGCTGATAACTTGACGTGTAATGCTAAGAATACTGACTCGTTTTTTGGAGATTTTTGACCAATAACTACTTTTGTTTCAGCACGTGTGTGGTGACACTAGGTTTAGTGGATTTAATTCTTCTATACTGGACTTGATATTTTCGAAAAGTAAAACTCAACTTCGTGATCTAAAGCATCTTCCTCATTTAGGGTCTAGCGATCATGAATGAGATACGCACATTCTTAATTCTTCATGCTCCGAAGTTATAATAATAATAATAATGGTGGACGTTCAACACGAGGATGCCCTTCTAATGGCACACGTTGAAGAGTCAAACAAATATCAATAATTTTTGAAAATATTTATATAGGAAGTTCAGTTAAAAATTATATTTTCAAATATAATAATAATTTGTTTGAAAAAAATATATATTTTCAAAAACAAAAAGAGCTTGAACAGCTCGAACATGTTGGTTCACAACAGGGAAAACAGAAGAAAAATTAAAAATTAAATAAATAAACGAAATAATGTGCAATTCAGGCATGACGACAACGCATCCTGAGGTAATTTCGCAACCGTCGTTTAAAACTCCCCAGGTTACCATTTATCGTCACAGCAGGTAGATCATTCCAGATAGGTACAATTCTATCATGGATTGTTGATATTCGTTTATTGCAGGCTCGTCTTCTCTTCAGCATATAGTTGTGACCACGTAGGCAATCGTTGGTTCTTAGCTTAAACGTGTCCTTGCAACAGTGGCCTGAGGTAGTCAAGTACCTCCACACGAACATCAGATCATTAAATTTTAGTGAAATTTAAACTGGGTAACGTCAAGACAGCGCAGGCGTTCCTCGTAAGGTAACGAACGTATGGACCGCACCAAATGTGTGCACCGATGGAGAATGCGTTCGTAAGCGTCCAGCTCAAGCTGGAACTGAGGGTGAGCAACGACGGACCCATACAGCATGTGTGGGAGGATTACACATGGGTAATGGTACGCAATCACACAGAATCAAGATGACTGAACACCCTACGTACTAGACCGACGAGGCCAACGCACTTGCTTACAACATAATCGACATGAGAGCAGGAGCCTAAGTCACTAGTTACAATCACACCCAGGTCCGACATTTGCGAGACCTTTACAATCTGACAGCCATCAATTCGGTAGCTATCACTGAAGATCCATTTTCCAATATGTAGTTGGAAACATTTCGCTGGGTTCACTTTGAGTCCGACAGCGTTGCACCATCGAGAAGTCATCTCGACATCTTTCTGGAGTATAGTTACATCACTGGGACTATTCAATGAACGCCATATTTTGAGGTCGTCAGCGTACAGAAGACACTGTGAATTTATGACAGAAGGGAGTGAGTTGATGTAGACGTTGAAGAGTAGTGGGCTGATTACACACCCCTGAGGAACCCCTACAAACATAGGACGCCATTCAGACAAGACACCGCCGATCTTGACTGCGAAGAAACGAGATGTTAGGAATGAATGCATCCATCTATGGATAGGACCTCTGATACCGTAGTGCCAAAGTGCTGAGAGTAGAATGTCATGTTTCACACAGTCGAATGCTTTAGACAGATCAAAGAAAAGCACATCGAGTCCAACACCTGATCACATGGAATCACCCTAACTGTGTCTTGATGTTGCAAGATTGGTGATCGTAGATCTGTTCTTCCTGAAGCCATGTTGTATATCACTGAATATATTAAGACGTTCAAGGTGGAAACGGAGAGCTAATCAATTAGTTTTTCGATAACTTTACAAGCCACACAAGTAAGACTAATATGTCGGTAATAATTCACAGAAGTACGTTCGCCCTTCTTGAACAGTGAAGAACCAGAGACTTCTTCCAGTCATTAGGAAGTATGCCGCTAGATATCGAGCATTGAAATAATTGAAAAAGCGGTCTACATAAGATATCAGCTGATTCATAAAAAAGTAAGGGAGCAGTCTATCAGGACCAGCAGCAAGTGAATTCAACAGCTGTCTCAGTACTTCCAACACGTCTCGCTCGCTGAAATCAAATACGCATAATCTATGATTCGGGAGACTAGAGGACCGGATATAGTTGGAAGACGAAGGGACTGCAGAGGCGATATTTGAGTAGTGAATACTGAATTCCTCTGCTATGAGCTTTGGGTCATTCAGAATTGTCCCTTGTACGTTGGCGAGACATGGAATTATATTTCCGGGCTTCAGATTGGACCTGAGATGTTTGAATTAACGGGATCAGTTGCCCATCAACAGCGGCAGATGTAATCAATGAAATGCTTGCGCTTTGATCTTTTTAACGATGTTGCAAAGTTTCTTGTCTGTTTGTACAGTCGGTATGAACAATAGCCATTTTTAAATTTTTGGAATTTGTGGTCACGCAACTTTATGGCACTGTTGACCTGATGATCAATTCAGGGTGGACGAGAGGCAACACTAGAGGATCGTTTAATCGGGCTATGATAGCTAATGGTAGCCTGTAAAGTACACTTGAAAAAATCCTATGCAAACTCAATTCCGTGTAGTAAGGGATCTGGCCATACTACTCGGAACAGGGACTCTCTCAGTTTTGCATAGTCGGTTTTGTACATATTTAAGGAGTGGCATGAAGTGCGAGAACGACCCATTAGAGAAGACTGAATGGATAAAAGACGGTGATCGCTGCAGCCGAGAGGAGGAAAGTACTCTATAAGATTCACCAGATGCTCACTACTAGAGAGGCATAGATCTAAAATTGAGCAACTTGATCCTCGAACACGAGTGAATTCCCTTACATGCAGAGTAAGGTAGAGAAATATGAAGGTATCTAATAAGCTTGAAGAGTTGACGTCACAACGAGAAGTGGGGATCATCAAGTCCCAATCGATGTGCGGCATATTGAAGTCGTCCAGAATCAATGTAGGTGAACCAGATGATGCGTGCATGAGTAATGAATTGCAAATATCCGATACAGGCGACGAAAGGTGGCAATAGAACAAGCCTATGGTAAATACACCAATTGCAGTGTCCCTAGAAGTGGCCCACAAAAAGTCAGAGCTGATATCTTGCCCACACGAAGACTCAATGGTTTTGAAAAATAGGGGATCTTTAGCATAAAGAACGACGCCAATGCCCCTGGATGATAATCGGTCTGCGCGTAAGTGTGTTTATCCATCAAGCGCTATTTCAGTGTCTAGAATATCTGGGTGGAGCCACGTTTCAGTGATAGCAATGATGTCTGGCTGAAGTTTGGATGACCTTAAACGTAATTCGTCGATTTTATTGCATAAACTGAGAGCATTCAAATAAACAATGTGAAGTTTATGGCAATGAGTACTAGACGATGGGTGCCTTTGTGGGTCGACCACAATAACATAGCATAAATTGTTTACATAGCAGAAACGCTCGTTGCGGTAGCGACGGAGAGATGGGAAATGGCAGAACCAGGTAAAATATGGTTGGGTTTTTTGTGAAATGAGATATAAATTTCAGACGATATTGAACCTATAGTTCGTAAGCGACTATGGCATCTCGTTGATACTTCTAGATTCTTGTCTTTCGTAAATATATTTTTTATTACGTTGTCATTCTACTGTTGATGATTGCTGGGCCTCACTAAAGTAAAAAAATATTCATCGCAGATGAATTCGCACCATTGAAATTAATTTATAAGAAGAAATGTTTACGACCTAATTGGTTTGATTATACTCTGAGAGCATCATTAGGCATCGTAACACACTATTTAAGGCATATCACACCCTAAGAAATACTTAGTCATATGTTCTGCGTAGTAGGCGAGTCAATTGCTGTATTCCATCTCTCCATGTAGGTTCTCAATTAATCAATCAAATCAGCTAACTGAGTCTACGTATTTAATATAATTATAAAATAAACAAAACAATAATGCTAAATCAAAATTTAATAATTAAATAATAAAATTAATAATTGTTTTTAGTTGTATTTGATTGCATCTGTGAGCTGAAATCGTGCCACAATCGGAAAAATTGTTTTTAGATTTTTTATTATTTAAATCAAGTTAAAATAAAAAATTGAAATTTAAAATAAACGTCATTTTTATGAATTGACTAATAAATAACAGACGTTGTATCAGAATAAGAATTAGAGGTCATCAGGAAGAACTGCTATGTTATCAGGTTTCGGGCCCCTAACTCTTCTACCCAACATAGCAGCGGGGCCAAATACATGCTAATGATGTATTTCCTCTGAAATAACTATCTAGTATCTTATTCTAATACAAAGTATATTATTTATTATCCATCCATAAAAATTTGCCACTTAAGAGTTTAAATTTATTCTTTATATTATTGTGTTGATTTATATATTTTACTATTTTCTGCTTGATGTTATTTTTATAGTAACCAAGTTTAAAATATGTATCTATTAAATTATTTAAATGATTTTGAAGAAAGCCAATATCATTACATATTGTTGCAATTCTTAAAATTTCATTATTTAATGTATTATATTTTATATTATATGGTATGCATGAATGCTCATGTAAAAATATGTTTCTTGTAAATTTAAATATGTCATCTTTACGATATAAATTAATAGTAGTTTTAGTTAATGTTAATTTAATGTTCATATCTAGATAAACACCTTCTTTATCATTAATATTGGTTTTGTTAAGAATAAGGCTTTCTGGATAAATTTGTTGACTAATTGAATAAAAATTATTAGAATTAAATACATATATCATCAATGTATCGAAACATATATTTCATATATTTATATAGTTTAAATTTAGTTTTTACACAGTTATGAACAAATTCATATTCTATAAAGCTTAAAAACAAGTCAGCTATAATTGGGCTACTATTACCACCCATTGGAACACCTTTTACTTGTGTAAATATAGATCTCCTTACTTTTAAAGAATTTTGATTTATCAAAATATTTAAGGATTCTATTAATTCAATTTTATCCATATATTTATATTTACTTGATGGTTTAATTTTTGTTAGATAGGCGTTATAATTATTATAGCATATATATGTATATCTTTTTCCGAATATAAGATTAATTAATTTTACTAACGCTTCTTAAATATCTACTAAATCTAGATTTGTATAAAGCGTACTAAAATCGTACGTTTTTATATTCTGAAAATTTATTCCTTTTGTCTGTTCTAAAAATTCTTTTGTAGAATTAATACTGAAATAGTGTTTTATACCAGTATTAATTTCGATTACCTTGCAATATTTTTTAAAATGTGCTTTAATTACTTTAAGTATTTTATTCATATAGACAGAAAGTGGTTTTAATGTACATTTAAACGCACTACATATGAACCTAGGTTTTATTGGATTTTTATGTAATTTTAGATTCCAATATAATATAGGTATAGTTTTATTATCTGATTCGAACTTTATACCCTATTTATCCATTATAGAACAGTGACTTGTAATAATTGTTTCTAAACTTAACTCACTACGTTCATACGTTGGATTTACATTCAAATCATTATAATTAACCCTTTTAATTAGTGTATCATAATATAGCTTTTTCCATATAAAGACAAAGTTATTATTAGCTTTATCAATAGTTGTTATTATATAGTTATCCTTTAATTTAGTAAGTTCTTTATACATATCTTTATTAATTTTATCTTTCCTTTTGTAATTGTTTGTTATTTTCATTTTATTTTTAATTTTATCAAATATATAATCTTTCCAAATGTTTATCATAGATAAATTCAAGCTTTCATTATTAACCAGCTTACTAAAGTAAGCATTTAAGTTATTATATAACGAATTGTAAATTTTATTTTTGTCGTTGTTAATATTTAATTTATATTTATACCCTTTTAACAGCAGCTTTCTTAATTCACAATTTTCAATTAATTCTAGATTATGGGTACATATATGCTTATTTATTTTATCAAAACTAAGACTTTTACAATTGCATTATCTTTCCATTATGTTTCTAATATTATCGTTACATATTGATTTTAATTCTTTATTATAATTACAAATTTTTCGTCCTAATAGTGGTAGGAGTTTATACCTTATTTTAGGAATATATTTACTTAAATCTGACCCTATTATTTCTTTACTTTTAGAATTATTTTAAATTATCCTGCAGTGTTCCTAATGTTTGGGATCGGACCTAAAGAACTAGAATTGACACTGATCGGAGATGTGCTGAGGCTAAGAGGATATTTTACACTCTCAATTTAATAGTGAGAATGAATTCGCAAATGTATTTAAGTTGTACGCACTCACTTCTGATTAAACAATTTTGATTTTCTTACATTAACTTCATGTTTGTCCACTCCGATAATTGTGAATAAAGAGGAAGTTTTGGGACACTTGATAAGTATCCCTTCCGTCTGCTGCTGGTTATGACGGTATATGTACGTTTATTCAGCGTGTATTAGCTAATCATCTCGTGGGGCTGCTTTGTGATTTATTCTAAATGTTCTTATATTCCTGCACTATTCCTAATGTTTGGGATCGGACCTTAAGAACTAGAGTTGACACTGATCGGAGATGTGCTGAGGCTAAGAGGATACTTTACATTATTAAGAATGTTCTTTCGCACCAATCACCTTCATGTTTTGGCGTCTTATATAAATATCTAGTACGTCTTTATTTAGAATTCAATATCCAAGCGAATTTTCCAATGGTGAGGTTAACAGTTTAGAATGTATTTTACGATTTGGTAGCAAACTATGTACTGAAATTTCAAATTTGAACTACTCACAACGCCTAATCGCGGTGAATGTTAATAGTGTCCATTGCAGGTTAATGTACCTATATATGTTAGCCATGTACTAAATGGTGAAGAGAATTTACGGGTATTCACAACAATATGTGATAACAAATAGAAAACGGTGCCACAGGAGACTCGTTTTTACTGATAAATTGTGTAGATGGGTCAAATAACACCCCTCTTGATTATCCCACAGAGCATTACGAGCTTGGAACTGTCTTCCTTGCGATATGGTTGCAGTGTCGGTGGCTAGTTTTCAAAGGGATGTTCTTAATTAGTGTAGCAGCCCGTGTATTCGAGTTTATCCTTACTTTTAATTTAATTTTATTGACTTTATCAATGATTTGTTGTAATCGAGTAAATAACCCTTGTGGGTTTAAGTCTGTATTGTAATAATATTGTTAGATATATTTCTAGATTGTTGAATTAGTATTTTGTCAATTGTGTTTATACGACATTTATTATATTATCTTAATTTTTAAAATAAATATTTAATTAAAATATAAATATCTTTTTGGCTGAAACAAATTAAATATCAACACTACAAAGTATACATAGTCAAAGTATAGATACACACATGTATAATTCAAATTTATTAAAATTCTGACAAAATAATTTTTAATTTTATCAACCATTATTGTTTCTTATTTATATTTGACAAAACAATGTTTATGAAAATATACCAGTAGTGTTAATAATTATAGACTTCCTTAATAATTTAATTCATTTATTTATAGTGGCAAATGCACGCTTTAATAGAACAAACAAATAAGAAAACAAAAAATAGAATGTAAAATAATAAAGATTTTGTTCAATAAAACTAAATACAACCGCTAAAAATGCTTAAAAAGTAAAGCATGCGAAGGAAAACAGGAAATAATGTATGGTCAGTCTAACGTCATGCTTCTTCTCTATAATCACAGTCTCAGTTCCATAGAAATATGAGCTCTCTAGACGATCCAATACACCGCCTTCCGACTGAACCACCCGGGGTCTTTCACATTTCGAAGAATCCAATCGAGACAGACTATACTCGGTAATCGCGAGATGAAGAGCTTGAAAAACCTTAGTCTTTGTTCTGGGACGTCCTCTTGAAAAGAAGACTAATCCCGAGATAGCCCAAGTACCCCAGAGGTGCACTTGGGTTTTCCCAATCAATGACAGATGCTAAGCACGTTTCAGGGCCCACCTAGCTCTCTTCAGAATACGTTTGAGTCTATCCAGGTAAGTTTTCGCTGACCAGTTTACAGTAAGATACCCCAGGTATCTTACTAGACTTTTTAAGGTAGGGAGTGGTTGATTAGTAAATATGGAAGATAGAGCTGAGAGTGCTAGTCTCTTCAATTTTTTCTTGGTGGCAGGGGCGCCATGAAAAATGACAACCTGCGATTTAGTAGAGTTCAAAATAAGATCGGATATGGGTAGCTAATATTTTAATCTTAAAAAGAAACAACTGATGTCCGAGACTACGTCTTTGCACCTGCGTCCAGAGAACAGGGCTGTGGTATCATCAGCGTATACAACTAGACGTTTTTCGCGTTTAAATATTTTAAAGAGTTCAATGGATGCAGCAATAAACAAGATTGGAGAAAGTGGGGAGACTTGAGACACACCCGTAATAGGGTAGAACTGATGCGCATCAGGGTCGTCTTCATGGAAGAATCGCTTGGTGTACAATAATATCTCCATATTGTTAACAATTCTCGCAGGCATTCCAATGGACCTGAGAGAAAATATAACGAAGGGAACGGAGATACGGTCAAATGCAGCAGAAAAGTCAAGGAAAATAGACACAGGATGTTGATGGCTATTTCCCGACAAAACTGATGCACTTCACCTATTGCTGAATGGACCGAGTGATCTTTTACGTACCCTTGAAAACCTTGTGGGATAAAATTTCGCCTACTTAGATGGTTGCGGAATTTACGCGCAAGCGCTTTTTCGTAAATGGAGATGAGGGAGTTTTGTATCGAAATAGGGCGCAGATCTTTAGACCATGTCATCGATTTCTGTTTTGGTAAAAATTCACGACGGCTGATATTTACGCCAGCAATGTCGGACGGGGAGGCTAATAGCATTGTGATGGCAACTTGCTTTCTCTGACTGTCTGTCAAAAGCTGACAGACCCGAGTGGTGACTGGGGCGTGGGATTTGGAGGTGCCCGGGAGTGGCCCCATGAGTTAAGGATATCTGTAACAGATAAGTCCCTACTCCTGAAGTTACACCAAGGCGGGATTGGTTGGGGAGATTGAGTGGCTCCATAATTATCTAGGGATATAATTCCTCTAAAACGTTTTCAAGGCCTATACTACAGATCCAGCCCAATGTTATATCCTTCCAACAGACAAACTTCTCCTTCTTGAATATTTTCCAAAATGAAGATTGAAAGGGGTTAAGGTGAGCAATGCTCGCCCTATCCTTCCCCAGCTGGAACCTATATCTAGTGATCCAGTATTCATTCGAGAGGGCATGTCTGGCGGAAACAGAGAGATTAGGAAGGTGTAGCATATTAGCCAGTAACTTGAGTTTTATTAGAGCGGGATTGTAAATACGACTTTTATAGGTAGTCGAAAGCAACGCGGTAGCTTGCGAAGATAGGTAGGAATTAAATTCGGTCAAATTCTCATTCCCAATTTGTTTGAACGCACCGACGTGCACAAATTCATTCGCTTCATCACAGTATTTTATTAACAGAATGTAAAATGAAAATGTTGATGAAATTAAAGCAAGTATATCAAATATAAGAGAGATGAGTGGAATGTGGCAAGGCGTCATGTGGGAATGATTAGTAGTTCGTTGAAGATGTATGATAGAATTGTGAATTGGACACAGTAAGTGTCCAATAAAACAGTTAGTAAACAACAAAGAATACAGTTAAAGTTCATTAAATCTTCTTAGTCTGTTACCCTTTTGGCTTCTGATCTCCTACAGGATCAAACCCTGCAAGTATACACCAACACAAAACATTGCCATTGAACTACTCAGGGACTGTCACACACCCGAAGTCTTAATCGCGGCTAATGACGGTCGATAGTATCGGCATGAGGTGCATAAGAATTTTTAGTATTTGCTCAAGGGAACGTCACCTAGAAAAGAAGATCAATCCTGAGATGACCTAAGTATGCCAAAAGCACGCCTGAGCGTTCCCTCTTAATGGCAAACGCTTGTTCTTATTCATGGTCGTTCTTGCTATGTTATAGACACTCTGGAATCTATTCAGGCCAATCCGAAGGCCCAGTTTACAGGAATTGTAAAACCCGGGTATATTACTCAGGTATCATACCATCATAATGGTGGAAGTCTAGAACTTGAGGTCTCCTTGTTTTTTTTATTGCAGGGGTGTCATGAAAAACGAACATTTACGTTTTAGAAGGATTCAGGAGGATCCTTCTAAATGGGGCTAACTGGAATTTTAATCTTAAAAGGAATTGACAGATTTTAGGTTCCATGTTTTTCTCTCTTCTGCTTGGCGATCTCTTTCCGTTTATCAAACCTTACTCTTTTGACGTCATGCAATACGCCGATGACATCCTCATCTATTTTCATGCACCTGCACATCGCATACACGATATCGCAATTTCTGCCTCCAACTGTCTTTCTTATATCTACAAACGTCTCTCACATCTTCGTCTCGTTCTGAACCCAGACAAGTCCAAAAGAATGTGGATCCTTCCCCCGACAACCTAGCATATATCCACCTGTATATTTTGCCTTATCAATCAGCCCCATAGTCCACAATATCACATTCTTAGGATTCTATTTCGATGATCACCTTTCCCTTAAACCCTTCGTCCGTGACAAGGTTTGCTCGTGTAACTTAATTCTCCGTAACATCCGCCGTATCCACCCCCCTTATCGACTTCCGTTCTTGCATGTCTCTTCTTTCATCGCTTCTTTTCCCTAAAATCGATTACTGCCTCAGCCTTTTCGCAAATTCTCCAAAATCCATCATCCTACCCCCACAACGAATAATCAACTCCGCAGTTTGAGTGCTCTTTCGTCTCCGTCGCTTCGACCACACATCCACATATCTTGCCCAACTCTCCTGTTGTGGTCATGTAAGCGTGCGCTGGTACGCATTTGCCACGTTAAAATAAATATTTTTTTACATCCTTATACATGTTTCCTGAAAACAGGGCGGTGGTATAATCAGCATATAACATCACACACTAATAGAAATGTGCATGTAATATATGTGATCACAGTACCATGAATTTTACAAAATATTGAAACTACACTATGGCTGCTAAATTCAATTTTTAAATTTGACATGTTTTATCTTTCTTATTTTCAAATGCAATCGGTAGATAAGCATCTGCGGAAAGGTTAAGTCTATAATGTGAAATTAACCTTACAAAGATTACATTTTTTGCAGAATTAGTTGCAATCATGGATGCAATCTAAATGACAGAATAATTTAGCCTTGATAAAAAATAAGAAACATTTAAAAACAGTTCCATAAAGATCCATCATCTTCTCGGCTTTTAAAAAAGGTGATCGTTCACAGGTATGTAATTACAGGCCTATAAACCTGACGTGTATTTGCTGTAAACTTCTCGAACGATTAATTTTACGACGGATGAATGTGCACGTAAGCGAGAAGTCACTGTTACATCCGTCCCAACATGGTTTTCGTTCCCGGTGATCAACATCCACAAATCTTCTTGTTGCCCGACACACTTAGCTTCAGTCGTTAGACAACGGCTTCGATAGTGACATCCTGTTTATCGACCTTGCCAAAGCGTTTGATACAGTCGACCATAACATACTGTTGGGAAAACTCACCGCTTATGGATTTGACCCACACATCGTGTCCTTGATCGAATCTTATCTTTGGAATAGGAAATCTGCAGTCCGTGTAGGAGATTCCCTTTCCGATTGGGTGCGGGTTTCCGATGGGGGTCCCGCAAGGTTCCATTCTTAGCACCTTCTTGTCAACATCTTTATAAATGATCGTCCGATTATTCTTAAGTCACCATCTCCTTTGTATGCCGATGATATTAAATTATGACGTGAAATCAAATCTCAACCGGACATATCCTTTCTTCAAGCAGATTTGGATACTCTTTCAAGCTGGGCACGAAACAATAAAATTAGATTGCGCATAACTAAATGTACCTAAAAGCACATTATCCATAAATTCGGCGATCCCCGCTATTTCATCGATTCTGTCGTTTTACCACTTGTTGACTAAATCAATGATTTGGGAATAATTATTTCAAACAATTCGCAAACGAAGATGAACACTGACGCGATTTGTTCATACTTTGAGAATATTAGGTGTTATCAGGAGATGCTTTTTCCGCATCACAGTAGAAAACTTTCCATCCCTGTAAAGAGTTATGGGATAACTCTTTATAATTCAATTGCTAATTCTAATTGCGATGAAATATGGCCACTCTATGGGACACGTCATTCGTCAGGTGTATATTGGCAAGTGCACTTTTCAAAAAGACAACGTACATTCGAAAACTTTAGAACGTAAAATAGCTCTGTAGGCTGACAACATAGTAATAAACTTGTTAAGTTAGACTCTAATAATTCAAAGCAGAATCTCGTAATACACGAAACATTGACTGACATTTGGATCAAGCAATATTTCCGGCAAACGGCCTCGAGAGAAGTTAAGGCAAACACCACTTACTTGGATCAGAACAATGTTATAGAATCACTCAAACAGCGAGATGTCATTGATGATTGTTCGGTCTATGAACAGTTGCAAAAACTCCAGCATTGTCCGGCAGATAATGTGGATCATAAGGCATTACTGTTCTCAAACATTAATGCGAATATTATTGTTCGAGCAGCTAAAAATACTCATTGCATGACATGACCATTACAAAGTGATGCTTTATCATAACGCCGTATTCTTACTCAGTTTGGCCAATACTCTCAAAATTTAGATGTCGTTCGCAATAATGCTGACATATGAATAAACAACATCTGTTGTCTTCATAGTGTTCACCTCATTTACCTTGGTTGCTGCGGATAAGAACGTTGAAATACGTTCAATGAGTAAAGTAGAAGTATCTCAATGTATTAATTACAAAAAATTCTAGACTATTAAAAATGATCATATAATTCAGCTGGATTAGTTCAGCTCTGTATTCCAATCTAGTGGACTCGAAGATGCAAAGTATTTCCTCAGATAGGCAAATTTTCCCAATAATGATGTGACATTACTTGTAGCGGTATTATTTCGCCAATGCACTCATCAAATTATTCCTATCCAACTCATACACTTCATTCGTCATTACTTGTAGCGGTATTATTTTGCCAATGCACTCGTCCAATTATTCCTATCTAACTCGTAATCTTCTTTCGTCTGCAACCAGAATATTTAAGCCTACTTAGGCCAATCCTACAGATTATCAACGAAAACGATTACCCCTCACGTAATAGATACATTATAATATCGAAAGTCGAGATCTACTACTCCTCTTCCGCTCAAATCCGTCTCGATGCTGATGTATCTGCGTTTCGATCTCTCCTTTCGATAATTCTACATGATGATAATCCATATATCTTCAATGGCATTTCGCTAATTTCTATACATCGTCATACATCAAGCGTATTTGCTTCAAACTCAGCTCGTCCTCCACTCTTAAAGGTGGTTCTCAATGATCATACTCAAGCAGTGTCGATCATCTCCCGACGTTTTAAACTCATCTCATCATCATCTAATTGTCGCATATTTCCTGATCGGTCCCGTCTGAATCACCCAGCTTTTTGCTCATGAAGAAACACGTCTCGTGAAATTAAAGGATAATCTTACCTTACAATAAGAAATGGAAATAGGAATTTTCGCGTTATTCACAATCATCCGAAAATTAAATGGCCACAAATTTCTTCTCTTCGACCCGTATCCATGTAATTCCGATTATCGCTCGTATAGCATTGGTCTACTCAACATCCGTTCAATCCAAAATAAAACTGACCTTCTCAACACATATGCCCAACAATAGCTTGACATTTGCTGTATATCTGAATCTGAGTATACCAATTGTGATCTTACTATCCGTTGTCTACGTTCAACAAGAGTATATATCGTTGATTCTGCAAGATATTCCAATAATGCGTTATCAACATCCACGTTGAATTATGGTAGGATTATCGCCTTTGCCGCTCTCCGTGAAATCTCATAAAATTTGATTGTTTTCTAGCAACCAAATCTTTTGAATTACTTATATGTAGATCGTCCCATCCATTTTTCACTAATCTCGCCATCATATATCGTCCAAGATCATCCCATCCTTCCTCCATGCTCTGCGATAAACTAGCAGATCTTCTTTCTTATTGTTTACTTTCGGCACTCCCACTGTTTGTACTAGGTGATTTCAGCATTCGCTTGGACCGCCCTTCCCATTCAAATTCCATCAAATTGTAAACATTCTTTCCGACAATAATCTCAATTTACTTGACGGTACTCTTGATATCATTACAAATCCGTCAGTTTCTCAACACATACTTCATTATCCGTTCCCTAAAACAATATTCTATTTCAGTTTCCTCCGAGACAAAAGTGGGGTAAGAGTGGGTAGCGAAGACATGATAGAATATTTACAATCGTGAAAAGCGGTGATAATTTTTTGGGTATCAAGAAGCCGAAGACGATACAAATGAATGTTGAAATTGCTTATTGCAATAGGAGTTGAGAAGAGCTAGATATGTGAGAGCAGATCAGATAGTTCAGCAAAGAAAGTATTAGATGGAGAACTATATCCAGGACGATACATATACAATACATATTCAGCGAGGATAAGCATACCGAAATATTAAAAGCAAGAAGTCCAAAGGTTTGTGGGACCAAAGAAACAGTTCAACGATGAAGATGCAGATAAAAACGAGAGAGCGATGAGGCCACCATGATTACTTGATGAAACACGATCAGATGATTGAGAACGGGACTTATCGATGACTTTTATACTTGGCGGTGCCCATGATATCATTGCAACATCGTTTAGTTTCTCTACACATGCTTAATGTCTCAGACATTGTGTAGCCTAGATCGCCTTCCCTTTCCGTCGATTTTATATTATCTCTATTTGATTCTGAGCTCACAACAATTCTCAATCACATCTTATCTCGCTGATCCCACGCTGATAAGCGTTCTCGACGCATACCATGGTTTGATCTTGACTGTGTTATTTCTAAGCGTCTCATGCGTCACGCTTTTCGCATCTATCTCCGTTTCCTCAAAGGAAGTTCTACTTCTGTCTCCGAGTATCGTGATGACTACCTTAATATTCGTCGTTCATATTACTCTATCATACGAAGTAAATGCAAACTCTTCTGGCAGAATAAACTCACTTCTTCGGACCCAAAGTCTACTTGGCACACATTAAACTCACTCCTCTCACGTTCTTCAACACATAGTAACATCGATCCAAACTTGTTTTCCTTTTATCTTCAATCTAAATATACTTACACTTTATCATATATCCCTCCAACTTTCCAATCATCGACTTATTCAATACAATTCTCTCTTCCTGAACCCTTCTATCTACTTCTCATTTCTTCTAACGAAGTTTCAAAAGTTCTTCGTTCATTGCCTAAAAAATCTACTGCCGAGCTTTTTCCTATGTACTTACTTTAGCTAATTTGTCATTCAGTATTTCCGATTTTGACAACCTTATTCAACCCTTATATTTGCCGAGGCACTTTTCCGTGAAACTGAAAATCTGTTATTGTTCGTCCACTTAAAAAAACAATCTCTCAACAGTTCACTTCGGTCCTCCTATATTCCTATATATCTTCTCCCAACCTTATCAAATCTCTTCAAACGTATTATGCTGAATCAGGTTAATACATATTTTCTATCGTCAAATTTATCCCCCGTTTCAATCTGCTTTTCGTTCTTATCATTCCACAGAACCAGCGTATCACAGTCATTGGTGATTTCTACAATCACGAGAGGAAAAACTTTGTATCTTCATAATTTCTCTTGATATCTCATCTGCATTCGACATCGCCAATCATTATATTCTTCTCTATCGGTTCCGTAATTACTATGGATTCTCTAACTAAACTGTAGTGTGATTTTCTTCTTATCTGACTGACCGTTCTTTAAGTGATCATTCAGCTTCTGTATCTTAACAGTATTCTCTCCATCACATTTTACTCAAGGCTCGGTACTAGGTCCCGTTATTTCTCCATCCTACTCTGTGATCTCTCTTCAATAACCAGAACACACAATTTTCATAATATGCAATCTGTTGAGGACATTATCCTCTACTCTTATCTACCCTCCTCTTAAATCTATGGCATTACATTCACATCATCCGCTTGCCTCTTATGTTTCTTATCACCTTTATTCACTTCTCCTATCACTCAATCCTGCAAAGTCTAAAATAATGTGGATAATTCCCTCTCACATCAACATTACTACACCTACCGTATATCTCTAATCAACTATTCTTCATATCGTTAGTGTTATGGTATTCCTTGATTTCCTTGTTTTACAACCATTTTCTCCGTGATATTCCCCGTATTCGTAGGTTTATCGATTTAAGCTCCTGCCTAACCTTTTATCCGTTTTTTTTTCGAATCGATTATTGCCTTAGCCTCTTCTCCAAATTTCCCAAAACTACTCTCAAACCTTTTCAATGTATTGTAAACTCAGCAAATCGCGTTCTCCGTTTCCACCGTTTTGTCCACTTATCTCAACACCTTTTTAAACTTTCCTGACATCCTACAATTATTCATTGTGTCCAATTTCGTTCGATTCTCCTGACCCATCGTGTTCTTCATCGCAATTTCCTCTACATACTTATATTTTCCATATCTTGATGAATCTCGTACTACTTCTTTATCCTTAAGATCATTCCATTTCCTTCTCCTCCACACTTCAAAATATTCGATAAATTACTGCCTCCGTTCTTTTCCTGTTGCTACTCCTCTTGCTTAGAATTTGCTCTTTTCGTACCTCTGCTCTACTTTCGTGTTCATATTATTCAGAATTTATCTGAGGGATTATTTTTTAGAAGTTTAATAATTTTTTTGTCATTCTTAGTTGCCTTGTAAGCGCACCGTCTGCGCGCATTTTCCACTCAAAATAAATTTCAATTTATATGACAGAATAATCGAAAGACGTAGGCGTCGAACCATTATGTCACTACGATCAAGAAGCCAAGATTCAGTGAGACAAAATAGATCCAAAAACTGTTGAGAAAAGAGGTCAAGTACTAAATCACTTTTATTCGCGATGGAACAGATATTTACGAAACCGATATTGAATATAGAGATTGTCAAAGAAGACTAGGAGGAGAAAGTAATGTCTATCGAATTTTGGGAAGTAGTTAGACGACATGAAAATTTCCAACAATCTGTTTGATTTTTAGAAAAAATTCAAGTAACGTTCACGAGTAAGTTTTTCATCACAAGCATATGCGAGGTTGGTAATGTCAGATGGAAGCGATCAGGAAGCATTATATAGTTCCGGAAAAATAATAGTACAAAGCGTCTGGACAGAATGGAGGATGATTTGAAGCGATCTTTTAATCCCAATCTCTCTGCTTCCTTCAGCCAGGTTCTTTCGAATGAATACTGGAGTTCTAGATATAGGCTCCAGCGGAGTAGGTGCAGGACGAGTATTATTAGTCGTAATCCATCTCAGGCTTCCTTCTGGAAGATATTCAAGGAGAAATTTGTCTGCTGAATGGGGAGAGCGTTGGGGTGGATTGGTATAGCCAAACACAACTATGGACCGATGTTTTATCCCCATCCAGTTAAGTCTTGGGGTGACTTCAGGAGCAGGGATCTATCCATTACATATACCCTCAACTTCTGAGGCCCATTTCCGGGCAACTCCAAAAACGTCGTTCTACTCTCCTCTCGGGTTTGTTAGCTTTTGACAGCCGATCAAATAAGATAAGTGGCCGTCACAATGCTGTTAGCGACACCATCCGATATTGCTGGCATCAACATTAGCCGTAGAATATTTTCCTTAAGCATAATCCGGTCACATGTCCAAAGACCTGCGGCCCATTTCGATTTAAAATTCCATCATATCCATCTACGAAAAAGCGCTTGCACTTTTTTCTGCTGCATTTGACAGAATCTCCATTCCCTTCGTTATCTCCTCTCTCTGGTCCCTTGAGTTGCCAGCGAGAATTTTTAATAGGGTGGAGATTTTGCTGTTCACCAAGCGGTTCTCTAATGAAGATGACCATGATGCACGTCAGTTATACCCTAGTACAGGTATGCCTCAAGGTTCCCCACTTTCTCCTATCTTATATCTTGCTGCCTCCATAGTCTCTTTAAAGCATTTAAACGTGATCAACATCTAGTGATATGCGCTGATGATACCACGGCCGTGTTTTCTGGACACAGGTGTAAAGATGTAGTATCGACATCAGCCGCTTCTTTTTAAAATTAAAAGACCAGCTATCCCCATCCAATATTGTTTTAAACTCCAACAAATCTCAGGTGGTAGTCTTTCATGGCGCCCATGTGACAAAAAGGAAACTGAAGGAACTAGCACTGTCTACATTCTCCTCCATTGCAGCAGCATCAACCACTATTATGAGTCGAGTTAAATGTATGGGGTTCACTGTTACGGTGAATTGGTCGGCAAAAGATGACCTGGATACTTAAACGTATCCTAAAGAGAGCTAGGTGAGCTCTGAAACGAGCCCAGCATATGTCATTGAATGGGAAAACCCAAGTATGCCTTTGGGGTACTTGGACTATGTCAGGATTTGTTATCTATTCTAGAGAACGTCCTCCAGATCAAAGACTAAGGTTCCTTAAGCTCCTCATCTCGTGTTTACCGACTATAATCCGCCTCGACTGGACTCTTAGAGGGAAGAGACCCTGAATTATTCAGTCGAAAGGCAGCGTGCTGGTGCGGCCGAGGGAACTCAGATCCATCTGGTCCTGAGGCCGTAATAGTTGATGAAGAAAGATTGAAGTAATTCGTCAACAGAATAGTTTTTAATGTTTTCATTACTCTAATTGTGCTCTTGTTTATTTATGATAGTTAGGTAGTTATCGTTTGTTTTGTTAATAAAATCATATTAATGTGATCTTTTAAGACAACCTTGAATAAATGAGGGTAGGTGGTATAACTATAAAGGAATTTTTAACGAAAGAGAGATAATTGTTTGATTTCATTTAATACTGCGGGTTGTTTACATGAGCTAGAAGTTTAAAAATGAAGCGAAAGCCGTTAGCATGTAGATCAAGGCGAGATTGTAATTGATCAGAAAGAGGTATATATTTCAAAATGATGCAACGATCGCGAGAAGCATGACGTTTATGAGCAACAGAAGAATAGGAAATACGTGTTGGCACAGTTGTGAATGAAGTAGTGGAGGGTGATGAGTATAGAAAAAGTGGAGTGTTAAACTGAAAAGCAGGAATGTGCCTGCTTTTGATTTGACAGGTGAAATAAGACCATAACGTGATTGTTGTGCATTATGTAGTTTCATTCATTTAAAAGGTTGGATAGCAAAGTGGAAATTTTTATATGATGTGATGTAGTTATATTATTAGAAGTAAATTGGTGAGAGAAGAGTCTTATAGATGGATGTAATCTACAGATAATTAGTCGTGGTTTAAGGGGTGATGAGAGAAAGTAGGAAAGGAGAGATTACACTGTTCATTTCTGGGAAGTTGGTTTGGATAAACTTGATTGTAACATAACAAGTGAATTTGTCGGATCATGAATCAACGAGGTACGAGATGGTATCAATGATGTAACGCTAAAATTGATACCATTGATACGTATCCCAGGAATGATGTTAATCACATTGTTGAGTGAATCCACTGTCAGTTTATTACCAATGCTAACCACCAATTTGTTTGAAGATAACTCGATTGTAGAGGAAATTTTAATCGCATCGAGAGGTACCACTTATGCGTTGTGCTGATTATTATTTTCTTGACATTCTATTACACCCGAATCTTTTACCATTGTATCATCGAGCGAGCTCCCATTATCACATCCGAAAATCGTAGACGAATCAGCTTGGACCAAGGCCGCCCGAAGTGATGTGGACACAGTAGATAACGATGCTGCTCAAAAACCGCATGTAAACTTCCTTGCCAGAATATCCTTTGAAAACTGCAGATGGTACCCCAACAACCATCTAAACACCGCATTTCTCGAATCACATGTCACTTCTTGACGTTCAAATTGATCATTGTTCGAAATTGATGATTTGGATTTATCTGCAGTTAACTGGCCGTCTTTCATTTTTTGCTTTTAGTAATTTTCTTACTTTTAGTCATTCTCCTTGCAATCAGTTCATTATATTTAGAAGTGTTCACTATTGTCCACTCGTGAACTTGTGCATTATTAGGACAACTAGGAGCGACGTGGTGTAATAGTTATGGGATGAGGATAAACATTAAACTGATTTCAGTATTCTTTAATTCATTGTATTCAGGTATTAATTATTCAGAGGACTTAATCTTGTATTGTTTCTCTGTATATAGTAATGTGTTTGTGTGTTTCAGCGTAATCAGTTTTCAATAATCAGAAATTTTCACTTATATCCTTATAGACAGAATGCCCTATCATTTTATGAAAATATGTTTTTTCAATCTTTTATATAGTCATAAATAGTCATATAATGAAATGTTATGCACTTTAAAGATGACCTAGAGTTGTGAAAATTTAGTTGTAAATACATCTGACTACCTTCTATCGGATAGTGAAATTTAAATTATCCATTGTCATTTAACATTTTAGCTTTGATAATTTTCGATGCCTAATTGTACGAACATAAAAGTTTGCCAATCTTAATCTACTATAATTTTTTAGGGTATATTTTGAATATGATAAAGATGAGAGCGACGACTGCCGCGCTCCCTCCTTTATCACATTCAAATACCTCCTTCGTTCCCACCTTCTCGACACATGATTTGGATTTTCGTTTTTCCTTTCTTTCGTAGTCATGTAAGCGTGCGCCGGCACGCATTTGCGACGTAAAAGATAAATCCTTTTATTATGATATAGATAGACGACCTAGCTGGCATCACGCGTTCATATTTGAACGAAATTCAGGACATGCGAAATTATAAAAAGATTAAATATATTTAGCATAATATAATGTTAATATTTTTGTGGGAATACCTGAAAATATTCCTCATTATCATCTTGTATTCTACAGGATATTGACATGACATTTTAGAATTTCTCTCTATGCAATGTCGACATTGTCAAAACCTTAATTGCATATCTTTATAACTTTGTTGAAATCTTTAAGGCATTCTTTAGACGTATTTGTGAAAGATTTTCGTCGTTTGTCGTTATCAACTGATTCCTTGCTGCGTTATATTTTAGCCAATTTATCTTAACCGTCAACATCCAACACGTCAACTCAAACTGCCCCCGTCGTTTTCAATGTCCTTTCTCCACATACCAACATTGCCATTATATACACTTCCTACCCCATGTCATCTTTACTCCCCGACACCCCCGGTCCGTCCATCCTGTGTCGTTTCTCAATAACCTACATCTATCAATCAAAATCACCTCCGCCAACCTTCACGATCCTTCCACTTATACCCTTTCCTCACACCGCTTGCCACCCTCTTTATTATCATTATCCTTTATGCATCCCGTCGTCAAACCTACTCCCGCCATATCTTCAACTACCAGCTCTCCTATAGTGATCTCACCCACTCACTTCACTCGTCATCCTTTACGGAAATGCTTTTCTTCTCGCGATCGTTGCGTTATCGTCATTAATATCACTCCTTTCACCTTCTTATCTCTACAAGCACGCCTCGACCACGATGTTTCCGCCTTCAGATCCATCTTCTTGTCTCTTGTTCCTGCGAATAAACCATCCTTTTTCAACGACATCTATCCTGTCGCGTTCATCCACCTAAACAAATCTTCTCAATTTAATCCTTCTCAACCCCCTCTCCTCAAAATTATTTTCAAGCATCGCTCTCATGCGTCCTCTGCCATCTCTCAACGATTTAAACTTATGTCATTTTCAACCACTCTAATTTTCCCCGATAGCACCCCTTCCGAAATCCTTCAACTCTCTTCTGCCCGCATCAAAAAACGCCGTCGCGAGGAAAACGGCGAAACATCTCTCTCCATCTGGAACACGGAAATTTCGAAGTTGTCCACATCCGCCCCAAAATTCGATGGCGCTCCATCTTCCTTATGTGTCTTCTCCGCTAGACCCCTTTACTGCCACAAACGGTTTCCGCTTCGGCATCCTCAATAATAGATATATTCTCCATAAATCTGATCTTATACTCAACCTATTCACAAAGCAATTCATCGATCTTTTCAGCCTCACCAAATCCTGTACTCAAATTCCGACGACACCTCCATTCGTCGTCTGCTCTCTGTCGGTTATCATTAGTCGAATACACCACCCTCTCTGTTCATCCCCTTCTAAATTCTCTAATCATGGCTGCATTGTCGCATTCGCCAGTCACCCCGGGATATCTTCGCAAAATCACTCCTCCTTTCAGTCCTTGATCTTTTGAATTGCTCAGTTATCGTTCTTCAGCCGATCACTCTGGATATCACCATTGTATACCGTCCTGTTTCATCAGCTCGTACTACCTTATTTTTTTACCGATCACGCTAACCTCATGTCCCATTGTTCTTTGTCATCCATCCCTTCACTCGTTCTTGGCGACTAACAGCCGCCTCGACCGCCCTTTCCACCGATTCCACCCGGTTTATCAACATTCTATCCAACTACAATTACAAACCCATCTCCTCTGCCCCCACACATATCCTTGGCGAAGCACTCTACATCATCGCTGTCCCCGATCGTTTTGCTACATACACATCACTGTCCATCTCCGATTCTGGTCTATCCGATCACTTTCTCGTCACCCTTGATCTCACTTCCAACCACTCCCCGCTTCACACACCTACCATCCTACGTCGCCCTTGGAGAAATCTTGACCTCCCACTTCTCCGCTCCGCCTTACTTAAATCGTCTCTATCTTCTCCCACAATAACATCATCCTCTCATCATGATCTTACCTTTCTTTTCCACTCTGAACTCCCATCCACTCTCCATCTTATCTTGTCCTTCAAACCTCAATCTCACCGTCGCTTGCACCGTGCCCCATGGTTTGACATCCAATGTATACTCTCAAAGCGTCGACTTCGTCGTGCTTTTCGAGTTTATCATCGCTCTCTCAGACATGGTATCCTCTCGCTCACTCCGTCTGTCCGTGATTACTATCTTGCTATTCGCTTGTCTCATCTCCACCTACAATGTACCAAATGCAATTGTTTCTGGCAACATAAAATCAACACTTCATTAAACTCTAAGTCTCTCTGGCATACTTTTAACTCAATTCTTTCACGCCCCTCTTCGTCTTGCAGCATCAATCCCCATGATTATTCGTCATTTCTTCAGACCAAAGTATCCACGTTGCTCTCTCACAACCCCGTCTCCGTTCCACCTCACTGCTACACGCCTCGCCTCATCCCCATGAATTCTTTCATCTTCTCCATGTCTCACCTGCCGAAGTCTCATATGCCGTCATGTCCTTAACAACAAAACTTCACCTGCTGATCCCCTGCCTACCCACATACTTAAATCCATAGTCTTATCGATATCCCCTTTCCTCACCACATCGTTTAACTCGTCCATCCGCAATCATATCTTTCCTTCACACTGGAAATCCGCCATCGTTCGTACCCTCCTTAAAAAACAATCGCTCGACCCCTCACTTCCTGCTAGCTATTGCCCCATTTCACTCCTCCCTACTCTTTCCAAGCTCTTAAATCGCCTTATCTTAATAAAGATCAACGTTTATCTCTATTCATCCAATATGTACCTCCTTTGCAATCCAATTTCAGCTCTAATCACTCCACAGAAATCGCCTTCATGAACGTTTACAACGACCTAATCATTTCTTGTGACAAGGCTCTATATAGTGGCGTCATCTCCCTCGACATCTCATTCCCCTTCGATATCGTCGACCACTCAATCCTTTTTTCTCGCCTTCGTTATGATTACGGCTTTTATTCCTCCTCCGTAGCATGGTTCGCCTTATATCTATACGATCTTGCTTTTTGAGTCTGTTTAAATTCATCATCCTCTCCTCTCCCCTTTTTTGGCGGGGTCCAACAAGGTTCAGTCCTAAAAGCCCTGATTTTCTCTCTTCTATTTGGCGATCTCTCTCTGTTTATCAAGCCTTACTCCTTAAACGTCATGCAATACGCCCATGGCATCCTCATATATGCTGATGTACCCGCCCATCGCATACACGATATCTCAATTTCTGCCTCCAACTGTCTTTCTTATATCTACAAACGTCTCTCACATCTTCGTCTCGTTCTGAACCCAGACAAGTCCAAAAGAATGTGGATCCTCCCCCCCCGACAACCTCACATATCTCCTCCTGTATATTTTGCCTCATCAATCAGCCCCATAGTCCACAATATCACTTTCTTAGGATTCTATTTCGATGATCACCTTTCCCTTAAACCCTTCGTCCGTAACAAGGTTTGCTCGTCTAACTTAATTCTCCGTAACATCTGCCGTATCCGCCCCTTATCGACTTCCGTTCGTGTATGTCTCTTCTTTCATCGCTTCTTTCCCTAAAATTGATTACTGCCTCAGCCTTTTCGCCAATTCTCCAAAATCCATCATCCTACCCGTACAACGCATCATCAATTCCGCCGTTCGAGTGCTCTTTCGTCTCCGTCGCTTTGACCACACATCCACATATTTTGCCCAACTCTCTCGGCCCACCATCGACATCCGCATACAACTCCGCCTTCTTATCGTAACTTTTCGTATCATCGCTGTCGGTTCCCCATCGTTCATCAACTTCCCTTTCTTAGACGACACTCGCCCCATCTTTCTATGACTGCGTTCCCGTAATTCTCTCTTACTCCACGTTCCCGATTACTCTAGCAACTACGGTCTCCGATCATTCCTCGTAGCCGCCCTGCTCGCCTGGAATCAGCTCCCGGTTGACGTGATTTAGATTTTTGTTTTTTGTTGTTGTGGTCATGTAAGCGTGTGCTGGCACGCATTTGCCACGTAAAAATAAATCTGAACAATCAAAGTTTAACCATAAAACGTTGACACTCCGGCGCACTGTGCAATTGATATCTGGTGAACAATGCATCATTTGTTTAAAGCCTCATTGACATAACATTAACACGCTCCAATTGTGTCGTCACCAATAATATTCATACATAATCCTTTAGATACGACAGAAGCGTTGTTGTACGATGCCGTTATATTTCATGGATAACATATCTATTATGATATCGAAATGCTTTGGGAACAAACTCTGATGTACTCGATATTTCTTTTATTGGACGGATATATGTAGTATGTTGAGGTACTCCCTTCACCTTTATGGAATACGGACTTCTTGTGCCAGTAACAACATAATATCTAGCATTCAAGGGCTTACCATTAACTTCATGGTCTAACTTATATGAAATTGAAGCTTCCTCTTCGGGTACAAGCTGGTAATCATAAGTCCATGGTAATTTACATAAATGTAAACATTTTACATGCAGGAGAATCTTGTGAATTCAAATGAAAATATACGTTGTACCAAAATACCGCTCATTCGATATATTAATCAATTATTGCAGCAGTTCTTCTAATAGTTCTGTGATGTCTTCCTATAATTCCATTTCCTTCCGGTTTGTAGGCACATATGTAGTGTAGGCGTACTCCTCATTTGCTACACAAATCTATCATTTTACGATAATGAAAGCTCGAACAATTATCAGCAAGTATATCTGTTTGTGGTCCCATTTGCGCAAAAATTGATTCTAGGGCAGCACATATTTCAAATGATGATGTACCTCGTACTCGCTTCCAAATTCCATAACGTGAAGGTCCACAATCTATGGCAGTTAAGTAGATAAGATTTTTGTAATGAGTTATTTTGATCACATGTTTTACCAACATGTAAGGTTCCTGTTTCACAATGTACGGGAGCTGGATCGATTGATAAGCACCTTTGCAAGTGTTTACAGTTGTCCCTCATCGTCCCTAAAATAACGATTATTTGGATATTGCCAGGTTAAGAAATGACTTATCCTATCGACGCCGAAATGATGCAGATTATGACTATCGCGTATAGTTTTAAGATATAGCAAAGCATTCATTGTGCAGCAAGTGGACGACGATTGTCGACTTCGCAACTATAAACGTGGAACCCTTGTCATCTTATCTGCTTTGTTTTAGTGGGACGAAATACGGAATATTTCAAGTTTTTATAATCCAAAACGATGTCTTTAATAAGTCGCAAGCGTCTACTCACTAAAAGTTTCGACATTCCTCTACATCTAACTGGTTCAGTGTTGAATAATGTGGATCACACCAAGAATCTACAGTTGACGACTCAGTAAAGAGTTTGATAAATTGTAGGTACCAACGTACATCCATTTTTATTCCTTTCAAAACTGCTTCTAATTTTGATATGCTTATGAGCTTACTGCCATCCTGAGCGCGTAACCAAGATGCATCCTCTACTATCGTATTTATAATTTCAACAAAAAGTCCAATGGCTAGACTACTTACATCAACTGAAATTGAACCGTGTTTTCCATTATAAACATTCCGAATTCCCGCACATGAATCATCCGTAGTCAATTTTTATTTTAGCTGTTATAATTTTACTTATATGACTATCAATCTGCTCATTCCAGTCAATGTCATTACATAAACGTTTAATATAGCTGCATGCTTGTCTAAGCCATCCAGCCACTGGATAGTGTGCCAGCAGTTTACTGTTACTGAATATAGCTCACACTTTGTAATTTATCCAACAGACCACTCAATAGGTGCCAAACGTTTCCAGCAGAGATTACCATCGTTACTTGACATAAGTTATCCTAGCACAGTTGAACCTTCCAACTGCTCGATCGGCTTTGATGTCAATCCAAACTTTTTAAATGCAGCTACTACATATTCTGGATCGACTTTAGTTGTATCTATAATGATGTCGTCTATGTAACTGTCAACAAAGGAAGAAAGTTTGCCTGTTAAACCAGGTAAAATCGAGGTAAGCCATGATTGCGATGTGATAGACATTGTTCATACTGTGTCTAAAAGTCCTGTCTCATTGTGATCTTCAAGATTTGCTTTAACAGTATGTAACTGTATTAATCTACTTTTATTTCGATCTGGTGCGCTATAATACGAGAAGGTAGAAGCGCCAATACTTAATCTTCCCGTTGCTCGTTTTTTGAAAACGACTAGCGTACATCGTATACATTAGATAGATGTTTATTGCTATCACACGTAAAACATCGAGGTTCATAACCTTTACGCATATTAGTCTTTGATCATGTGCCTTTTTTCCACATCTATTATATCGAATTAATGTCCGTCGTATTGGAACTGATTGTCTATATCGTAGCGAGTTCATTGACATAATATTGAATGAGTTAACAGATGTGACAACATAACATTCAGTATCTTGAGTTCTCGATAACAATATGCTTACTTTATCGAGTAACACTGACAACGTAATTTCAGATATGTCTAGTGTTTTTTCAATTACGTTACGTATATGAACAGACAGTCCATCTACAAATTTAAGCTTGATCAAATTGGCTTGATTTTTTTTCCTGTTTGAATAATTGCTACTAACCTTTCTGTGTTTGCAGCATATGCATCAACGGTTTATGTATCAACATAACGTCTATTGCAAAACTGTTCAAATGCTTTAAGTTCGGATGTTAGTATACATGCACCTGTTCTTTCTTAAGTAACTCATAATCCTGTCGTTGTGTTTCATCTAAGTTGTGAAGAGTTGCTAACAATGAACATTGTTTTTTTCAAAAGCAACAAAACAAACTGCTCCAGTTGTTTTACTCTTGTAACGAAGCCACCAACTTTACTCGTTTAATCCATTGAACAAAATCGTCTGACCGATTGCTCTGAGTGACATTGATGATTTGGCTAATCTGTCCTTCAATAAGACGTTAAGCAAATAATGCTGAAGATATCAATCACAAGACTACCAATTATATAACCTCCTTTAGTGAAAATAAAATCCCAAAAAATACGTTTTACTCGGATACATACTATCTTATTGTGACTCACAATTTCCGGCATCCATAAAGTTAGTTTCGCTTTTTTGCATAGGTAAACCAAATAATACAAGGCTACACCTCGTTTGTTAAACATAGTGTTCAGCGATAAAGAACATATTGATATCACATTGAGAAAATTACATAAACTAATCAATACAAGAATTAGACTACTTTGTGATCTAGACCCATTAGATAGGAAAAGACAGAGATTAGCTAGATGTGAGCTTCGAGAAAGGACACAAAATGGAGAATTCAATCTTATTATTCAGAATTTTCAAGTAGTGCAACGCCGTCCTCGTGTATTTTGGCCAACCTTACATTCACACGACCGAACTTTACAAATGATCGATCTCTCGGATTACGTCACATCTACGAACAGATGAATTTAAGACCAAACTTGCCCGTGATTGCATCTACTTGTGGAAATCACATTAGTGTACTATATTCGAACATCCAAAGCATAGTTCCTAAGTTGGTTGAGATTTCATTACTCGATGATGAAATTAAGGCTAGTATCCTGGCTTTTAGTGAATCTTGGTTGCGCTCGAACGTTAGTGATTCAGAATTGTCGATTCACGATTATACATCATACCGCTGCGATTGTAGAAATACTAGAGGTGGTGGTGTGATCTTGTTCACACATGATAGCATTTTAGTCAGTGAAATGAATTGCGATAATAACGAGGTCGGTTACCAATCCTTATGATGTAACCTAGAAAGTCCTGGTAAATGAGAACACGCGTTTTGAGCTACTTCTAGGAGTATGCTTGATTTATGTTCGTCAACCAGTGATCTACCCATTAAAACTAGTTATCTTTCGGCAATTGGGAATAATGAACATTGTTCTTGGTTGATACATTTCTCATTTGCTTTACCTAATGTGAACATTTCTCACAGGGAACTAAACATCTTTAAAGATGATTACGAGATCATACGTTGTCATCTTGATCATATAGTTTGGCTGTACCTGTTTGTTGTAGGATTGGAAAGCGCGTGGGCATTTTTTCGCGGCACTCTACTTTATCTTCTTGACAGATTTGCACCTTTACACACTTTGCACTCCAGTAAACAATAAATCATGATTTGATAGCGAACTGAGTAATCTTTTGAAAGCGTGTAAGATGTTGTACCGACAGTGGATGGGAAAGTTGTTGGAAATGATTACTGAATAATCATTTGGTGGATGGAAAAGTTGTTGTGATGCAGTATTCCACGTGCGGGCGAACTAAGGCGCAATATAGATGCTTGAATAGTTTCGGCTCAAGCTTAGTAAATGTGTTCTTTATACAATACAGATACTTAATTGCTTTACCGTGGATATAATCGGAATTCGGCCGAGTCTTGAGATCGTTATTCAAAATAATTCCAAGGTCTATGTGCTCAGATATAATGTGAAGCTTCTGACATCCTAAATAAAAGTCACGATCAGGTTTACCGTTGTGAAGCTTCATATGAACACATTTGTCTACATTCATGGTCATGCCGGTAGCAGTACTCCAGTTATATATTGTGTGAAGATCGTGATGTAGGCGCTGGCGCTGTGGATCGAAAATTCTATCGCACCAGACTTTCACATCGTCAGCAAATGTCAAGCAGGGGCTATTTATGCGTAAGAGCAGATCATTTAGAAATATAATGAAAAGCAAGGGACCAAGGACTGTACCTTGGTGAATGCCACAATTAACAGGCCTAGCAGAAGACATGCTACTGCCAACCCTCACTCGAAATACTCTGTTGCAAAGAAAATTACGAATCCAATTGCCCAATGCTGTAAAAACACCGTAGTGAGCTAACAAGCTGATCAGGATCTCATGTGGGACCCGGTCGAAGGATTTTGAGAAATCAATAAAGATTATATCGACCGAGCTGCCAACACTCAACGATTGTGTCCACATTTCGCGCGCAGTATGTAAGTTCGTCAAACACGAACGACCGTGACGAAAACCGTTTGGGCGGACGAGAGTATACAAAGGGAGACGAGATGGTCAGATATTCTACTGTAGATAACACGTTCAAGGACTTTACATATCGAAGAGGTCAAGCTTATTGGCTTGTAATCACTACATGATGATGCAATGGTTTTTTGGGAATATAAACAACAATCGCAGTTTTCCATCCTTCTGGTACACTTCCAGTGGCTAAACTCATAGCAAAAATCTCCGCAAGAAGAGGGACCAAGTAACTCGACAATACTTTGAGCAGGAATGGCGAAATGTCGTCGGGGCCAGCGACACTAAAGGGACGAACATTGGTAAGATACTTTTGAATTTCAGAAGCGCATATTGACCGGAAATTAGTATGCTCAGGAGTAGGGCAGCCGTACCATTTCAAGTGATAAGTAATATATGATAATGTAATTGAGAACGATGAGGCGAGAGTTTCAGCTATATCAGTTTAAGCTGTAACCAGACCATTCTCTGAGTGCACATGTTTGATTGCGGTATTAAGGGTTCTGTTTCGCCGAGCATAGGACAAAATAGCTTGGGGCTGCAATTTACTTTTTCGATGATTGCTGATTCGAATCTCTCGCGTTTTGATATCTTCATCCGAGTACAAACGTTTTTAAAATGTCTATAATTGTTGGCGATGTGCCGGAGCGAGCGAGATAACTTCCACAGACGATTTCGTACACTCAAAATCAGTTTCAGGTTCCGATCGAATCATGCAGGGATGTTTAGCATTTGGCGAGATGGCACGCCTAGGGGCAAATACATTGGATACCTCTAGAAGGTAATCCTTAATCACTTCCAATGAAACTTCCTTAGAATTTTTAATTGAAGTATATGACGCTGGCAAAAAGATAAAATTTGCATACATCGTACTTTTGACCAAACCCACTTTACAATTAGTGTCTCGGAAGAACGGAATTTAAAACTTGGTGCGACCTGCAAGAATAGCACGCAGTGGTTAGAACTACCTTCAGGAGGGAGGTAATCAACTCGAGCAATGTCTTTAAGACGCTTGGAAAAAATCAAGTCAAGTACAGTGTTAGCGGTAGAAGAAAAACATGTAGGCTCGTGCACATGCTGTACTAGCAAGAGCTCATCAGCAAGAAATTCTGAGATTTCCCTTTCTACTGCGCTACCATCACCAAATATTGATTGCTGCCAATTTGATCGGGGAAGGTTGAAGTCTCCTAGGAGAACGAAGTAAAAGCTGAGACATCGATTGCAATATTGGGTTCAGCAAACCGCAGTCCGTGAGCATAGAATGAGAATGATATACAACGCAAAAACTAATACTTGCACAATTATACTCAATATGAAAGGAAATGTTCTCGAAGGAACCACGCGGAGCACAAACTTGAGAGATATCAGAAATCAAAGCGGTCCCGAATGTACACTGCAACACCATCACGCCTGCTAGACTTTCTATCACCGCGGAGTAGACGATATCCTGAAATATCAACAGTAGTATCCAAGATGTTTTGGTGTAGCCATGATTCACTATTACAAAATATATCATACACATTAACTCCAACATGGTATCTTAGCTCTGTAAGTTGCGCAGGAAGACTGCGAAGATTGGAATAACCTACCGACAAATAGCGGCGGGTTGCACAGGCATCCTCTTTAGGGTTACTAGAGCATAGACTATCAAACGCAATCAGATACCCCAAGGGATGGTTCGTATTCTCTGAATTCACATGAAGGCCGATTTTACGAAAGTCAAAGGAGTTAACTGTTTCCAACGCACGACAGGGCGCAATTTGGCAACCTGAAAATCCCGAATATATATTTGCCTTACCTTGAGAAAGCCGACTTCTTAATTCAATGTTTGCTGATATCTGATTGACTCGTGAATTATTCTACTCGTTAGTGAATATCGCGATTTGGGAGTGGTGGTATCTGATAATCTAGGTACTAAGAAAAATACCTAGGCTATATGTGCTAAAGCTACCCTAATTTTTGGGATGATCCATAGGAGTTTTAAGAAACTGAAGATTGTCGAATTTCATGTTTTGTTCAATACCTTATGTTCATCTGTCTTAAATTGATGCTCGACAGTATCCTATCCCGATAGTAAAGGGGAAGAGATACTAGTTGAACTGGTATTATGACGTTTGTCTAAACGGGTTTCGACCCTGAACCGAGGCGAACAACAACAAAAGGCTTTATGCGAACATCTGAAAACATAACATATAAATATCAGTACATTCTCCCAACGATATAATCAGACAAATAGTTCGGTGATCGACGCATACGTGTCGATCGTCGAAATTCCATTGACGGGATCTGCTGTAGATCTACTTGTTGCTCTTGACAATCGTGAACTTTATTCAGATCATAATTCTCATTAGGTATATGCGACGCTGAGCTTGTAGCACTGTTATTTGAATCCACCTCTGTTTGTAAATTGTGGATATCCGGAGTAAACATTGCAGGGGGTGAATCGTCCATCTGGCAATTTTGAGATATGTTGGATTCTTCGAATACATTTTGATTACAGTTATTGGGAGCTAGATATTGAGTTGAAATGTGAGTCTCTTTTCCATTAGGGTATCGAACTAGAGCGTAGTTCTCGTTGGCATGAATAAGCTCTGCGCGATCTACAAGTGGATCGTTTTTACTAATACGGTTGAAATTCTTTACAAAGATAGGTCCAGGATTGATTAACCACTCAGGTAAGCTGACTCCCTTAGCTGATCTACGATTGAATTTGAATATACGTTCATGAGGCGTTTCATTAGTCGAAGTGCATAAAAGAGATCTGATCGAATGAAGTGCCTTTGGAAGTGTTGTTTCCCACCGTTCGATTGGAATCTTATTATTATTATGATACAACCGTATCGCGTTCCATATCAACCCGTTATAGCGCTCAATCTGGCCATTTGAGGTAGGATGGTAGGGAGTGGAATATGATAGCGTGATTCCCAATGTCAATAAATATTTACGGAACTCTACTGACGTGAAAGAAGTACCCCGATCGGTATGGATATTCTCAGGCGTGCCAAATAATGCGAACAACGACTCAAGACACTGAATCACTGATCGAGAACTGGTGTCAGCACAGGGAAACCCAAAGGGAAATCGGCTATATTCATTTACTATAGATAAAATATATCTTTTCTTACTCGAGCTGGGCAGCGGGCCTTTAAAATCTAAGGACAAACGCTCCCATAGTTTACTGGCTTTAATCAAGGTACTTCGAGGGGGTTTATAAAAGTGAGGTTTCAATTCGTTGCAGCTAGGACAACCTTTGATGACTTTTCTAACATCTTTAATAGAATAAGAAAAATTTCGATGACGTACATAGTGCCACATCCTTGTTACCCCAGGGTGACACAAATGATCATGCATCCGTTCGAGTTCTTTTAAATCACTCGTGACTGATCCTAAAGCAATTCGAGACATAGCGTCAGCTACCTGATTTTCTTTGCCGCATCGATATGACACGTCGAACTGATATTCGGACAATTCTATTCTCCAACGATTGATTTTGTCATTTTTGATCTTACTGTAATGTTTATTTGAGAACAAAAATGCCACGGATTGTTGATCCGTCAGAACGGTGAAATGTCTACAGGATAAATAGTGACGCCAGTATCTTATAGATTCTACTATGGCTAGTGCCTCTTTCTCAACAGCTGCATATTTCATTGCGTTCTTATCCAGAGTACGTGAGAAGAATGCAACTGGTTTAAAATTTTGAGACAAAATAGCACCGATCGCAAAGGCAGATGCGTCTGTCTCGACCACGAATGGGACTGAGAAATCTACTTTAGACAATGTAGTTGATGCAATGCTGTGTTTCAGACTTGCAAATGATTCTTTTGCATAAAGAGACAGCGGAAAAGATACAGTTTGTGCTAAAGGTCGAACGACATTTGAAAAATTCTTTATCCATCGAGAATAGTGTACGAACATTCCTATAATACGTTTAAGTTCGACTAATGATTTTGGCTCAGGCATTTCCAATAAGGGTTTGACACGATCAGGGTCAGGTGAAATGCAACCGTTATCTATCTGGTAGCCAAGAAAACATACCTTAGAGACTCCGAAAATACATTTTGACGTATTTAAAGTGATATTATATTTCTTAGCAACTTCTAAGAAGCGATCAAGATTCCTTTGGTGAAGTTCCTTTGTTTCACCGCCGATAATAACATCATCCAAATAAGCGTACGTAGATTCAAGATCCTCTTCCTCGATTAACTTAGCGATGATACGTTGGAAAGCCGCCACTGCATTTGTCAATCCGAACGGTAGGCGTTTAAATTGGTACAAACGACCATTAGCTTCAAATGCAGTGTAATGCCTCTCATTCTCCTGAATGGGAACCTGATGATAAGCATTCTTTAGGTCTAATCGACTGAAACTTTTGAATGGAGATAGCTTATCAATGAATTCGTCAATCCTGGGAAGAGGGAAGCCATCAAGATGAGTGAATCGATTCACCGTCAAACTGTAATCTATTACCATTCGCACTTCGCGACCAGGATTTTTAACCAGGACAACTTGTGCACGCCACGGAGACGTGCTATTCTCGATGATACTGGAATCTAATAGACGTTTTACCTCGGCTGCGATAAAACAGTTATCTTCTGGAGTTCTTCGACGAGATGGAATTGCAACAGGTTTTACCGCTTTGTCTATGAATTGAAATAGAGACGGGGCTTCAACTTTCATTTCCCCAACACCTGCAACAACGACCAAAGGACGTTCTACTCCGTTGAATTCTATGGTCACCGTCGAGTATTGACGAAGAAAGGGTACACCGAGGATCACATCTGTTACTAGGGTGGGGAGAATGAAGAATTTTACATTTCGATAGAAACGATTGTTTAAAACAACATCGGCGAATGTACAATGTCTTAACTCACAGGAAAATTCAGATGCAGCGAGAGAAACTTTTAAATTTGTGGATTTTCTCACAAGCTTGCACTTTGTAGCGACATCACTTCTGACAATATTAAATGAACTTCCAGAATCGATCATCCCGCTTACTGAGATATTATTCAAACTTATAGTGGGCTGGATTAAGTTTGATGATGACGCGTTTGTTGTGCTTATTGAATATAAAGACGCAGACGTACCAGAATTTCTTGAACGTCACATGTTAGAAAAGTGTCCTTTCTTGCTGCACGTATGGCAGGTAGCGTTGCGAGCAGGACAGTTACTCCGCACGTGGCGGTTTCGACCGCAAAAGTAGCATCGCTCTTGACTTTTGATTGCGGAACATTCTTGTTGTGTTTCCGAATCATCTCTGGGTAAATTTGTCAACTGCGGTGGATTAGCATAGTTAATCATAGATTCCATATTTTCAGATTGAGTGATATCCCGTGAAGATAACCGAAATTCCGATGCGGCAGCCTGTGCCAACTCGATTGATCGAGCGATCCGATAAGCACTCTCTTTGTTAAGATCGACGGTTTCAAGTAGACGTTCTCTGATCGATGTGGAAATAATTCCAGCCACAAAAGTATCCAACAACAAATAATCTCGATGTTCTCGTGAAGTTACATCTTTGAACTTGATTTGACGGGCAACGGATTCTGTCGTTTGAATGAACTGGTCGATTGTCTGGTTTTCGGCTTGCTTCAAATTATGCAGCTGATGTCTTGCATATACATCTCCCCTGTCATTTATAAAACTTCTACTTAACGTATCGATCGCGATATCATAATCTTCGACTCCTTCGATGATATCATGAATGATTGGAGAGATGTAATTGATCAGAAGGTCAAGCTTTTGTTGGTTTGTGACATCTTCAAGAACTCGTACAAACGCATTGAATCTTTGTAGCCAATGACGCCAAACTTTTGCCGAATCAATCCCATCGGTTAAAGCATCTAGGATCGCTGGTTTGAGTAGCTTGTCCATTCACAATGTTCGCATAAATTGAACCGAGGCGAACAACAACAAAAGGCTTTATGCGAACATCTGAAAACATAACATATAAATATCAGTACAGACCCACTATAATCTAACCTATGAAGAGCGATTAAGTCGTCTTAATATGCGGTCATTATCCTCACTCAGGGCCCTAAACGACATCAAGACAATTTAATGTGCAATGCATTATGATAGTGATTCGATACGGTTCCTATTCCGTATTCGCGAAGACTCAAGATTATGCGGACATATATTCATGCTGAGACGTAAAAAATGGAGAAAAAAAACGTCACCTGATTTTTCAGCACGAATTGTACCTGCTTTGAATATACTACCGCTTGAGGTAGTGAATTATTAAAATATACGTACGTTCATGGCATCATTACTGCTTCAATGACTATACCTCCTTGTCAATTACTGATCTTGGCTTGTCCGATCATTTACTTGTCACTCTTACTCTTACTCGTCCCGATCCTCATCCTTCTTCTCCGTCTCCAACATAAGCTACTCCAAGTCGACCTAGGAAACTCCTCGATATCCCTATTTTCTGTTCTGCCTTACTCAATACTTCACCCTTTTCGCTTCCACTTAACTATCTTTCTTCCGATGATCTCTGCATTATGTTTGATTATGAACTTACGTCGATTCTCAATAATCTTCTGCCCATTCGACCCCGACGTTTTCAGCTCTTGCGCCATGCTTCCTTGTTCGATTCCAACTGTTGTCTTTCTAAGCATCGACTTCGTCACTCTTTTCGTGTGTTTAATCGTTTTCTTAAACTTTCTCCAAACACACTTACTCCAAATCTCCGTGCTTCCTATCTTTCTCTTCGCCGTTCCCATCTCATACTTATGCATACTAAGCGTACTCTCTTTTATCGAAATCAACTAGAGTCCTCTTCCAACTCTAAATCTCACTGGAAAATCTTAAACTCAATTCTTTCAAGATCACCTATCGCTTGTAACATACATCATGATGAATTTTCTTCTTATCTACAATCTAAGCTATCTAATTTACTTTCTTTTCTACTCATATGCCCCCTGTATCCTCCCTTCTCTTTGAATACTTCCCTCTCAGAGCTAGTCAACCTTCTTCCAGTTTCGTCTGATAAAGTTTCTTCGGTTCTTCTGTCATTACCTAATAAAACATCTCCTTCAGACCCAATTCCCACTCACTGGTTTAAAAATATCTGATCATCTATCTCACCCTTCCTAACCACATTATTCAACTTGTCTATCCGTAGCCGCACATTTCCTTCCTACTGGAAATGCGCCACTGTTCGTACACTCCTCAAATAGCAATCTCTCAACCCCTCACTGTCATCTTCGTACCGTCCTATCTCACTATTCCCAACCCTCTCTAAAGTCCTTGAGCGTCTCATTCATAAGCAAGTTAATGCATATATATTTTTCTTCAACTTATTTCCTAACTTCCAAGCCGCTTTTCGCTCTAATCACACTACTGAAATTGGCTGTTGTAAAGTTTATAACAGCTTACTCATCTCGTGGGATCAAAAATTATGTAGTATCATAGTTTCTCTTAATCTATCATCTGCTTTTGACATCTTCGATCACTAGATTCTTCTCCATCACCTTCGTCATGATTATGGCTTCTCTTTACGTACTTTGGCTTGGTTTTCTTCATATCTATCAAACCATACCTTTCGCGTCTGTTCTTATTTTTCCATCAATCTTCCATCATGTCTAGTGTTTCACAATGATCCGTATCATGCCTTTTGCTTTTCTCTCTCTTTTTCTTAGTGACTTGTACTCACTTTCTTATACAATTAACTTCCATGCTATGAAATATGCTGATAGCATTATCATCTATGATCATGCACCTTCTTATCGTATTCGTGATGTGTTAGTGTTTCTGAGTGTTTCTGTTTTCAACTGTCTTGCCTAAATTTCTAATCATCTTTCTTCCCTTCGCATTTATCTAAATACTGATAAATCCAAAATTATTTGGATCCTGCATCGACGCCTCGCCTTAAATCCTTCTCCATATCATTAACTTCTACAATTCTTCATATCGTTGATAATCTCGTTATTCTGGGCTTACATTTCGACAACCGACTTTCACTTAAGCCTATCGTTCAGAATAAAGTACACTCCTCTACCTTGATTTTCCGCAAACTCTGTTTAGTTCGTAGATTAATTGATTTCTCTTCTTGTATATTTATCATATCTTCTCGCCTATCCTCAAGACTTGATTACTATCTTAGTATATTTTCCAATTCGCCTAAATCCACTCTTCTTCCCCTACAACGCATCGTTAACGCAGTCGTCCAGCTAATCCTCCGTCTTCGTCGTTTTGATCATACATCCAACCGTCTTGCTTCTGTTGATTTGCCTACTATTTATTGTCATGTTCAAATTAGTCTTCTTCTCATTGCTTTCCGCCTCATAACTTTTTATACCTCATCCTTTCTCAACGTTTCTTTTCTTGATGATTCTCGTCCTGTTTACTATTCCTTACATTCCCGTAATTTTCTTCTCTTACATGTCATAAACTACTCTATCTCCTTTGGCTTCTGCTCCTTTCTTGTGGATGTTCCTCTCTCTTGTAGAATCACTAGCTCCTTCATATACGCCAATCAACCTACCCGCCGTGTTTAAAAAGCGTAATCCGATCCCATTTAAGCAATTTACCTGCTTGACTTTTTCTTTTTTGTTAGTGGACTTGTAATCGTGTAGCTGGCACGCATTTGCCACGTTAAAAATGCAAAATAGTAATGGGTCAAGCGAGAACTGTTTCTTAAGGTACACCATTTATAACACTACGTTGAGATGACAAAGCATTGCCTACTCTCACACAAAATTAACGATCACTAAAAAAGTGACTTTATAACTGGTTAGGTAATAATCGACACCAATAGACTCAAGAATATTTATTAATTCAGTATGTGGAACGCGATCAAATTCATTGGAGAAATCCAAATAGACGACATCGATATCCAATCCCCCTGAAATTGCATCAGTCCATTTTTCACCTAGCACGCAAAGTATTCGTTAGGCATGAGCGGTTATGTCGGAAACCGTGTTGCAAGTCGCTAAAGTAATTAATGTTACCCAATACACTTCTTAACCTTTTGTGAACAATTCTCTCAAGTACCTTACAGTCGTTGTTAAACTTAAAGGCTTAATTGTGTATATATCACGAACAATTCTCTTAAGTACCTCCAGTCGTTGTTTAACTTCAAGGCCTAAAGATGTCTATATCACAAGCGCTTTTCGTTTTTGGAAGTGGTATCACAACCTCCGATTTCTAATCATTTGGAATTATCGACGTATTGAGTGAAACATTAAATAATTCTGAAAGCGGGTATGACAGCATACATTTTAAATGATTTTCGATATGTGGGGGATATCGTCAGGACCAGTTGGCACACATTTAGATAATTTAGATACCTCGATTTCAACTTCTTTTATTGTGACAATAATGCGCGACTCTGATAGATTGATGAACAGTCACAACTATTGACTTTATATGCATTATTTCTATTTAAAGATAGCGCAAACACAGCGAACGCTTCAGGGATTTTTATAGGATCGTAAACAAATTCGTTTTCGATACGAATTTGTCGAATACTGGAATTGATCGACAAACATAATTCCAAAATCGCTTGGGTGTGTGTCCTAAAGACATAGCAACGTCATTCTGGTGCACGTATCTCTTTTTCAATTTTAAGAGATTACATTCATTGTGAATTGGGTTATACTCACTATATAAAGCTTCACTCTTCCTACAGAGACTCCACATCTGATTTCTTAATCCTATACAGCGCTTTAGTTCGCTATCAAACTATGGAGGTTTATCAGGCCTCTTACTATTTGTAAATACACACGGGAGTAAATTCATCTAGAACTTGCATTATTCCACTTTCGATAGACTGCCACATGCTCTCCACATCACGATCATTACTTACAAAAGAAATTATCTTAACATATTCAACTATCACATTTTCTGGAACAACTTTCCGTACTCGTTTTACAACTCTATCTGCATAATCTGATATGATCGTCTTCATAGGAATCAAAAACTCGACCGCAACATGATCGCGTGGAGTAATCGGAGGTTCTAATAAACATCATTTCATCATACAATAAATTGGATAACGATATTATATATTTATCAGAAAGAAAATATCCATATGCTCCTTTCTATTGTAATAATAGGTTAAAAATTGGTTAAAAAATTATCTTAGATATAAATAATTATAAGCTTATAAATACAAGCTTAAACACAATAATATACACAATTATACATACAAGAGATATCACACGAGATAGTACAATCTTCAACGATTTTAACGATTTTAAATCAACAAGCATATACTTTTACATTAGATCATACAAGATAAATCACACAATTGCGAAATGATCAAAAGAAACATTAAAATCAGATAAGTGAAGTATAATACAGTTGTCAATAATACTTTGGAGTTTATTGAAAGACAAGTGGCATGTTATGCAGTTGGTTGTGATGTATGGACACATATTACAGTTCCTAAATGAATTAAATTGATCTCGAAAGGTTTGTCATTTTATTGCGATTTTTGTTCATGTTCTTATCGTATCTGTGGTATCCTGTAAAGACAATTTTCAACTATCCTTAGCCAACCATGATGTTTTCTTAAACACTGTTGTATCGGAATTATACGGAGTTGCATCAAATAAATAGAGAATTCGGATCAGAAACATTTGTCCTATACCCCTACACGAATCTAGAGAAGAGGCAGTACAAATTCCACAAAAAATAAGGGCAATACAAATCATTCGGTGCTAAATAACATTTCACATTAAGATAATTTACATAATGCTAGCAAAATCAAAAGTAATATTTTAAGCAGCTACACAGATAACTATGCTACTTATAAACAGAACTCTAATTATCTTATTCCTGATAAATCTGTTGATGTTTTAGACAAAGGACATGAGGCTAATATTAACAAATATGCACGAACTGATTCTTCAATTAGTGCTAATTTAAATTATAAACTGAGAAAGCCTGTAACTTCATGATATACAAATGTTGATAACGCGGGCAATTCCTCAGGCAGATCAGACAATATAAGAAAAGTAAGGTATCAGAATTTCGTCAAAAGTACGAAAGTTATTTTGAGTGGAATCGAAGAGTCGTGTATGATCAATACCCGAGTAAGAATAGATGAAGACGTTTCTCGCGTGCGTGCAGTATTTATCAGACTTCTGAAGGAAAAGGATAAGAATGTAGCTGTGAAGCTGCAAATTTGGAGTTTAATTAATCTTGGGAATAGTACCACAGAGAAACCTCGCTTATTGAAGGTCGTCTTAAGTTTAGCTGACCACGCTAAGATGTTGCTTTGTCGTGGTTACCTCTTGAAAGATTCTAAAAAATCCTCTTAAAAGATTTATTGGTCGGTGGCGGCTATTATGGCGTTGGATCCCGATACTCCTAAACTAGAGAATGGGTTTTATTCTGGTTCAAATGTTGATGGTTTTATTGATTTTTCTATGGTACATGCTAAAATTAACCTAACATTTACGTCATCAGAGAATCCTCTTTATATTGACTACTTAAAAGCGCGAAGCCTTCCATCCCAATTTCCATTCTTGCTCGACCGTATTGTTGATAATCATTGTGATATATTCTGTATTTAATTATCTTAATTACATAGTGCCATCTCTGATTATCTATTTAATGTTGTAGTTTATAAGTTAATAAGAGCGGATTGCTTTCTTGGTATGCGAGGTGAAGGAGTTGTTACATTCTTTCGACATGATCTCTCATCATGCCAATATATCACAGGATATATTTTCACAGGATACCATATCATATCTTTGTGATTCTGAATGGTCATATGAGGGTCTGTCTTTTACTTAATCATCAATTTTTAATGAAATATATATGCGTGTCAGCCCTGCTCAGGGTTATCAAAACAATTTCGTGATTTATTTCTTGTTGAGCTTCTTTTAGTAGTTCACGAGAAACATCAAATTTTCTTCGAAAGTGGCCCAAAAATGTAAAATCAATACGAAATTGTTGGAAAAAAGGTCAGTAACGTTTCAATTGTTACGGAGGGTGTGGAGATACTCCCTCCCATCCCAAAGTTAAAAAACCTTGTTATTATAAAAATATTAAAGCCTATTGAAAAGCATAATCTGTTTAATAAGTTCTTACGACCTTTTGCCGAACTCGTTCATCAAGCAAGCGGCGGCGAAATTTTACCGAAACATTTGCTCATAGCAAATGGCTGACGGCGACATACTTCGTATTGTGGATGAGCGTGTCAAGACGGCCATCAAGAAGGTAGAAGATTTGGTTGCTACCCTTCTCTCCGTCATCAGTTAAAATCTGGTCTCGCCTATACCTATTGCTGTTCCTGAGTCAAAGAAGAAGGGACTTCGGCGCATCCCATCCCCCTTAAAGTTGGTAAAGATGCTAAAGAGGAAGAGAGTAGCCGCTTGGTGAAATGAAGATGGCTCATGGGCAAGTACCCACCTTGGATGACGCTAGTGGCGGAAAGGGAAACATTTCGGCCCTTGGCTCTGTCTAGTCGGTAATCCCACTTCCAACTATTCCATCACAATGCAGTGTACTCGTGAGTCTTTTTCACTGAATATCCTCCAGTGAAATTCGGGAGGTGCTTCTGCCCTTAGACTTTTATCTGGTAGAGATGCAGATGTTATAGTCCTTCAGGAGACGCGGTCTATCCGTCTCCCCCAGGACATTACTCGATTTATTCCAAAGCACATTTGTTCCCACTACACTCCGTACATAACCCCACCTCACTCCTCTTCATCTCAAGGACTCTTGACCTTAGTTAAGAGTCCTTGAGATGAGATCTCCCTCCTATTAAACCATTCATGTCCAGCCATGTCTTGTTTAGTAGTTTCACTCTGTAAGAACAGTAAACGCCTCAGTCTAGCCAATGTCTACATCCGTCCAGGGGAGATACACAAGAACCGTGACCTCCTGTATAGAATTATCGATAGCGACTATTACATGATACTTGGGGATTTCAACGACAGAAATGGTCGCTAGATCAATGCAGCACTTCGCAGAGCTAGAAACGGTTATCTTATTCACAAAACTCCGTCACCTACCTTTCATTGCACATCAACAAATTCTATCCTCGACATTTTACTGCTTCACTCGAGGTGGTTGTTAAAACCCATCAGCACGGAGCAGTCGCTCCAGCAATTGTCCACCTCTCATGACCTAATTCGTTTGAGAATTGAGGAAGATATGTTGCTTCGAAGGAGGTTTCACTTTGATCCGATCAGAGTGGCCTTCTTTCAATCAACAATCCAACTTTTTCCCGGAATAGAAAATGAGACTCTGGCCGAATTTAATACATACCTCTTTTCGCAAGCTACCGCGATTTTATCGACTACCGATAAAGGTCGTATCTACAGTCCCACTCTGACGAAACTCAAGGTACTAGCGAAATTGCTTAACCTCCCTAATCTCTCTGTTTCCGCCAGACAGGCTCTCTCAAATGAATACTGGAGCACTAGATATAGATTCCAGCTGAGTAGGGATAGGACGAGTCTTGCTCGCCTTAATCCTTTTCAGTATTCTTTTTGAAAGATTTTCAAGAAGGAGAAGTTTGTTTGTTGGAAAGATAGAGCATTGGGTTGGATAGGGAATGTAGGCCTTGACAAAGTTTTGGAGGAGTCACGAGCCCTACACAACTATGGAGCCACTCTATCACCTCAACCAATCCCGCCTTGGTGTTACTTAATCCTGGGGTCCACTCCCGGACACCTTCAAATCCGTCGCCCCGCTTTCTTCTCGAGTCTGTCAGCTTTTGACAGCCGATCAGAGAAGATATATGGCCGTCATTATGCTTTTAGCCTCCACATTAGATGTAGCAGGCATCAATATTAGTAAGCATGTGTTTATTCCTAAGAAAAATCCTGTTATATTCCCTAAACATATGCGACCCATTTCGATTCAAAATGCCCTCGTGTCGATTCATGAAAAAGCGCTTGCGAGTAAAATCCGCGACCATTTAAGTAGGCGTAATTTGATCCCTCGAGGTTTTCATGGGTTTGTCAAAGGTCGCTCGGTCCATTCAGCAGTTGGTGAAGTGAAGCAGTTTTGTCGGGTTAAAAGCCGTCGTCTAGTTGTGGCTGTTTTGCTTGACTTTTCTGCTTCATTTGACCGCATCTCCATTCTCTTTGTGATCTCTTCTCTCAGGTCCCTCGGGATGCCTGCGAGAATTGTGAACAGAGTGGAGATCCTACTGTACACCAAGCGATTTTATTATGAAGGCGACCCTGATGCGCGTCAGTTCTACCCTATTACGGGTGTGCCTCAAGGATCCCCACTTTCTCCTTTGTTGTATCTTGCTGCCTCTATTAAACTATTCAAAATATTTAAACGCGAACAACGTCTTGTGGTGTACGCTGATGACATCACAGCCCTGTTCACTGGACACAGGTGTAAAGACGTAGTCTCTGACATCAGCCGTTTCTTTTTAGGATTAAAAGATCAGTTACCTATATTCAATCTTTTTTAAACACCGCTAAATCGCAGGTGGTCGTCTTTCATAGCACCCCTGCTACAAAGCAAAAACTTAAGAGATTAGCACTCTCTGCGCTCTCCTCTATATTTGCCTCTAAACCACTCCCCACCTTCACAAGTCGTGTAAAATACCTGGGGTTCACCGTTTCGGTGAACTGGTCGGCGAAAGCTGACCTGGATATATTCAAACGTATCATGAAGAAATCTAGGTGGGCCCTGAAACTGGCTCAACATCTGTCATTGAAAGGGAAAACCCAGGTGCGCCTTTGGGCACTTAGGCTATCTCGGGATTTGTCTTCTTTTCGAGAGAACGTCCCGCAGAGCAAAGGCTAAGGTTTCTTAAGCTCCTTGTCTCTCGTTTACCCAGCATAGTCCGCATCGATTGGATTCTTTGGGGGGGGGGAAAGAACCCAGGTGGTTCAGTCGGATGTCGGCGTGTATGATCGGTTGGAGGGCTCAGATCCCCCTGGACCTGAGGCCGTGAGTTATGCAGGAAGATTGACAATGTCATTATCGATTTGTTTTCGTTTAGTTTTTTGCTTTCTGTTTTCTCTGATTCTGTCGGTTAACCTTATGTTTAGTTATTTAAGAAAACCCTTATTTACTTACAATAATAGTAGTAGATATTGAAATATTGGACTGATAACTTTTTCTCGAGATTGACAATGTCATTATCGATTTGTTTTGGTCTAGTTTTTTGCTTTCTGTTTTCTCTGCTTCTGTCGGTTAATCTTATGTTTAGTTATTTAAGAAAACCCTTACTTACAATAATAATAACAGTAGATATTGAAATATTGGACCGATAACTTTTTCTCGAATAATACAAGTTTTTTATTCCATACTATAATAAAATATTTATTAGATGTTGCAATACAGGACAGGGCAGAATTGTACGAATGAATAAAGTCACCAACGAATAAAAAATTTGTGGGACTTATGTATATTCTTAAGGAAATCAATAAGAACTAACAATAGTGCACCCGAGGCACGATATACTATACATAAGGTAATAATAGCACTTTCAAATTGCTTAACTCTCAATTGTAGAGCCTAGGCAGAACATGAATCATCAATGAATTTTACGGTCGAACCAACAGTCAAACTCATATGCACATAGAAGGCAACTCCACACTGCGTCCATTGTGCTCGATCAGATTTGTAAAGAACAATTTCCGGTATGTAAACTATATCATCAGATATGTTAAAATGAAACCAACTTTTACAAACTGCAAAGACATTGACATCATGACAACGTATCCAATACATAATCTCATCCAACTTATTAACTGCCCTACGTGCATTTGTAAATGCAATTTATATGAAAAACGAATCATGTCGACATTGTTGTTTGGCTGTTGCTAGCACGGTAATTAAAGATCCACACATACTAGAGGAGACCGACTGATATACAATTCCAACGGCTTTCAACGGACAAATGGCTTTCAAAACAACTCGAAAATTTTCAACTCGACAAACAATTCAAAAATTTCTAATGCATAGATTTTTCTCGCCTACTAATATACGCTTGTTCAGCTCTTTCTTAGCATTTTTCAGTGTTGAACGATCATTAAAAGCGAGAGATCTCAAAATACGGACCAAGTTTTATTCTGTCCGACTAAATACATAGTCAGTATGAGCTGACGTATCAATTCTTTCGAAGACGACAATTTTCCGGCATTCTTGATTAATTTGAACTTATTTGATCTGTTGTTATCTATTGGAGTAGTTGAGACTGATCTTTTATTCAAGGTTTTGATAGAGTTATCCATGATATGATGTTGTGGAGTGAAAATATTAATCAGCGTTTTGCTTACCATTGATTCTATGCTCTTAGCGAATTCGCTCATTCTTGCCAACTAAAAACATCATATTTTCATAAGTAGATTGTTTCGCTCCTGGTTCTTGTGTTTTCAACACAACCTAATCCTGAATATTAGTTACTTAATCTTTAAATAAGTGTCTTTTATAAAACTCTTTGAAGCGCTTACACTCTTATGAATAATCCGGATGATTGTTCACAGTTGTTGCAAGTAGAGGTGCTGTTATATCGACATGTTTTATTAATGTGATAATTAAAGTTAGTACCAGTAGGATACAATGGTGCGCAATTGTACATTGACCTCACCCAATATCCCCAAGTGTGACATTTCTGACAGTATGTGTTTGAAAGTGAGATTAGTCCCCAGAAATGGATTAATAATTTGTAGAGAATAACAATGCATTGTTCATTGTTGTATTTGCGAATGCTTTCGATAGCGATGCACCATTTTAAGAAATTATAAAACAATTTGATAATGTTATCTCTATAAGATTGCTCAGTTTCTTCACTCGTAAAGTTTGGACGCAATAATATTAGCATAAAGAAAACCATACATACCTTCGTTTGATTGCTTATTGGATGAATTACTCAAACGATCTGGCTTGCTAGTTGCTCCACACGTTGATTTACTTTCACATTGCATGTTTGTATAAAGCATTTGTTATTCAAGAGTGTTGTTAGAAGCATTTGTTTTGTATTCATCAGGATGTGTTTAAGCTAATATTTTGATTCGCCAGCTAAATTCGCACATGTTAAATTGTAATCAGTAAATCAATTGCATTAATCATTTAAATTTTTATTATAAGTTTAAATATAAATCAAAATTTATAAATTACTATTCATTCCATTTAAAGACCTTTTATTTGTCCAACAATGAATTTTTCTAATTTTAAATAATGTTAACTTACAAAATATTCAAAGTTTTTTTAATTTAATTTTATCCATATATATATTTATTTGAATGTTAAATTTTAGTTAGATAAGGGCTCTAATTATAATAACAAATGTATTTATATCTTCTATAATATAAAATTGATATTTTTCTGACTTTTTATTTATATCAGCTAAATCTAGATTTGTATAGAGCATACTAAAATCGTAAGTAAAATTTGCCCTGTTAGTGTTCTAAAGATTCTTTTGTAGAATTAATATTGAAATATTGTTTTATACAAGCATAAATTTCGATTACCTTACAATATTGTTTAGTGTTTTAAATACTTTAAATATTTTATTCATATAAACAGAAAGTGGTTTTAATGTACATTAAAACCATTTAAAATCATTGAACATGATTTTAAATGGTTTTAAAATCATTGCACCTAAACATATGTTTTATTTAATTTTAGAATTTAATGTAATATAGGCATAGTTTTATTATATGATTCAACCTTTAAACCTTTTTATCCATTATAGAAGAGTAACTTGTAATTATTGTTTCTAAACTCACATGACTACGTTCACATGCTGCGTTTTCACTTAAATCCTTATAAATCCTCATTTAATTTAAATCCTCTTTCATCAGTATATCATAATAAAGCTTTTTGCATATAAAGTAAAAGTTATTGTTAGCTTTATCAATAGTTGTTATTATACTGTTATCATTTAATTTAGTAAGTTCTAAATACATATATTTATCAATTTTATCTTTCATTTTACAATTGTTTGTTATTTAAATTTAATTTTTCATCGCATCAAATATTTAATCTTTCCAAATTTTAATCTTAGATGTATTTAAGCTTCCACTATTAATCAGCTTACAAAAGTAAGCATTTAAGTAATTATATAACGAATTGTAAATTTTATTTTTATCGTTATTATTTAATCTATATTTATTCCCTTTTGATAACATTTTCCTTAAATCACTATTTTCAATTAATTCTAGATTATGGGTACTTATATGCTCATTTATTTTATCAAGACTCAAACTTCTACAATTGCATTCTGTTTCTATAATGTTTCTAATATCATCATTGCATTTAGATTTTAATTCTTTATTATAATTATAATTTTTGTTCTAATAGCGGTAACAGCTTATACATTATGTTAGGAATATATTTACTTAAATCTGATCCTATTATTTCTTTACTTTTAGAATTATTTAAAAGTCTACCTGTATTTAGAGCAGATTTAGATCAATTGCTAAAAACTCTGAATTACTCTGAATATAAACAATAATATAAACATATAAACAAGAATATAAACATATAAACAAGAATATAAACATATAAACAAGGAAAATTACAACTTTACAAAATAGTCCAAGTAGTCGTTAGCAAACTTAGTTATTTTATTTACAATACATTTTTATACATATAGTAGCTTTATTAAGTACAGGTAAAGCACGGGAAATGTTTTGCCAGCCCAAAAGAGGAAACCAGCGGAAGTCGAATAAATGTATGAAAAGAACACATGTGCATGTTGTTTCGTAGGTAAATAAAAACAGTGAGGCCTGATATCGTGTTTCCAAAAGCCAAAGTTATCGTTATCTAAGACAACTTCATTAATTAAACTGATTTATTATTTGTGTAGTAATATAACTATGGTCGCAACTTTGAGCCCAGAGAAGTATTTGACGATTGATGACTATGTGCATATGATGACAATAGTGTGGAAGAAATCACGTCTCCACGCCTACTTGAACAAAACCGAATGACAGCATCATGACTTGGTGCTTCTTTACCAGTCAGCTGATGATAAGCCAAGTTCAATGCTCGAAGGCAATCAGGATCTTGTATGTCGAGTGACTGGCTACCGAATACCCACAAGGAGTAGACTTCCTTCAAAATACTACTGTCGTATGACTGAGAATATCCGTGAAAATTGTTGCTGCTGTAACAACAATCAGCACCAGTTAGAGAGGTATTATAGCAATTGTTAGTTATCGACATTGCAAAATGTAATTTTCTAATGAAGCCATTAATCGATTCAAAATAAGCACGCCGACAGAGGTATATCCGATCTGAATCGCTAAGAAACTTGTATCGATTATCAGGTTTTGTGTATAATTGACGTGAAATTAGACCCAGCTCTTCTGGTTCATTGGCTAATAACTCGATAAGTAATTCAACTGATTTGTACATCGATGCGGGGAAGCTACCTGGTCTCTCAAGATCATGTGGAACGCTTGTATTCATTCGCCAAATTCCATTGAATAAAAATTGACGAGTTCGTTCACTAAATAGGCCAGGAACCATTAGTTTCTGAAATTGTGAAATTCCTGAAATGTTTAGTGTACTAATTCGATCAGATGTGTATACACAACGAGCGACGTTTTTATGTGTAAATGTTGAGTTCTTGTGGATAAGGAATGTTTTCGACAGTTCCAAAGAATAGTAGTCCTTATCATGTAGGAAAAACCATGCCAATCGATAATTGCTTTTATAGTGTTCTTTATAACGCTTTAGAACAGCTATTAGAATGTGCATGGACATTTTTGCCAATCGATCTCGTTCCGACTGATCTGATCTTAGCTCGTTGATAAATTTTGAAATCTGATTGCAATTATCAATCTGGCTTACAAATCCTCGTCTATGATGCACAACCTTGTTGACAATGGCCACACTTTGATCATAACAATTTGTTAAAATTGCATTATCTTCGTTGTTGTCATTATGTATAATTAACCATTTCAAACAGGATGATCCTACCATATAATGCAGCTGTGCTAACTCTTTAGAGAGACACGGTGCATTTGAATAGTTAATCCGCCTAGGAATTGCTGCTCCTCTGGCGTTCAACTCCTCAATTGATTGATAGAAATTCGTCAATGCTTTGGTCAACTTGCTACCAGCATTTTTCTGCAATCGATCAAAGAAAATGGCAATACTCGGCTTAAGAGCCAACTTCCCAAACATAAAATGATGCAGCCATTCCTCCTTATGTGTTTCATCAACACACAGTGATGCCTCTTTATATCCTATTAAAGCCCGTTTCAAACAATTTTTATGAAATGCAGATATATTGTTTTCAATGTGATCATCAATGCCCAACAAATCATAACGTTTCAACATTTTCGAACAATTAGAGGCTAACGAGTAATTAATTGAACTAAATTCCATATAGAGTGTGTGTTTGGAATGAGTGCAATATTTATTCGCCAAATAGAATGTATTATACAGTCGTTGATACATTGGATAAATATGATCAAAATCTGGTCCCAGACTAGCAATGTCATAGCAACATGATAATGAAGATCTAGACCTTTTTCTGACAACTCGTTGGTCATCAGCTTCATCGTCATTATTTTCGTTGTAAGAGCTATTATTAGTTGGTATAATTTCGGTAACGATCGGTTGTTGATTTTTATGTGATTTATTATTTGCCGGGCTGATTGTAGATACTGAAGATGTTGTTGGGCAATCCGAAGCAGTATCGGAACCAATATTTTTTAGGTCATCTTGTACGTCCCGTTCATTGTCGAAATCAAAACGATTTATAAGTTCAATTTCAATCCGCGCGTCATAGCAAAGGCACAAAGCAGCTAGGCTATCATAACGCTTTGGATTTAAAACTAAATCTTTTAAATAGTATTGCTCGGCAAGTTGAACATTTACTCCTTTAAAGTAGTAGTCTGCAATTAGATAGTATATATCACGAAAGGAACTAAGTTGATCTTGTTGGAGGAATGAAAGGTCTATAACTGGCAAATGAAAACTATCATTGTTCAGACGAAGATTCCTGATGTCGCTAGTTGTAGAATTTTCACTTACTTCCCAACAAATATCATCTAGATTGAACGCTCTGCCTAGCCATTTTCCTATGCATTTTGAATGTTTACTCAAATCCCATTGAAGTAAATCAACAATTTTACAGAATGTCAGCTGGTGTTCGTCGATTGTGCAGCCCGGGTTACGTGATTTGGTAAACCCTGGTAGCTCTAAAGGCTTCAAAATGTCGTAAACAACGTAACAGTCTTCAAGCGTCATTTGAATAGGAGTACTTTGATGGTCGACAATATATTTTGATTTCGCTCGTTTATCAATAGAATTTGCACCCCATAGACAGTAAATGGACTGTTCGAGAATCTGTAGAATTATATTTCTTACCGCAGCTGTGTGTGTCTGGCTTTTCAGATACGCGTATAGCTTTTTTATTGCATATTTTAAAAACTGACCGGTAGAATTGTCTGCGAATGCATCGTTACTTACAGCATTGCTAATAGTACTAGCAACAGTTGTAGCAGAATTGTTAGTTTTAGAAGCATTTTCCAGTTCCAATGTCTCCATAGCCTGTGAGCTTGATGATTGTATTGGCCGACAACAACCTAAGTAACGTCCAATGCATTCGTGGATATGGTCAATTAAAATGACATGATTAGGCGGCCGAAATTTTTTTCCGCCAAGTAATGAGCTCTGTTCTATTGATTCAATACAATTATGCAACCATATCCAAAACTGATCACAATTAAATAAAGTACTAGAATTATTTGTCTGCATAAATTTTAACAGATTGATAAGTACACAGGTAGCGTGCTTGGCACCAGGAGACCCGATTGAACAATCAAAGAATATCAATGTTAAAATATCCGAGGATAGAAAATCTACCGACCATAGAATTCGGCAGCACATATCAACAACATATTCTTTGTCTGGTAATTGAGTAAGACGGGTAATTGTGTCATTACTAAAATCAAAGTGTAATGCACGCGTAATAGATTTTTGATATAGATCTAGTGCATCGCTTTGATTCGCGTAAAAGCACATTGATCGTAGAGTTACATCTCTGTTACATTTATATCGAATATGAGATAGACTTAAGGCAGTTCCGCCAGGACACATAATCACTATGCTATCTACTTGTTTAAAGTAATTTAGGAAAAGTAGACATCGATCTATCTGGCTAATGTTCAGACAGTACGCCGCTAGCAACAAACGCGCTTCGTTAATTAAATATGTTTCCTTACAATCAGATTGACTACTTACACGTAGGGTGTCTTGATTATTCTGTAGTTTGTAGGTCGCACTTGATACATTATTGAAACCGGATCCACATCCTTCTTCATCTTTAATAGCAAAATCCTTCGTATCAAGTTTGTTGCTACTGTCAACAAACTTAGCGTCGTCCAGGTTTACCGGTGAATCTGAATATGTTTCCGTATTTACTTCAACTTTCACACGATCATAATCAGATACTAATCGATGAAGAGTACCAATACAGTGTGCGAACATCTGCGACTGATTATAAGTGGACATCGACGATGGATGAGTAAATAGAAGGCGCGTAAATGCTAATGCTATATCGATAGACAGACCCTGTGGTGAACCTTCAATTACAAGTGCAGTCAACTTGCAAAACTTATCGATTAGCTGCGAGGACCATCGTTTATTTCGTCGTTTTGTAATCCAATGTACAACGCGCCACAAGCATTCGGCGAAAGGCAGTCCACGAATATAATTAGTGGTAAATTTTGAGTCCAAAAATATTGGACATGGATCAACGTCAAATACACAGTCATTACTATTATCATCGACGATTATAACAGAATTGCTGTCATCGTTAGAAGCATCTTTATAAACGCTATACGGTGGTATACTAAACTGGTTAATTGGTAGGCAACCTTGTTGGACACATGCTTGTGCTTGAATAGTAAAGAAATCATCTGGGTATATTAACTTTATTTTATCTGCTAAATTATCTGCCCATGCGCTAGATGAAATATAACCTCTGGATGACCGACGTTTATCCTGATTGACGTGTTCATGATCACCATGGTGCTGCCTATGTGTTGTTGTCGCAGCGCTATCACGTGAAGGCTTGTTGTGTTCAATCTTTGAACGCTTACTTGACTGAGTAGTAGTGATTGAACACATAGCTTGACCATCATCATTACTATTGTTGTTATTCTTATCCTTGTGAGTGTGATCACCTGTTGAGTTCTTTAAAGTTGATGAGTTGTTGTTTATTATATGGCAGGTATTCTTATTTGCATTTCTAAAAAGTATCGATGGACGTTTAATATATCTTGCTGACATTTTGCTTAACATTGAGCAGAACTGCTCAATTATATTAAGTCTATCTTCGAGAAGTTGATCAATTAGTTCATCTAACGTGTTTGGATAAAAGCGTGGGGGAAATTTATAATGTCTGCATGCTTGTATCTTTGATACACTGTTACTATTGCGCCAAACTATTTTATCATTAAGATTTTTGATCATATCGCTGACTTTACGAATAATAGGTTTCAACTTGACTTCTGACATTTCAGGTAGTCTTGCGAATAAAGGAATTGGTTTATTTGAATGAAAATGAATGAAATAAGTGAATGTATCAAGTATATCTGACCTACCGATTGACATTTTTTTATTGGCATATTCACATAATTTAATACAGTCAGTTTCACAGCCACATGCCCACAAACTAGGAAGTACGACCTCCAACATTTTTGTGAAAAACGGACTCGCGAACGGAATAAGAATGATTGCATGTCGGACAAGAGGAACATACCCAGCATCGATACTGTTGAGTACCAATTGAAACAAATACTTCTGGTTAACAAACAGATCTTCATCTTTCACAACGTCCAAAGTATCGGTTGTCATATATAATAAACCATCTGACTCAAAAAGGCTCATTACCAAATTGCGGCATTCATGAACAGTGGGTGAACCTAAATCAATTAGGCAGCGTAATAGATCGCAAGCGACCCTACGAAGAAGTCTACGTAAGTTGTCAGTTATTACATTTGAAGAGTCCAATCTGGTAATCCGAGTATACAATTTGCGAAGTGCGTTTGCTCTACAACCATTATGCAGTTTCTGATACTCGAAGATTTCATGTATAATATCCGCCTCTTGACGTTCCTGTTCTGATAGCATTGATCTGGCAGTGCCATCACCAAATGTCCAAGGATCTTCATCTTCATCAAATTCTTGAGAAAAATGTGAAATCATTCAAATACAGTAGGATACGTTGAATCGTAAAAAAGAATAGCAAACAATAAAAACTAAAGCAATACGCATCTACAATAATATAAGATAATGAATACAGTGAAACAAAATAACAATGTACTCTGTTTCGGTATTATAATTCAACTACAAAATAAAGAGTTAATTCCAGATAGTATAATGGATTTTCTCAGTTTGAGGCATGTTCATATAGCATATTCAACTACAAATGCCACAACATGTGCTTTACGTAGAATTGCATTAGTCACAGAGCACAATGAATAGTCAAAAATACAAACTATTTACATCACAATTGTATTTAAGTTTTACTTAAAATTTAGATTTACGACTTTTAAAGTGTTCGCTTAACATGCCTTGTTAACATTTCATTTGGCGTAAGGCAAAACTCCTTTATGATTTAAGCATTATAATAATGGCAAACTATACGACAATTTCATAAAAGACAACATTTAAGTATGAATGAAAGATGTTATTAAAATTTACTCCAAATTCATATAAAAAATATATATTCATTAAACCTTCTGTATACTAATAATAAAGATTTTCTTAATAAATTTCTGTATACTAAACAATACTAAATATAATACAATAAACAACGACGTTTTACCTAATACTAGAACAAGCAATAATATTATTTTTAATAAAGACCATTTGAAAGTAAATTTTTTTAAGTAATTATCACACTTGAATATTTTAATGATAAAACTGAACAATATATACAAATATTTATAACCAGAACAAGATTTTTAAAATTAAAATATATTGAAACGATTCGGCAAAATGTGAATCGTTCTGTAGTCATGCCCGACGCTTATTATATTCAATTATTGTGTATCGCAATACACAATGAGTCTAAATCCCAATCAGCAAAACATCGTAAAAAAAGGGAGAAATACTGGATCAGCTAATTAATGTGACAGTCAACGAAATAAACTTCATTTTTAAATAAATAAATAAATGATTTTCTTATGTACACGAAAACACAGAAACAAAAAAAGAACACATAAATAAATGAAGAAAAAACGTTAACGACTAGTGTCAATGTAAATCGACCGATATCTATCGGCATTCCAGCTCTTCTTCCTGCTTCAAGGCCTCAAATCCACGGGGATCTGAGCCCCCCCCCAACCGATCCAACACGCCGCTTTCCGACTGAACCACCCGGGGTCTTTCACACCCCGAATAATCCAATCGGCGCGGACTATGCTGGGTAAACGAGAGACGAGGAGCTTAAGAAACCTTAGCCTTTGCTCTGGGGGACGTCCTCTAGAGAAGAAGACTAATCCCGAGATAGCCCAGGTGCCCCAGAGGCGCACCTGGGTTTTCCCTATCAACGACAGATGTTGGGCCCGTTTCAGAGCCCACCTAGCTTTCTTCAGGATACGTTTGAGTCTATCCAGGTTAGCTTTCGCCGACCAGTTCACCGTAACGGTGAACCCCAGGTATTTTACTCGACTTGTGAAGGTGGGGAGTGGTTCAGAGGCAAATATGGAGGAGAGAGCAGAGAATGCTAATCTCTTAAGTTTTTTCTTTGTTGCAGTGGTGCCATGAAAGACAACCGCCTGCGATTTGGCAGAGTTTAAAATAAGATTGGATACGGGTAACTGGTCTTTTAATCTTAAAAAGAAGCGGCTGATGTCAGAAACTACGTCTTTGCACCTGTGTCCAGAGAACAGGGCTGTGGTGTCATCAGCATACACCACAAGACGTTGTTCGCGTTTAAATATTTTGAATAGATTAATGGAAGCAGCAAGATATAAGATAGGAGAAAGTGGGGAACCTTGAGGCACACCCGTAATAGGGTAGAACTGACGCGCATCAAGGTCGTCTTCATAATAAAATCGCTTGGTGTACAGCAGTATCTCCACCCTGTTCACTATTCTCGCAGGCAACCCGAGGGACCTGAGAGAAGAGATCACAAAGGGAATGGAGATGCGGTCAAATGCAGCAGAAAAGTCAAGGAAAACAGCCACTACAAGACGATGGCTATTTTCCCGACAAAACTGCTCCACCTCACCTACTGCTGAATGGACCGAGAGATCTTTGACGAACCCATGAAAACCAGGAGGGATCAAATTACGCCTAATCAAATGGTCGCGGATTTTACGCGCAAGCGCTTTTTCGTAAATCGACACGAGGGCATTTTGAATCGAAATAGGTCGCAGATCTTTATGGCATGAGCAGGATTTTTTCTTAGGAATAAACACTCTCTTACTAATATTGATGCCTGCTACATCGGATGGGGGGCTAGAAGCATTGTGACGGCCACCTCTCTTCTCTGATCGGCTGTCAAAAGCTGACAGACTCGAGAGGAAAGTGGAGCGTGGGATTTAGAGGTGCCCGGAAGTGGACCCCAGAAGTTAAGGATATCTGTTACAGATAAGTCCCTACTCTTGAAGTCACCCCAAGGCGGGATTGGTTGAGGTGATTGAGTGGCTCCATAGTTATGAAGGGCTAGTGACTCTTCCAAAACTTTTTCAAGGCCTATCTTACCTATCCAACCAAATGCCCTATCCTTCCAGCACACAAACTTCTCCTTCCTGAATATCTTTCAGAAGGAAGACTGAGACGGGTTAAAACGAGCAATATTCGTCTTATCCCTACTCAGCTGGAACCTATATCTAGTGCTCCAGTATTCATTCGAGAGGGTTTGTCTTTCGGAAACAGAGAGATTAGGAAGGTTCAGCAATTTAGCTAGGACCTTGAGTTTTGTCGGAGTGGGATTGTATAAGCGACCTTTGTAGGTAGTCGATAAAATCGCGGTAGCTTGCGAAGAGAGGTAGGTATTGAATTCGGTTAAACTCTCATGTCCTATTCTGGGGAAGAGTCGGATTGCCGCCTGAAAGAAGGCCACTCTGATCGGATCAAAGTGAAACCTCCTTCTCAGCAACGTATCCTCCTCTATCCTCCAACGAATGAGGTCATGAGAGGTGGTCAACTGTTGACGCGACTGCTCCGTGCAGAGGGGTTTAAGTAACCACCTCGAGTGAAGCAGTAAAATGTCGAGGATTGAATTTGTTGATGTGCAATGAAAAGTGGAGGACGGTGGTTTGTGAATAAAGTAATCGTTCCTGGCTCTGCGAAGTGATGCGTTGATCCAACGACCAGTTCTGTCGTTGAAGTCCCCTAGTATCATGTCATAGCCGCTGTCGATAATACCATCCAGGAGGTCACGATTCTTGTGGATCTCCCCTGGACGAATGTAAACATTGGCTAGACTGAGGCGTTTACCGTTCTTACTGAGTGAAACTACCAGACAAGACAGGGCTGGACATGAGTAGTTTAGCAAGAGGGTGGACCTTAAAGAGCACTTAACTAAGGTCAAGAGTCCTTGAGAGGAAGAAGAGTGAGGCGGGGTTATGTACGGAGTATAGTGGGAACAGATATGCTTTGGGATAAATCGAGTAATGTCCTGGGGGAGACGGATAGACCGCGTCTCCTGAAGGACTATAACATCTGCGTCTCTACCGGATAGAAGTCTAAGGGCAGAAGCACCTCCCGAATTCCACTGAAGGATATTCAGTGAAAAAGGCTCACGAGTACTCTGCATTGTGATGGACTAGTTGGAATGGGGATTGCCATCCTAGACCGAACTAGGAGCAGGAAGGTTCCCCTTCCCACCACCAGCCCCGTCCAGTGAAGGCACTTGCCCCTGGGCAGCGTCTTCATTTCCTCTTCTCTGTTTTTGTTTAATGAGTTTCCCGATTTTTAACGGGGGAACGGCGTGAGCCGAAGCACCCCTCTTGTTTGATTTTTCAGCAGGAACGACCACTGACGGCGGACTCATAAACAAATTGGCGACCATCTTCATAACCATTTGCTCGAGATTCTTCATAAATATTTCGGATTTGAGGTCAGAAAAAAGATCTGAAGCAACAGGACTGACTGCCACCTTGGAAAAGGTCTCTTTGTGTGGCCGCGGGGCTTGAAATTTGCATAAGTAAGCCTTGAAATAAGGACATTTTCTTGCCCACGCCGGGTGAGCTTCCCCGCAATTGAGGCATTTGACGGGGTTAATACAAGAAGCGTCTGTGGGGCATTCCATTTGTCCACACCGGCCGCAACAAGCCGCCTTACTGCAGCTGGAGGCCCAGTGCCCCCATTTATGGCACCGGCTGCAGTGCGGGTATGTATACTCTTCGGTAGACACAGTGGTAAACTTAAGATTGAAACCCAGAAAGGGGTTGCAGTGATTTCTAGAAAGCAGTTCGGCCTGACTAACCGAGGCCGAACAAAAACCTACGTTTATCTGGTTACCATCTCGACCTGTCAGCGGTCTAACGTTATGTATTTTAAAAAGCTCGGTAAGATTGACTAAATCTTCATGTTCAAGTGGAACTGGAAGATTGTTGATTTTTAGACTGGCCATTATAGGCTTTGATTCGAATCTTTTAAATTGACTTGAAAAAAAGTATTCTATTCATTCATAGCTTCTTCTGAAGCAAACGATATCTTAATAGTCGTCTCCGTGTATCTGACAGAGTTATACACGACTCTGTTCTTAAATTTAAGTGCGAATGTTCGAAGAAAACAATTATCCAATGCATGTCTTTCGATAGGTTTTAACAAAGTAACTATCCCTAAATTTCATGTTTTAGGGATTGGGGGAAGTAATTCCCCCTCGCCGGTACCCGAAACAAAATCACTAACCTGTAGAACGTTCATTGAGTCTTTGTTTACCTTTTTTGTTCCAAATTCTTCTTTTTTCTTACTGGAAATAGCTGTATTTTCTGAATCGTTTGATAATCAAATTCGTTTAACAATAAATTATCCCTTTTAATGTAAAGAATTTTTTACTTCATTTTTACAATTTACACTAATTGTGCGGTTAAAGTTGTAACGATAAATGCAAATTTTTGTTGCATTCTCGACCATTAAAGTAATGTGGATGAAACAACGCGACAAACAATTTAGCATGTGTGATATTGCGCTAAGTAAAAGTGTTTAATCGAATTTTATTTTTCGAATGTTTTAAAATATTGTGAGCTTTAATTTTTAAATGTCTAGTTTGCAAATGACTTACTTGTGTGCATCGAACAAGACTGAAAAGGCGGCACATTTTGCCGAAACGTTTCAATAAATTTTAATCTTTAAAATTTTGTTTTTCTGCTTATTAATATTTGTATTCGAATATAATCTAAATATTCGAGTCCCTGAAATGGACATCAGGGCACGGTTATATCGAATAATTATATATATAATTATTCGATATAACCGTGTCCTGATGTCCATCTCAGGGACTCAAATATTCAAACTTATATTTTATACAAGTTTGAATTATATATAATTATATATATTTATACAATTTTGTTATATATAAGCACCGCATCAAACAACAATATATATTTCAAAATAAGTAAGTATATAAAATTAAACCAAGCTTTCTTTTGCAATTTATTTTATACAGCTTTCGTGATTTCTCCCTTCTTCAGTATAGAAAAATCGGTAATAAATTCTATCATACAATATTTAAGCTCTTTTATAAGCTGCGGGTAAACTGGAAGAATTTGGAGAATTTTGATGTGAATCAGAGAGTATTCGGGCTTTATGATAAATGTGCTCCAATTAAGCAGTTTGTTTGACATCAGTTGTCCAATCCAATATACTTATGTTTCTTTCCTTTTAGTTGTGTCTTGTATGTCTGCCTGAATGATTGTTGTTTACATTGTGAGTCCTTCGTTTCGGATGCAGTGTTTCGCCGCTTCGTCATCCTTTGCTCTGCACATTAAAACTCTCCAAATTCTTCCAGAGTTAACACGCGGCTTATAAATGAACTTAAATATTTCCTAAACCAGAATTAATTACCCATTTTCTATAGTGAAGAAGAGATAAATCACGAAAGCTTTATAAAAAAATAAGAGTATTTGCCTTGATTCGGTTAAATAAATACATTATTATCTATCCATCAGTATCGTCATCGATTTACAATCCGAATTTGCGCCGGTTTAAATATGAATATATATATATATATATATATATATATATATATATATATATATATATATATATATATATATATATATATATATATATATATATATATATATATATATATATATATAATTGTAAATGTTGCCAAAAACCGGAGTTCGATTACAAGTAGAGCAGACTTCCTTATCACTCCTAGACGAGCTGATGGTAGCCGGCAGCACTCATCAGTAGGGTGAACTACCATCAGTCGTTTCGGCTGCCTTGTGATATATTAAAAGGCATCTCCGAGAATTTGCTTACGTGGTAGCATGGGCATTACCTCTTTAAGCTAACCATGTGCTTTCCGGATCATCCTAATTTTATTTAGCAGGAATTTAACTTGCTTTCTCACAGGATCCTTTGAAGGATACGTTTTTATAGTTTTTAAATCCGATTGAGTTAAACTGTGCTCCGGGAGCTAATAAGCTTCAGTTTTATAATTGTAAATGTTGCCAAAAACCGGAGTTCGATTACAAGTAGAGCAGACTTCCTTATCACTCCTAGACGAGCTGATGGTAGCCGGCAGCACTCATCAGTAGGGTGAACTACCATCAGTCGTTTCGGCTGCCTTGTGATATATTAAAAGGCATCTCCGAGAATTTGCTTACGTGGTAGCATGGGCATTACCTCTTTAAGCTAACCATGTGCTTTCCGGATCATCCTAATTTTATTTAGCAGGAATTTAACTTGCTGTCGTTGCTTGCTTTCTCACAGGATCCTTTGAAGGATACGTTTTTATAGTTTTTAAATCCGATTGAGTTAAACTGTGCTCCGGGAGCTAATAAGCTTCAGTTTTATAATTGTAAATGTTGCCAAAAACCGGAGTTCGATTACAAGTAGAGCAGACTTCCTTATCACTCCTAGACGAGCTGATGGTAGCCGGCAGCACTCATCAGTAGGGTGAACTACCATCAGTCGTTTCAGTATGCTCGATTCGAACACTTACTTAAATATACGGAAAGAATTGCTATTCGCAATCTCGAGCAATACCGATTCAAACGAAACTCTTATGATTATATAGAAAGAATTGATCCACTCAATCTCGGTTTCTTACAGTCAAGCATCCGAAAGTTTGATCCTCTGGTTGTTTATGATGGTCTGCATTGCAAATTGTTGAATTTAAGAGCTAACGCCACCAACAATTTAAGCTAGATGTCGGAAATGCATTTTCACAATGTCACAGAGGCAGCCGAAACGGCGTGTGATAGTTCATCTTACTGACGATGGCTGCCGGCTATCACATGACCGTCTAGGAGTGACGAGAGTTTGCAGACTGAAGAATATGCTCGATTCGAACACTTACTTAAATATATATATATATATATATATATATATATATATATATATATATATATATATATATATATATATATATATATATATATATATATATATATATATATATATCACTATGTTTTCCTCATGAAGAGGCATAAACACCAGGCATGCCTCTTCATGAGGAAAACATGAAGAGGCATGCCTGGTGTTTATGCCTCTTCATAAGGAAACATAAAAAGATATCACTTCTTTTACGTTTCGGCTTTCGCCTTCAGAAATCTACAAAAAAAAACAAACAGAGCAATATAGTACACAGAGTAATAACAAAAGCGTAAAAATATCGAATCTATCTATCTTTAAAATTGTAGATCGAAATATCGTTCAGGCCAAATGGCTCGTCAGTTGCAAATCGTTAATTATAACTAAAACACCTTGATCTTCCACAGCGTTGACAAACTGTTGTAAGTACAATTCGCTTAGTATTTGATCTCAGTCGTGAGTGTGTCAGCATGCCTGATATCTGCGTGGGGATCGAGAAACGTACTTTACAATGGGGTTCAAACTTTCTAGTGAATTTACTTATTTCAATCGAGAATTGATTTAATCATTTCTCTAATTTTGACAGGTGAGGGTGGTATGGGATTATTATTAAATGCTTCTTTACGTCACCTATTGGCATGCGTGAGTTGTAGTGACGTCGTATGTGGCGTACACGCTCAATTTGTTGTTGGATTTGCCTGCCATGGTATCCCATGCTGAGCAGCGTAGATATCAGGTTCTGCATACAGTGTTCAAAGTCAACACTCCTGTCGCAGTTACGTCTCCTCCGCAACGCCTCCCCGTGAATCATCGACGTCTTCATGCTAGTGAAGTGCCCACTGGCAGCATGTATGTAAGAAGTGTGCTTTCCAGCTTTCGATATCACTTAGTGAAAAGTCTGTCTTTTTAAATGAAAACCTCCACATCTAAGAAGGGTAGGCTCGATCCTATCGTGTACGTGAGTTCTAAGGGCCCATCTTCATTTTATAAGTAAATTCGTGGACAGTGCTTGGATCCCGTGCCAGACTACCAATATGTTATCGATGTAGCGTAGATAATCGAGGATATGAGCATTATGATCTACAACCAATTTACCTTCAAGTGATTTCATGTAGATGATTGCCAAAGCTGGGACGACTGGGCTACCCATCGCTGTTTTAGTTGTTTGGTCATAAATGGATCCATCAAATTCAAAATAGTTATTTTTCAGAATGTATCTCAAAGCTTAAAGAAGAAGCTAATTCGTTTATGAGACAAGCCTGCCTGTTTCATTGCAGCTTCAGTTGCTGCTATCCCTTCTTCTTGGGGAATGTCTGTACATAAGCTGTTGACAATTGCAGTGATGAGGCAAACTCGATGGTCTTGTCGAGGTATCATGGCTAAACGCTTCTTGAGCTCAATCGAATTTGAGATGTATGATGGGGTAGACATTGCGAGTGGCATAATTTGATCGTGAAGAAACCGCGCAAGGTGTTCAGTTGATGTGCCCAAACAGCTGACGATTAGTCTGCCAATTAATGGTCGCCCAGATTTATGTCCTTTTAGATGTAGATAAAATGTTCCGACGTTACACCTGCCCTGAGTGTCCCAGGGCAGGTGTAACAACAAATTATATTTTATATATTTGTACACTTGAAAGTGCCCTGTAAAACACCATTTATATTAAATGGAATTTTGTGTCTGATGCATGGTTAAACTGCAATACGCACTGCCATGCACAGAGCTTATGCTAAATTCCCTCTGATGATTCAGATTAACGGTGGTTCTGCTTTTCAAGCTTCAAACACTGTTTAAGCGTGCGTTAAGGTGCCTATGGATGATTATTGAAGTCACGGTACAGATGAGCTCCGTTAGTGCGAAACGCGTATACCGTTAATGAAGTTTATATATATATATATATATATATATATATATATATATATATATATATATATATATATATATATATATTTATTTATTTATTTATTTATATTTTTACCGGAGCGGCATAGCTTGTGCCACGCCGCGCGTCCCCAGGTTGCGGATAGGGGAAGGACCTGCAGATATGCAGGTTAGCTGCGATATAAGCGAGCTTCGGCTTGACGAATAAGCAGTCGCGGACAGCAAGCAGTAGCGTTATCGCGATGGCGTCGTAAAGCGTGGCAGCTTTACGTCTATAAAAATCCATTCATCCAATGGGGGCTTAACGCTATGATATGGCGAGTCGATCCCGCCATTAAATAAGGATCTGCCACTTGTTGCCGGACAAGTTATCCTATTGGTTTAGTACCGGCTAGGCCCACCGCTTATAACTGTGGTTGACGATAGGCTGTTGCGACAGGCCAGTCACAAAATCAAATCGACGCATCATGACAGAAAAGCCTTCTAATGTTTCGCAGCTGGAATGTCACAGCCATTTCAAATATCAGTGGGGTCCATCAAGGAAGTGCTCTCTCACCGGCATTATTCAACACAGTTATGAACGCTATAACGCGTGATATCCAAAAGTCGATTCCATATACCATTCTTTACGCTGACGATGTCTGGCTGGCGGCGGACAACAAAAAGGACCTGGAGGAATCAACTAATGTATGGAATAACCGACTCGCACAATACGGACTACGACTTAATCTAGACAAGACCGAATACCTCACAACAGACCCACATGAAAGTGGCACCATCAATATTAATGGCTTTGACCTGAGACGTACGGACCGGTTCAAGTACCTCGGAACCATACTCTCGGCAAGCGGCGACGTGACTTATGAAGTCAATGCACGAATAAGCTCAGCGTGGACAAAATGGCGAGCGACGACAGGTGTTTTATGTGACCGTCGCATCAAGGATCACCTGAAATCAAAGATCTACCGCTCAATCATTCGCCCTGTGGCTATGTACGGCACAGAGTGCTTGCCTATTACCAAGGCAGCGGAACGACGCTTTGCGGTCATGGAGACGAAAATGCTGCGGTGGATAAGCGGAATTACCCGGTATGATCACGTGAGAAATATGGACATCCTCCGAAGAAACGGCGTCGCCCCTATTGTAAATAAAATTCAAGGGGCCAGACTCCGGTGGTATGGCCACGTGTTGCGGAGTGAAAATTATTACCTTGCAAAGAACGCCTTAAAGTATGAGATCCTAGGCAAACGCCCGAGAGGTCAACCCAAGCACCGATGGTTTGATGGCCTTCACACAGATCTTAAGGCAGCTGGACTTCACCCAGACCAAGCCGAAAATAGAGCGAAATGGAGGGCTAAATCTCACATAGCCGACCCTGCCTCAAAGCGGGACAAAGGCTGAAGAATAGAAGAAGATATATAATTTTTACCCTTTTAAAAACAAATATTTAAATGCTATTTTTCCGTTATCATCTAATAATAATCACTTACTTTTGCTACATAAGGGACAGCTTATTTCCAACAATAAAAGTTAGCAGATCGATCCAGTCAGATGAAACTATATATTTTTAAGTATAGACAATGCTGAGAAATCATTATTTAAAAATCCGAATTCGAATATATTTTATTATTTTGTAATTTTCTAATTTTGTACTCAAGTAAAATGCTCACTCTAGAATTTATTTACCTATATTTCCCAACGTTCCAATATTAGATTGTGGCTAGATTCTTCCGTAGTGTAGAATATTCTAGAAACTGCAGTTTAATTTTTACATTTTTGATACGCAAAATACTTATCTATGCTTGGGCAATAACTGTTGTAAATTAAGCTGTGACGGACAGACATATTAGCCACTAGGAATATAATGTCTGGCTTTCACTGATGATATCCAAAAAGATCGATATATAGGTTCATAAAAAATATTTTTATATAACTATATATACCATTTGACATCCTTACGCATTGGGAGTGTGTAATAACCCGACTTCTGAGTCCTTGTTACTATTGGGGGTTCAATTGCATAATATGAAAAAATGAACAAAACTAGAATGCTTTTATACTATTTCCAAAGAACGTTTTCGAGCTTACTGCTCTTCCATTTTTATTGATAGCAATAAGCTGTCCCGAATACAGTAAAAATAAGCGATTATCATTAGATAATAACAGAAAGAATAACGTTAATCACTTTTTTCATAACAGGTAAAAATTAGCGTATTTATTATTATTCTCAATATTACTTAAAAGCTATGTCGCTATTAAGGAGGGCTGTAGTTTTGCTCCTCATCTATCCCACGAAAATATAATAACTTATTCACTGACATCATTTAATAACGCTCAATACACTCTCCCTGATGACCTTACTCAAAGTAAGACAACCTTTTAATGTATGTTCACTATTCCATTTAAACTCCTGAGAATGGGCACATCTTTGTACTTTAGCAGTAAAATAGTTTATATGTGATTCGTCGACGTTTTTCGATTGTCCATAAATATTATCCGATAAATCCACTCCACCTGTGCTTTGAAGCATACATTTCAAAATTCACGTAAATTGCAGCAGTTTAGGTGTGATTGTCACCGTTTATTTTATATCTACGATGAAGTCACAGATGATGAAATCTATGATATTATGCACTGTGAATCTTTTAAGATATAAATATTGTTGCTGACCGATGTTTCAATGCGAACATGCATGTAAGTGTATACGTGTTTAATAAATTACAGATACTGCAATATTTTTAAATAATAATAAAAATTCTGAATAATTTATAGAATCTATCCCTGAACCTAGTATGTATTCATTGCGGATATACGCATCATATTTTAATAAAGATCAATTGAAGATAATGCTTCAAAAATAGAGTTCAAGTAAACATGAATTTATTATATCCGGATATTTTTCATATTTTAGATACTTTAAATTGCGGAATCATTAGCAGCTTGGAAGTTTCCCTTATTTTACAATTTTTTTGCTATTTCATTTAAATCGATTCGTTATTTCTAGATATGTAGTAAAATGCGAAGATGATAATGTAAAATTTGTAAATTTGCACATGGATTTTCTGTAATTATACCATAGAAAACTGAAATAGCTATAATTATAATTGCTCAATGAACAATTAGCTTGTAAAGCTAGATTTCATCAAAACAGTTTAAAATGACTCATACCTGCAAATACTTAAAAATAACTAAACTTTAATTGTAGTAATTTTCAAATAATTGAGATAATTATAGAAAATGAATAAAATAAAACTTCAAAACATTTTAATAAACATATATAATCATTCGAAATCGATGTCCTCGAATCTAGTACATCAATATCACAGTAAATATCGAATTTGTGGGATAAAAAGTTCTTAAATAATTTGAAAATGAATATATTAAAATCTAAGATAATCATTTTCAATTTAAAATAAAGTCAGAAACTATTTTTCAAATTTTGCTCTTATTCAATTTAATAACATATATAGTTATCGGTGTTGTATTTACCTTGAACTTATCTTTTTAGTAATATATGCTTCTCGCGATTATATTCGATAAAAGAACACATCCCTCTAAGGTTTGTCAGACAACCCGCAATATATTTTCAGATCCAATGTAATTATATCTTCCATTCTTCATTAAGTTAAGCTACCGTAATCTCCATTGTCTTGAAATAATCTATAGTGTAGAGAGATGTATTGGTGTAATTCATATCATCAATTTAATAATTTCTTTAATATTATCTATTTCTTAAGTTGTTAATAAAAGATAAGAATTGTATTCTTCGAAAAGAGTATCAACTTCATTATTTGACACTATAATTGTACATCATATAATTTAACTAATTCTCCAAAATTTCACGAATCACAAATATGTACAAGTCATCTTCAACGCAGCATAAGGTTACTTGCTCGTTATTTTTTAATATGTAAACAATTAAAGGATTGTGGGAGAAATATTTCCTTTAAATAGGCTTACTATCGTCATTGTATCACAATGAAATGGTAAATATGTAAAGTGGATTATTGAATAGAGGAGTTAAAGTTGTTCCCGAATATTCTACACTATATAAAATCTTCGACCGGTTCAAAATATTAAGTAAAATTATAAAATCGACTCATTATGGGTGATCCTGGGCGACGTTTCGAAACTCACCGAATACTATATATATCCCAACGTTCCAATATTAGATTGTGGCTAGATTCTTTCGTAGTGTAGAATATTCTAGAAACTACAGTTTAATTTTTACACTTTTGATACGCAAAATACTTGTAATGTATTTTAAAATAATTAAGAAGTATTTCAAGTATTTCAAAATAATTGAAAAGTATTTCAAGTATTTCAAAATAATTAAAAAGTATTTCAAAATACTTAAAATCGCAAAATACTTGTAAACATTAAAATATACATTGCTTTATATCTGGTTACAACATTTACCTGATATATACAGTCAGTGAATAGAGAGCACTGTCTCGGGGATCCGCTATGAGACGCTTTCATATATATTGAAATTTTATATTTGAACACTGGAAAAAGAAGAAATATTTATTATTCAATTAATTGAAGCTTTGGCAAAATGCTTTTCTCAGCAATTGTTTAAAAAACTGTTCAGTACTCATGCGGTTTTTGTATTTACAGTAAATGAATTCTGTGAATTGTGTTCAGTGCGCTATCACCTATTAATTGTGCTATCCAACGCTGTTCGTTGTTTTTCTTTCATTTACCGTTTTAAAACCTCCACGCAAAATTGTGACATTCATAGCATGATCATGGTTTTCTATTTGATGGTTTGCCTCGCCATCACGACCAATATGCTTTGACTTTATATCGGCTCGTCTCCGTTCATACGAACGTTTAGCTGATTTGATGTTTCATCAACATATTATTGATCGCACTGCATACAATGGCAAAGGTACACAACGTTTTTGGACTTGCATGTGTGGTTGCCACTCACTAAGTACTTCATTCCTGTTATGGTGCTTGTGAAATGATTTGTGTTATTCATACTTGAACAACATTTGCACCGTTTATCATTACATTGAGCCTTATTACCAGGTTCAGATTTCTTTGTATTTAATAATCTTCGTAGATTATATGTGGTGTGAAATCCGATTCTCGGACGTGGAATATCCACATTTGATGCTAGGCTCAAAAACGCATATGCATGATCCACGTCCGATTGTATCCCCATCAATGCCGGATGATAATCAAATATCAAGTTGAAAACACTGTCACTATCTTTATTGTCTTTATTACGGCCCTTCAAAAGCTCGTCTCTATTCATCATTCTGACTTCTCGGAATTGTCGGTTTATGACTTTCGTTTTATAACCACGTTCGACAAATTCTGCTGATAATTGTTGCAAGCATTTCTCGAATAAGATCGAATTTGAGCATATTTTCTTAGCTCTTATTGCCTCATTTCAAATTAAATTGTGTTTAATTTTTTGGATGATGGGCGCTGCTTGCATGTATTAGAGATCTTGTCTCTTTGAATTTGCGATGTACAGTAGTTTCCCATTGTGTTTTATTATTTTTATTAAGTATCACATCCAAAAACTGAATTTCGTTATTGTCTTGTTGTTTGTCACATGTGAAAGTTAACTCAGATTCCGAATTGAGGACATTCACAAATTGATTAAGGCGCACACGACCGTAGTCCCAGACACAAAATATGTCGTCCACATAGCAGATCCATATGGTAGGCTTATACTTACATTTGGCAATGTATCTTTCCTCGATTGTCGATACATAAAGTCCTGCGTACGTCGGTCCAACTGGGGTACCCAGTTGGACCGACGGTCCAACGGGAGTACCTTTAATTTAAGACTGCTTCAAGTAGAGATTTTAGGTTAATGACATCATTTTCTGGTAACCCGTAGTTAGTTAGATGTTAATGTATTGCTTTAATAACGTTTTCATGCTTGATAGATGTGAATAATGATTCTATATCCAATGTACATCAGATAATGTTATGCCCTAACTTCGTCCTGACAGTCTCATATTTCCGCAAAAAGTCATCAGTACTGGATAGGAAAGAAGGACGATTCGACAATATTGGATATAACTTCTTGTGAAGATAACGTGATGCTTTCTCGAACATTGTACCACAATTTACCATAATTAGTCTCCCTGGACAAGGTGTAATTTGTTAGTGAATTTTGGGTAGAAGATATAATTGTCCAGGTACCAGATTTGCAACAGTAAGAGACTTAGCTACTTCATCATCATGAACAAGCTCTCTTATCTTCGAAGCGAAAGTGTCTGTCATACTATTAAAATCATCCGGAGTTATTTCACTATACGAAACCGTTTGTAATTGACGTAAGTCTTCATTGATATAGTCTTGCTTGTCCAGTACTACAGTTTTACTGCCCTTATTGGCAGGGAGTATTATAATCTCGCCCTTTTGTCGAAGCTCATCGATAGCCGATTTGTAAGCTTTGCTTAAATTTTCTTCATTATGGTAATTTGGAGCCATATTAACATATTTTTGAATCCATGAATTACTCAATGATTGACTTTTACCTTCAAGAACGACTGGAATGTCTTTATTTTTAAATATCATACTGGACATATATCGTAAACTGTCAATTAGTTTAAGCCACTCAAACTCCCGTGGCATAGGGGCGAATGTCATTCCCAAAGACAGAAGTTTTATTTGGTTCCCATTTAAGACAGTCTTTGAGATATTTTCCACATTCTTCACATCGGTGCACGTAGTTGCCTGTAGTCGACAACTTCTAAATCGTCGATTGGAATTAACTTCCAATCAAAAGAGTTCGTCAGAATGGACATATCTGTTGGTTAGATGACTAAGTTTGCGGCATTTTGATTTAATTAGTGTTTCATATATAGTCGGATCAACGCTTCCAAGAGAGAGGTTAACAGCAGTTGAGTAAAATTGCCATAAAATTTTGGTTAATTGATATTCAGTGTTCTCTAGAACTTTGTTCTAACGATTAAAATACCTCAAAGCACTAGCATTGTTAATGAGCCTAAAGTTTACTTGCATAGATTTTTTGATCCTAAGTCCGTTAGTTGAAATGTGATTGTTTAGACAGAAACGTAAATATTGAGCATGAGCAAGTGTTTTTGATCTTCTTATTAAGTACAGGTTCCTCGCAGGGATGTTTTCAACATAGTCAGTGAATAGAGAGCACTGTCGCCGGGATCTGATATGGGACGCTTTCATATATATTGAAATTTTATATTTGAATACCGAAAAAAGAAGAAATATTTATTATTCAATTAATTGAAGCTTTCGGCAAAATGCTTTCCTCAGCAATTGTTTAAAAAACTGTTTAGTACTCATGCGTTTTTATATTTACGGTCAATGACATCTGTGAAATGTGTTCAGTGCGCTTTCACACATTAATGATAGCGCACTGAACAGTGGATATTCCACGTCCGAGAATCGGATTTCACACCACATATAATCTACGAAGATTATTAAATACAAAGACATATTAATAAAATCTTTATTATTAATACAAAGAAATCTGAACCAGGTACTAACGCTCAATGTAATGATAAACGGTGCAAATGTTGTTTAAGTATGAATAACACAAATCATTTCATAAGCAAAAAACAACGAAAATATGTGTAGAGTACAAGTAACTTCGGAGCTATCAAACGATAGCAGCAAAAATCATTCAAAAATCAACGATAATCCTACAAAAAAAAGACAAATTAAAGGTAAATCTAACTACGGATCCAAGTAACAAGGTTAGTAATTTTTCTATAGTCTAAGGTAATAGGGAGGTGCTTCCCCCATTCCTAAATTAGAGAATTTGCTGATCATTAAAGTTAAGAAACCGATTGAAAAACACGATCTCTACAACAAATTTTTGAGATCCTTCACCAAACAGTTTCAGAACAGGGTTCTATTTAACTCTGTTAGGTTACACCCTGCGGAGGTGAAGATCTCTTTTGTCTCGAATGACCTCGCCGCAAACTACATGGAGTACTTCTCCGCCAATTTAGCTGAATATGGTGAAATCTCATCCAAGCCTATCCTGGCCTCACTGAAAGTTTCAAATCTTCCCTGTTCAATGGAAGAATATATACGTTCTTTTATGGCTAAATAAAAGAACCAAAATATATACGTTCTTTTATACGTTCTTTAACCAAAATATATACGTTCTTTTATGGCTAAATAAAAGAACCTACCCAATCCATGGTAGGGACGGGAACCCTATCCCGGTTGGCTTTTGCAATGTTCCCGTAAATATTGCTGAGTCCTTGTCTAATTCTGCGTCGAATCCCTTTATGGGTTTCAATATTAAATTCACGATTACAGAGAGATGATCTAACCTATCCCGACTGCGGCCGGTGTTACAAATGGGGACACTGGGCCTCCAGCTGCAGTGGGACCCTTCGTGTGGGGTCTGTAGCTCCACCAGCTGTCCTTCTCTTACAACTACCGATCGCTGCGAGGCCCCCCTTTCCTGCTCGAATTGCCGGGGGTGTCATCCTGCTTGGAGCAGGATATGCTCTCTCTATTCAAAGAATATAGAAAGTTGTTCTTGCTAAAACCGCCCAATCCAGCCAAGTCATTCGCAGTCGCTGCAGCTCCACGTAAGGATGACGCTGACATTCTACGGATTATCGACCTAAAGACTTCGAATGCTCTTCGGCAGATGGAGGAATTAGTACGCTCTATCCTAACTGTTATCGGGACTAATCCTGTGCTTCCTGTTTCCTCGGTTCCGGAGTCGAAAAAGAGAGGGGATTCAGCCCATGCCGTCCCCCGCTTAAGATTGGGAAGCTAATCCAAAAGAAGACTAATAGGGGAAATGAAGATACTGCCAAGGGGCAAGTACCTTCCTTGGAGGGGCTAGTGGTGGGAAGGGCAACCTTCCTGCACCTAGCTTTGTCTAGGTAGGCAATCCATCATTCAACTAATCCATCACAATGCAGAGTACTCGTGAGCCTTTTTCACTGAATATCCTTCAGTGGAACTCGAGAAGTGCTTCCGCCCTTAGACTTATATCTGGTAGAGATGCAGATGTTATAGTTCTTCAGGAGACGTGGTCTATCCGTCTCCCCCAGGACATTACTCGATTTATCCCAAAGTATATATGTTCCCACTATACTCCGTACATAATCCCACCTCACTCCTCTTCATCTCAAGGACTTTTGACCTTAGTTAAGTGCTCCTTAAGGTCCTCCCTCCTATTAAACTACTCATGTCCAGCCCTTTCTTGTTTAGTAGTTTCACTCAGTAAGAACGGTAAACGCCTCAGTCTAGCCAATGTTTACATTCGTCCAGGGGAGATCCACAAGAATCGTGACCTCCTGGATGGTATTATCGACAGCGGCTATGACATGATACTAGGGGACTTCAATGACAGAACTGGTCGTTGGATCAACGCATCACTTCGCAGAGCCAGGAACGATTACTTTATTCACAAACCACCGTCCTCCACTTTTTATTGCACATCAACAAATTCAATCCTCGACATTTTACTGCTTCACTCGAGGTGGTTACTTAGACCCCTCTGCACGGAGCAGTCGCGTCAACAGTTGACCACCTCTCATGACCTCATTCGTTGGAGGATAGAGGAGGATACGTTGCTGAGAAGGAGGTTTCACTTTTATCCGATCAGAGTATCGCTCTTTCAAGCGGCTATCCAACTCTTTCCCAGAATAGGAAATGAAAGTTTGACCGAATTTAATACCTACCTCTTTTCGCAAGCGATTTTATCGGGATTTTATCGACTACTTATAAAGGTTGTATATACAATCCTACTCCGACGAAACTCAAGGTCCAAGCGAAATTGCTTAACCTCCCTAATCTCTCTGTTTCCGCCAGACAGGCTCTTTCGAATGAATACTAGAGTACTAGATATAGGTTCCAGCTGAGTAGGGATAGGACGAGTATTGCTCGCTTTAATCCTTCTCAGTCTTCCTTTTGGAAGATTTTCAAGAGAGAAGTTTGTTTGCAGGGAGGATAGATCATTGGGTTGGATAGGGAATGTTGGCCTTGATAAAATTTTGGAAGAGTCACTAGTCCTACACAACTATGAAGCCACTCTATCACGTCAACCAATCCCGCCTTGGTGTAACTTCAGGAGTAGGGATCTATCTGTTACGGATATCCTTAACTCCTAGGGTCCACTCCCGGGCATCTCCAAATCCGTCGTTCCACTTTCTTCTCGGGTCTGTCAGCTTTTGACAGCTGATCAGAGAAGAGAGGTGGCCGTCACAATGCTTTTAGCCTCCCCATCCGATGTAGCAGGCATCAATATTAGTAAGCGTGTTTTTATTCCTAAGAAAAAATCCTGCTCTTGCCCTAAAGATCTGCGACCCATTTTGATTCAAAATGCCATCGTGTCGATTTACGAAAAAGCGCTTGCGAGTAAAATCCGCGACCATTTAAGTAGGCGTAATTTGATCCCTCGAGGTTTTCATGGGTTTGTCAAAGGTCGCTCGGTCCATTCAGCAGTTGGTGAAGTGAAGCAGTTTTGTCGGGTTAAAAGCCGTCGTCTAGTTGTGGCTGTTTTACTTGACTTATCTGCTGCATTTGACCGCATCTCCATTCCCTTTGTGATCTCTTCTCTCAGGTCCCTCGGGATGCCTGCGAGAATTGTGAACAGAGTGGAGATCCTACTGTACACCAAGCGATTTTATTATGAAGGCGACCCTGTTGCGCGTCAGTTCTACCCTATTACGGGTGTGCCTCAAGGATCCCCACTTTCTCCTTTGTTGTATCTTGCTGCCTCTATTAAACTATTCAAAATATTTAAACGCGAACAACGTCTTGTGGTGTACGCTGATGACATCGCAGCCCTGTTCACTGGACACAGGTGTAAAGACGTAGTCTCTGACATCAGCCGTTTCTTTTTAAGATTAAAAGATCAGTTACCTATATCCAATATTTTTTAAACACCGCTAAATCGCAGGTGGTTGTCTTTCATAGCACCCCTGCTACAAAGCAAAAACTTAAGAGATTAGCACTCTCTGCGCTCTCCTCCATATTTGCCTCTAAACCACTCCCCACCTTCAAAAATCGAGTAAAATACCTGGGATTCACTGTCACGGTGAACTAGTCGGCGAAATCTGACCTGGATAGACTCAAACGTATCCTGAAGAAAGCTAGGTAGGACATGAAGCGGGCTCAGCATCTGTCATTGAAAGGGAAAGCCCAGGTGCGCCTTTGGGCCTGTTTGAGCTATCTGGGGATTAGTCTTCTTCTCAAAAGGACGTCCCCCAGAGCAAAGGCTAAGGTTTCTTAAGCTCCTCGTCTCTCGTTTACCCAGCATAGTCCGCACAGATTGGACTCTTCAGTGGGGGGTGAGAGACCACGGGTAGTTTAGTCGGAAAGCGGCGTGTTGGATCGGTTGGGGGCTTAGATCCTTCTGGACCTGAGGCCCTGAAAGAGAAAGGGAAGATGAAAAAAACGAAGGAAAATTCTGTCATTTTTTATCTGAGTTGGTTATGACCTACCTTTTTTATTCTTGCATGCTATATTTTAATGTATTTAATAAAGTCTTTATTTATTTATTTCATACGCACCATAATGAAGTACTTAGTGAGTGGCAACCACACATGCAAGTCCAAAAACGTTGTGTACCTTTGCCATTGTATGCAGTGCGATCAACAATATGTTGGTGAAACATCAAATCAGCTAAACGTTCGTATGAACGGAAGACGAGCCGAAATAAAGTCAAAGCATATTGGTCGTAATGGCGAGGCAAACCATCAAATAGAACACCACAATCATGCTATGAATGTCACAATTTTGTGTGGATGTTTCAAAACGGTAAATGAAAGAAAAAACAACGAACAGCGTTGGATAGCACAATTAATAGGTGATAGCGCACCGAACACATTTCACAGATGTCATTGACCGCAAATATAAAACGCATGAGTACTGAACAGTTCTTTTAAACAATTGCCGAGAAAGGCATTTTATTGAATAATAAATATTTCTTCTTTTTCCAGTGTTCAAATATAAAATTTCATATATATATATAATATATATATATATATATATATATATATATATATATATATATATATATATATATATATATATATATATATATATATATATATAATAATGGTGTTGCTTGATAGACTGGACTTCGATTCACGACTTTCAGTCACCATGTCACTTCTAGACGACCACTTCAGCATCGAAATGATGAGTACCCGGCAACACTCATCAGTAGAATGAGGTACACACTGGTCGTTTCGGTTGCCTGTGTGACATTGTGAATAAAGGCGTTTCCGACACTTAGAATGACATGGTGACTGAAAGTCGTGAATCGAAGTCCAGTCTATCAAGCAACACCATTTATTATAAATGCCGTATTTCGTAAGAAATCCTGGACCGTTGTCTACTCAGCACATTCGTGCATTACTATTATACCTGCCGTATCCATTTAGGATCCAACGAGTGCAGCGACAATTCAGCAACAACCTCTGCCTAGTGTTTAAGGATGGTCCGCACAGCAATTCGATCTGGTTAAGAGCGAAAGCCTCAGACAATTAAGCAAAGTGTCGGAAACGCCTTTATTCACAATGTCACACAGGCAACCGAAACGACCAGTGTGTACCTCATTCTACTGATGAGTGTTGCCGGGTACTCATCATTTCGATGCTGAAGTGGTCGTCTAGAAGTGACATGGTGACTGAAAGTCGTGAATCGAAGTCCAGTCTATCAAGCAACATCATTATTATAAATGCCGTATTTCGTAAGAAATCCTGGACCGTTGTCTACTCAGCACATTCGTGCATTACTATTATATATATATATATATATATATATATATATATATATATATATATATATATATATATATATATATTTGCGGAAAACTGACACTGTCCCGGATCATCCATTGAATGATACATTAGTAATAATTGCCGTAAGTAGATAAAAAAAACAGGAAATGAAGACCAAGAGCAATTTCTTGTAAAGCTTTCGGGCTAACTGCCCTTCTTCAGTACATCTACAAAAATTTACAGTTCTGATTAGCACAAAAAAATAGTAATGAAAATCAAATTGTTCAATGCAACTAACAGAGAGAAATATAAATAACCCAATTTCGGAACTCATATATTCACGGCAAGTGATATATGTGCTCGGCATTTAATTGTTGGTCTGCCATGAGTTGTCCGATCCAAAACATTTCCCTTTGTTTACGCTTAGCCGTGTCAAGAGCATTTGCCTCAATAATTATCGTTTCCATCTTATGGTTTTCATTTTCTATGCAATGTTTGGCTGCCCCGTCATTCTTCACTCGTTTATACTTCGCTCGTTTATATATATGTACATTAAAACCACTTTCTGTCTATATCAATAAAATGTTAAAGTAATTAAAGCACACTTCAAAAAATATTGTAAGGTAATTGAAATAATTACAGGTATAAAACACTATTTCAGCATTAATTCTACAAAAGAATTTTTAGAACACACAAAAGGAATAAATTTTCAGAATATAAATACGTACGATTTTAGTACGCTTTATACAAATCTAGATTTAGTAGATATTAAAGAGGCGTTAATAAAATTAATTAATCTTATATTCTGAAAAAGATATACATATATATGTTATAATAATTATAACGCCTATCTAACAAAAATTAAACCATCAAGTAAATATAAATATATGGATAAAATTAAATTAATA